>PVLD010000128.1:0-380311 GCA_004027595.1 Dinomys branickii | reverse complement strand
TTAAATTATGATAGTATATAGATCGTATGTTATGATCAGTTGCTTAATTTATTATAGGAATAAAATTATATCAAAAATATTTTTATAGAAGATAAAGGAGTTATGATGAATATTTATAATGTTCACATCTACACGTTTTTTTTGTCTTTTTGAGACAGGGTCTTGCTATGCAGTTCAGGCTGTCCTGGAGCTCACTTTGTAGCCCAGGCTGGTCTCGAACTTGCAAAGAATCTCCTGCCTCAGCCTCCCAAGTGCTGGGATTACAGGTGTTCAGCCCTATGCCTAGAGTGGTGGAGTTTTGGATCTCCTGTATAGAGTATCATTACATCTGCCAATAATGAAAATTTAACTTCTTCCTTTCCTACTTTTTTTCTTTCCCTTATCTCATTTATCTGGCTTACTTTTCCAGAACTATATTGAAGAGGAGTGGTGGTAATGGGCATTCATTTCTTTTTCCTGATTTTAGAGTAAAAGATTTTAATTTTTGACTATTTAATATGATAATAGGTGTTGATTTGTCATAGATGGCTTTTTCTGATTCGATAATTGCCATCTATTTTAATTTTCTGTTGGGATTTTTATCATAAATGGGTGTTGGATTTTGTATCTGTTGAGATCATTTTATTTTTGTCTTTGTTTCTGTTAATATGCTGTATTACATTTATTGATTTGCATATGGCGAACCATCCTTACATCCCTGGGATGAATCCTTCTTGTGTAATTTTCTTGATGCTTTGCTTCATTCTGCTTACCAGGATCTTTTGTGATTTATACTCTTTTCTTGTTTTTTGATTTGTTTTGTTTTGAGACAGAGTCTCACTATGTAGTTCAGGCTGGCCTTGAGCTGACTTTATAGCCCAGGCTGGTCTCAAACTTGCAATGATCCTCTTGCCTCAGCCTCCAGAGTGAGTGCTGGGATTATAGGTGTGTGCAACTACACCTGGTTCATTGTTATTTCTTATTTTGTGTTTTTTTCTTTCCTCTTTTTGATGAAGTTACCTAATGGTTTGTCAAATTTACTTATTCTTTCAAAGAACTAAATTTTCAATTTATCAATATTCTCTATTATTTTCTTAGTCTCTAATACATTAACTTCTGTTCTTTATGACTCATCTTTCATACTAGCTTTGGGTTTGATTTGTTCTTCTTTTTCTAGAAGTTTGAGGTCCAATACTATGTTGCTCACTTGAGCCCTTCTACTTTCCTGATATGAGACTTTATTGCTGTAAATTTCCCTTGTGGGACTGTTTTGATTGCATCCTATAAGTTCTGGTATGTTGCTTTCACATAATCCATTAATTATAGATACTGTTTAACTTTTTTCTTTAATTTCCTCTGTGACTCTTTGGTTGTTTAGAAGGATGATGATTAATTTCCATGTGTTCATGTTTTTGTCATTTGCTTTGTTGTTGATTTCCAGTTTCATCCTGCTATGGTCAAATAATAAGCATGGGATGATTTCAATACCTTTACATTACTTAAGTATGTTTTACGGGCTAATATGTGACCTAATTTGGATAACATCCCATTCACAGGTGAAAAGAAAGTGTATTCTGATACTTTGGGTGGAACCACTCTGTAGACTTCTAGCAAACCCATTTATCCAGAGGCTTAGTTAAATTCTAATATTTCTTTGTTGATTTATTTGTCTCTTTTTGATCAGTTTTGGCTTAAAGCTTATACTGTTGTCTTGGTTACTTTCTCTCATTGCTGAGACAAAATACCCAACACCCAAAATGAAGGAAGGAAAGGTTTATTTAGCTTACAGTTTGTGAAAGTTTCAGTCCATATCTGGCTGGTTCTGAGGCAGAGTGGCACATGGCAGAGGGCAAACTGTTCAGGGCAGCAGAGCACAGCAAAACCAACCAGCAAAAGGGAGGAATGGCTGCAAGCAGCCTCCTTTTCTTCCCTACATTGCAAACAACCTACCCCCACCCAGGGGGTGTGTAGCTCTCACACAATCTCCATGCCCTCCTCTTCCACAGGCTCAGGATGTTTACAAAGTAAGCACCCCAGCTTCCTCCTGAGTCACTCAGCTAAACCTCTAGATTCCCCAAGTTGACACAATGTATCAACCATAACAACTGTCTACAAATAGAATAGTAAATTCTGATTTTTCTGGGTTCCTATTGTATGCAGTGCTGCTTTCCATCCTTTGATTTTTAACCTATGAATTTTTTGTGGGTTAAATGTGTTTCTTGAGTGCAGCATATTATTGGGTTTTGTTCTTGATCCATTCTACCAGTCTGTTTCTTTTGATGGGTGAATTGAGACTATTTCAATTGATGATTATAATGATATTTATTGGCTTATCTTTTTCATGTTATTTTGCTCTTACAGGTTCCCTGTCTTTCTCTTATGTTTAATTGCTTTCCCTCCCTGGTGGCTTCTTTCAATTGTTTTTCTTCTGGTTGTGATCTTTATTTTCTCTCTGTAGTATATCTTTCAGAGCATTCTGAAGATCTGATTTGGTGTTTATGAATTTTTAAGCTGTTCCTTATCATGAAAATGTCTTATTTTTAACTTGTATTGACAGATACTTTTGGGGGGGTGCATCAATCTGGGTTGAAGACTATTTTCTTTTAAGGTTTGAAACACCTGCTCCAAGCTCTCCTTGGTTTGAGGGTTTGTGTTGGAAATCTGCTATTACTATGATGATCATTCTCTTATAGGTGATGCATTTTTTCTCTTGCTGTTTTAAAATTTTGTTTGTGCTCTGAATTCTGGAATCTTGATAATTATGTGCCTTTATGTTGATTTATTTTTGTCATGGGTATTTGAAATTCTGTATGATTCATTAATTTTTATGTCAAATTCTTTATCCATGTTTGGGAAATTTCCTACCAGTATTTCTGTGAAGAGGTTTTGAATTGTATTTGTGATATCTCCTGCTATCTCACTGACTCCAAACAATCTCATGTCCTTCTTTGCTTCATCTTGTAGCTCTTTGATTGGTTTTTCATGGTCTCTTGCTACTTTTAAGATACGTTTTTTTGGGAGTCACTGCTTGAAATCATGTCTTCTAGATTTGATATTCTATCCTTTCATTCATTTTTTTAAACAAACAGACATCTATTTTCAAAATAGCATAAGAACAATGCAAGTAATACTGAATTACAGACAAAGTGGTAGGAAATCAACAATGGTTGTGGTATTACACATTGAGGTCTTTGAAGTGGTTTCTCAGGAAAACAAATAGAGACATGCAAATCTGATCAAATAATTAATCACTAACGGATCCTTTCAGGAAAGTCATAGAAGTCAGCAGTACAACCATGTTAGCTATCCTCTGTATACATGTGTACGTATTTCCCCTTCTTTCTTTTCTCTTTTCCCTCATCCCAGTTGCTCTTTACTTTTGAGCAGTTTCCTTTCATTTCACAATCTCTATCATAACTGTTAATCCTGTATCCCTTTGTACTCTGGACTTGTCCTGTGTGGGCTTGGCATTTGGAGTTGCATTTTTCTTTTTTGTCTTGTCACTGTTTCCTTATTTTTTAAATTTATTTTGTTTTCTTGTAGGTTTCTTATCTTAGATAAACTTTATCCCTGGTATGGAGGTGTCCCTGGGAAATTTCTGTTCTTCAGGATGTCTTCTAAATGTAAGTATTCCCTTGGCTTTATGTCTGTACCCAGAGTTTACTTTCCAATATAGAAAGAGTGTTAATTTGTTATTTGACTCAGGGCACATTCCTTTGATACTGGACTGTGGTGATGGTTATGATCCCTTACAAGTGCTGTGCTGTCAAATAGGGGATAAAAACAGATTATAATAGATATTCCAGCTTGGTTAAGGTAGTACAGTCAGCAATAACATTAGACTCAAGAGCAGCCTGGATACTTGCAAACTGTGGTAAGTATTTGACTGACACCTTGACCCATAGGAGCAAATTCTACAGTTATACAATATAATCCAGCTTGTACCAGGAACTCATGCAATGATTTTCTGCTTATTAGAATGATTTTACCTTGGTATTTGTGTGTGTGTGTGTGTGTGTGTGTGTGTGTGTGTAGGGTTGAGAGGGTTAGGGATGGGATGGAGATATTAATGAGCTTATATTAGGAATAAGGTTGGATGGTGAAGAGTGATCACTCAAATTCTGGGTAATTGTGGGATATAAGAAGGAAGGGTTGGAAAAGAAAGACTAGGAGTACTGATGTGAATCATAAGGAGAAGCTACAATGTTTAGTAATAAAATCAAGCAAGGTGGTTGACAAAAGGGAGGACGTGGATGAGCGAATTTAGAGATCTAAGTCATGAAAGAAAGAGAAAAGAAAGGAAAAAAAAACTAAAATAACCACATAGAGAAAAATAAAATAAGCATATATAGAAAGAAAAACAACACAGGACAAACTAGAATAGAGAAGAAACAAACACACACACAGAAGCAGGGCTCCAGACTTTTCCAGGCTGCTAGTCCCACCTTCCCATCACATGCTTGCCAGCCCTACTCTGTCAGTTAACACTGCCAGCCCACCAAGGCCCTCTGGTGAGAAATAATTTAGAATGGGTTTGACATTTGTATTTGGCAAGCCATCATAAAGATTTCCATGCTTTTATTGTCTTCACATCAACAGTTTTTCTTACCACAACACATTTCTGTTGAGGATGACTGAATAATTATCTAGGAATTGCAGTATGATGCTTGCTATTATTTATGTATATTTAGTTGTTCTGTTCTGGCTATTCCAAGATAGCGTCTGGGAAGATGGGGGCCACATGTCAGGTGTGTTCTCTGCTTCCATGGAGAGGACCCTACGGATGCTGTTACCTTTCCTTATCTGGACATATCCTAAAGCAGGAGATTCTTTGTTCACCATGAGTGTCACTACTTAGGTCAAGTAGGAGATTAAGTTTTCTGCGGAGCAGCTGACAAAGCATTGGTGGGCTGAAGGAAAAGAGCAGAACTTGAAGAAGAATGGCATCACTCAGGCCAGTTTGGTGAGACTGAAAGAAGGCGCTCATGGAGTGAGCCATGGCACTGCCAGAGACATCATAAACAGCCAGTAGCATGGACTCTTAAGTAAGACTGCTGCCAACTCATAGTGAGAACTGGGAAGATGACCACAGATAAAGCACCTTTCTAAGGAGACCACCCTTCATAATTGTTTGAAGCCCAACATGTGTCAGAAGTTGGTGAAGTCTGACCAGTATGATTCTGCACATAGCTTGTAGGGGTTGAACAGTACACAAGCCTACCCAGCTTGGATCTTGATGACAGCTAAGCTTGCCTGACTAGAGGCCCAAGAGCAGGCCTGCCCGGCTCATCCCAAATGTCAAGATTCTAGAGCCTGTCCACCACAGAATTCAAATAAGCCCCTAAAAAAGAGAAAAAGGAAAAGGCGCAAAAATGAGGAAGTGTCTAATGTAACTGGAAAGGATTCCTATGAGAAGCACCAAGAATCGAGTACCCAGAAGTAAAGAAGAATACAGGGGGAGTGGGAGGGAGGAAAAGGGCTTGAGGGGCGAGTCTGTAGGGCCTGGGAAACTGAAGGAAATATAAAAATTCCATCAGTCCCTCAGGAAAAAGAAAAAAAGAGGCCCAGGAACATGAAGAGGAGGAGAAGGAGGAGGGCAGGGGTCCTAGGTGAAAGTCTCAAAGGTAAAGCCCAGAGGTGGCGTTAGAGCAAAGGTAGTATAGAGCAGAGCACGAACTGACCCATAGTAGGAGCAAGCAGAAGTGGCCGCCTGAGAGGGAAAACTTCCACATTGAGGATGAACAAAGGGAGGAGATGGCTTCAGAAGGTGGGACTAGGGACGCAGAGAACAGAGTATGCAATGGTGGAAGAAGTAGGCAAGCAAGAAGAAAAGACAGTACCAGTGGGAAGAGGAGTAGCAGGGGGAGGAGGAGAAGGAGAGAAGGATTAGGGAAGTAGACAGCGGGGGCAAGAAGAGGAGGCAGCACCATCCAGAGAAGAGAGATGGAGTCGGCACTGACCGGAAGACAGACTGGAAGTCCAGTCCAAGTGAAGGTCAATCGTTTCCTCTTTAACTGCAGCCTCGGGGACTTAGGTTGATGTAGGACCTCAGCCTTCCCTACAGAAGTCTGTTCCTCACCAGGAGGAAACGGTGCTGTCTGCTCCGAGGAGAGGTGATGGGCCTAACCTCAGCTGAAGGCATGGCTGTAGTGTTGCCTTCCGCTTCTACCCCGGAGACGTGATCTTAGGACCCAGGCAGCTGAGGGACAAGTAGATCTGTGGGCGCTGAGGGGAAGAGAAACACATGTGGGCATCTGCCTCAAGGGATCATCCGGCTAAAACATGCTGAAATATAGACTTACAAAACTGTCTTATTTTAACATAGTGTGACCGCTAAGGAAAACTTAAATTTAGATCTATGGACTAGATTCAGTTCTGAAGTTACCTGTTTCTGACACTGTACCAAATATTGTAAATAAATATCCTTAACTTGGGCGATTGACATAGAGGTGTGTCTTAGCTGGCATCTCTATTACTGGCTTGAGAAGGTCCTAGATAATATATATGTATTTTTTGCCACATATACACTGATTTTATTTCATTTATTCCTGATTATTTATATTTGCTCATATTTAATTTTATATTTAGTGTATTTAAAATTTAATGTCTTAAAATATACTTAATTTTATATTATATCAAATTATTATATTTAATTATTTATATTAATCATGTATATATGTATTTGCAACTGCTTATTTTACTTATTAATTTATAACTACTTTACTTCCACAAACTTTCAGGGTTCAGTGTGGTATTTTGGTAAATGTATATTCTGTGTACTGATCAGGTTGTTATTACTTATGTATCCTTGAACATGTTTTATGATTTTAATATATAATTATTTGAAATATTATGGGATATAATGTGATATTTCAATACATGTTTGCAGTTCGTTTTGATCATGTGAGGGTAATTACCATTTCCATCCCTCTTAGATGATTTACCCTTTGCTGCTTTTGAGTATTTCTTCTAATTACTCATTAAAACGTGTAGAATATTTTGAGCGATAGTCCCCTCATTGTGTCTGTAGTAAATTAAAATGTGCTACTCCTGTCTATGTTTAGTTTATGTAACCTCCCGCTAACCCCATCCTCCCTCACTCTTTCCAGACTTCACTAGTTACTATTGTATCTTCCAGTTCACTTTTCTCAGCAAACATATACCAAAGAGAACATGCAGAATGTGTCTTTCTGCATCTGACTGATTTCAGGAACATAGTCTGCTACAGTTGCATCCACTTTCTTGCTAATTATAGCAGGTCATTCTGTTTTTATGTTACTGTCAGAGTGTGTGTATGCACGTGTGTGATAGCGAGTCTGCATGTGATGTCCTGTTTTTCAGTTCATCCACTGGTGGGTAACCAGAGTTCTTTATCTGCAGGGAATGGTGTTTCAATAAAAGTGGCGGTTCAGGTATCTGTGGGATGTGCTCATGTTATACCTTGGGCTTCTTCTGAGCTCTAAGATAGCTGGATCATATGCTTGATTGATGTTCAGTTTGTTGAAGAAATTCCACCCTGGCTTCCATGAAGACTGCACCATGTTGCATTCCCACTAACAGGGTATGACAGTTCCTTTAGGCCGTAGTCATTTTATTTCTTCTATTCTTTTGATTTAATTTTTACAAATTATTACATATTTGAAGTATATAATGGTTATAATCATGGTGGGGAGGGAGGCACATTATTGTCAGCTATTTTTGTTTTTTTCTGGGTGACAGTCATCATTGTGAGGCTAGTGGGCATCTCAACATGGTTCTGTCTTGCATTTATCTTATATCTAATGAGGTAGATTGGATTTTTTGCAGAAACTTATTGGCCATTTGAAAATCTTCTTTTGAAAATTATCTATTCATATCCTATGCCTATCGTCATTAGAGTACTGTGTTTTTGGTGAGCTTTATAAAATTTCATATACATTGTGGATATTATTCCTTTGTCACTTGTATAATTTGCTCTGTCTCTTTATCAAATTTATTGTTTCCTCTGTGTTGTAGAAGTTTCTCAGGTTGATATAATCCCATTTATCTAGGTGTTTTTGCTTTTATTTTGTGTAGTTTTAGAGTTTTATCTCAAAAGCATTGCCTATACTGATGATTCCCCTATGTTTTCTTGAAGTAATTTTATACTTTCAGGTCATAAATACAAAAAAGAAATTGTCTTTCATCTATTTTGAGTTACATTTTGTACACTGTGAGAGACAGGGCTCCAATTTTAATCTTCTGTACATGAGTGTCCAGTTTTCTGAGCACAATTTACTACAGAGGCAGTATGTTCTCTGACTTCCTTAAGACACTGTAGAGATTCAGATGCTTCTTACAGCATGGAGTTGTTTCAGGGGTCTCTATTTTGTTCCACTGTGATGTATATCTGTTTTTATATGAGAATCATACTGTTTTCATGACTATAAGTTTGTAGCATACTTTGAAGTCAGATGCTGTGATACCATTAGTTTATTGAACTCATACATTTTGTAGAAGCTTTGTATAAGCTCTTAGTTTAACATATGGTAAATGTGTGCATAACAGGAAGATAAATCCAAATATCAATTTACTATTAAACATCTCTGCTCCTATAACATGTAATTGTGTTATGTTAATGTTGGAATTATATTGGATTTTAATATTATATCCACTTCTTTATTTCTAGTCTTACTTGAGGTGTCTCTAGCTTATTATGCATAAAAGCGATAGCTAAAACTAGAAAATAAATTTTATAATAGAAAAACCTAAGTTTCAAATATTGAGCTATCGTTTTAAATGAAAATGATATAAAAATAATGGAAAAAGAAATGGATAGTTGTTAACGACAAAAATTGTGGTCAAAATGAATATAAAATTAATAATTACATTATAATTATTATCATTTTCTGATGGTTTCCCTCTTTGATGGATTAAGCTGTACTCAGGTCCGTAATCTTCTCCTCTGCCTCAATTGCTCACGACTCTCCTGCTGAGGAACTTTTCAATCATATTTCTAGCATGCATTTTAGTCGTTGATACAGTCCTTGCGTTTTCGGTCTCTTCTCTAAAGGTGCTCTACCGTGCAACTTGCTTTCTGTCTGATGTTTTTGTCTCTGTTTTCCATCACCCGTGTATCACAGCACCTCGAAAGGAGCAGAGAGTCTCCTTGCTCGTCATCACGTCTTCTATATCCGAGTTTTGTATTTGTGCTCCACGCCTCCAGTTTATGCAGTGCTCATGCTAACAAGAGCATTCAATCTGTTTCTTCTTATTTTAGTCTTCTCCAGAATTTGGGGTCATTTCAACCTCATTCCTTAAAGGTTTTAACATCTGGTTCATTTCTTCTTTTCTATCCCTCTGATGAGTACTTATTTCTCTTAACCAATCTCAACCATCTGTTTCTATGTACTATATTCAACATTTTTTCCCTTGGGAGGAAGTTAAATCTCACAACTGCTGCTTAACTCTGCTCATGGGGCCAGATGAGCCATAAAAATATTCCGGTGGAAACAGTTTTTCCACTGATACCTAAGAGGCAGTGATGCGTACGCGGATGAATAAGAGCATTATAAACCTTTGTAATCAATATAAATTTGGTGGCTTGCCCAAGATTGAAACGAAATGGAAAACTAAATTATACTCAACTATCTCCAGCTTAATACGGAATCCTGTTTTTTTTTTTTTATTTCAGACTAAATGGAAGTTACCGGAACTTTCTAATTTAATTCAAAAACTCCTTACATAGTAAAACTCTAATGATTTAATGAGATGAGGCAATTTGTAAGTCTAAATTAAAGTTGTTGTTATGATAATGGGAAAGAATATGTTGCCAAAATAGTATCCCTTATGTCAATAACATAGTTTTTTATGTTAGATATGTTTTTCTCAAAAATTAAATTGCATTGTATATATTTAGGTTATACAAAATGATGGTATAAGGTATGTATACACTAAAATTACTATTACAGGGGAAAAATTGCTTATGTTAATCCTGTCATGTAATTTATATCTACTACTAAACAGTCTAATGCTGTTCTTTTTTTCTGATAATGTTCATCACAAAATGTTTTCCCATTTTTACCTTGTGAGCCAGAATTATTATTAAAAAACTTACCATAATAATAGCTATAAAATTGACAAGCACTAGTCATAAATAATTTGTGACATGAAATAAGATATTTGCTATCAATAGATGACAGTCCTTAAATTTGTATTGTCATATTTTGGTTCATATATATTACTTCCAGTTTTCAATAAATACACACACACACACACACACACACACACACACACACACACACACCCCAAACATGTGTGGGAGACTCTGAAATTAAAGTAGTATGCAATTTAATAATTTAATGAATACTTCAGGAATTATTAATTATTTTTCTCAGGTCACCAAAATGTCAGTATTAAAATATAGAACCGAGCTCATACTTTTGGCCTCGGAGTTGATTGTATATGGGATATATAAAAGGTGTTTGCCTAGGAATATTTTTCCACAGCTCTTCTCTCTCCATGTGAGAAAGATTATTGGTCCCACAGTTAGCTTCAATTGTACAACAGTGAGCAAGAAACTTATTATGCATGTGAGAAGAATAATACAGTCAGATTCATCATGATACCTGAGTTGGATGTAACAAGCCTCTGAAGGAACCTATTTCTGGATAATACAGGTGAGTCCTAAGAATGCCTGCAGCCTCCAAGAAACAAAATACCTGAAAATATCAGCATCTTTAACAAGCAAACACTTTCCTATGTTGATTATAGATACTTTGTGGCTATTCCAGTAAGAAGAAGAGGCAAATTCCATGATTCAAGTTGTCATTTTCTGTCTCATTTCATGAACTATAGCCATTACCATGGTTATATTTAAAATAAAATGCACAAATACTGCCTAAGTGCTCATGCTCAGAGTGATCTCTATATAAATCAGTAATGGATGAATGTTCCTATTAGTTAGCCCTAAGTATGTAATGGTCACTTAATTACCTACCCTTCTGTATTCAATTCCAGCAGGTTATTCATAATAAAATGTGTTATAATTTATATTCCATTTCATTATGTTTGTGATTATTGATGCTAATTATGAATGAATGCTAATTATTCCTAGTAGCAGCATTTCTAGTGCCATGAATTGTTTTATATTTTAAAATTATGTGACATTCTTGAGACTATACAGCATGATAGTTTTATATTTAAAATGAGTCATTTTATAATGTTCTAAGGTGACTGCTTCTCCATTGTTATTTTTTAATAAAATTCCCAATATTTTCTGTTTGTTTATATAGTCACATTTTTCTAGCATTTGAGATAATATTGATATTGTACTTTGGTGGAAAACATTAATTTTTATTCAAATTTATTTTCATTGAGCTAAACTGCATTATACTAAGCTTGTGTTTTCATTTTGTTTCATATACTCAGTGATGGTGCACAGGCAATGAAATTGGCTCAATTCTTATGCTTTTAGAGGAACTGCAAATTTATACACATTGCTTTTTTTTTAAAGGCAGTCACCAATAAGTATCTGAAGCCATAAATATATTCATATTATTTGGAAAAGTAATACCGTTTCTGGGAAGTGATCCCAGAGTAACAAACCAATGTAAGTGAAAAGCCTTAGAAGTGGAGATATTCATTTCCCCATTACATATTAGAGTGAAAAGCCAGAAACAATATAAAAATGTCACTGACAGCCACAAAACTTGCAACATGTTTGTATATCAACAAAATGGTACAGTATATACATTTAGAACTAAAGCCTCTCTGGGGAGATAATTCATTGTAGAAAGAGCAACCAAATGAAATATACCAGCACTAGGATGCCTTAGTCAGTAGATGGAAGATGGAATGTTGTTTATAGCAAAGAGTTTGTCTTTAGACGTGTTGTTCTGGGCTGGAGGTACAGCTCAGTGGGCTAAGTGCTTGCCGCTGAGCACTAGGGCCCTGAGTTCGATCCCCGGTCCTGGAAAAAAAAAAAAAAAAAAAACAAACTCAACAATAGACGTGTTGTTCAGCTGAGGTCCCTTTAAGATACTAACAAGGTCACAAAACTGAAAGATTTCCAAAAATCAAATGGTTCCATAGATTTTAATGGAGCTGAAAATTTCCTATCACCTACAAAATTCTTAGACATCACGCCATTGCACAATATGTTACCTACATGTTTACCGTAATGCTGGTATAAAAACCCACTACGCTTCTACATGTATACAAGTATAGCATATGCAATAATATACAGTACGAATCCTTGATGATGATATTAAATGATGGTTAGTGGATGATGTATTTACTTTACTATATTTTTTCACTAGTTTAAAATGTTTACTATAAAACTGTATACTGTATAAATTTTCTCTGGAATTACGCTTCTTGTTTTTACCATATCTCGTGATTCCATCAAGAGGGCACGTTCAGTAATTGACCTATGCCATCTAGGAATACATAAAGTACAATCTGTTATGCTGACACAATAATAAAATCCCCTTACTGCCATTTCGCAGCCTGCAGTCCTGTTGTTTAACCACACATGACTGAAGAGGATGTGGTTTTTATTTTGCAAATGTCATCAAAAATCTTAGTGATCTTTCAGGTTTTAGTATCACATTAATAGAATCAGAAAGAAGAGGCTGGGAAAAACAGGAAAGGTGACACAGAACTTATTTATCAATGGAGACTGATGGAAAGACTTCCATATTAGCATCCGAAATACATCCTCATACGTTTCTTTAGTAATTTTCTATGGAATTGGGGCAAATACAGTACCAAGCAATGCTGAAGTACGTACTAATGATGTAATAGACTTGAAAGTTGCAGTCAAAGGTTTAACTTAAGCTTCTCTGGGGATAACTAACTTGTCCAAGTTTCAGATCTGAAAAAAGGCAAACAAAATTTAAATCAATGATAAACAGAGATTGCAAACACATGCTTGGTACAACATTCCCATAGGCTGTGATCCAAATCTGCCAAAAGCACAGAGTTGTGTCTCTGCAGAGGAAATTTATATATGATTATTTACACATCACCTTGAACTTTCTCCAAAAAAACCAAGCCAATCTTTTTGTTCCTTGTATCACAGTAATAGCCATGGTGAGGATATGAAAAACTAAAAGCATTTTTATTTAAATAAGATCTGTATATTTACATCTTATTTAACATAGGGAAATGAATTATGTGTAAAACATTTCCCTTTTCTTTCTAATAATAGGTGTTAAAGCACTCAGAAAGCAGAGGCAGGAGAACTGCTATAAGTTTGAGACCAGCTGGGCTACAATGTGATCTCAAGGCCAGCCTGAACTACATAACGAGATCCTGTCTCAGAAGAGATAAAAGAATAAAAGGTGTTCACAAAATATATGTTAATGGTTGACTTGTATCATTAAATTTAAATTTATTGTATCCATGGACAGAAAAGTTTATATTTTTTTATAATAAGCTGGTTTCTATGTCTTAACAGTTTTCATATCCTATTTGATATTTTTGGCAAATTTCATCCAGTTTAATGTTGTGACCTCAATTTTATGCCTGCAACACTAAGCAATATCACAAAGCCTGGTTCTGTGAACTTCTATTTTCTGTAGCACACCCAGTGTATCTCAACTACACATCCTCCTTTGGGTAATAATGTGGTTTTCTTCCCTTCTGAGCGTAACTACATTTAAATTATATTATGTATCTTAGAATCCAAATATTAGACTTAGAAACCAGTAATGTTTCCAGTTTCAAACTATTATTTACATATGTCATGATAAATAAAAGACTTTCAAAATCAAATATTTATGATATTTACATTTGGATTTCTATTCAAAACCTCTTATAGTACGCAAACAATAACACTCTTTACACTTACTATTTATTCTCTAAGTTATAACACACATTGTAATTTTCATCTATTGTTGTCCGGAGAGAAGGTATTGTGGGCCTAAATGCATTTTATATTCTTATGTATTTAGTAAGTCCTGTGCCTCCTACTTTACTTTTATCCATTATTCCACACACACTTAGAGTAGGTGTTAAATTAATAGTTACTCATCGTTAAATTAAGGTATATAATTAATCACAAAACTTAGTTTAACAGCTGTGTAGAACATTTACAATTATATTACATGTAATACTATCTTATCCTCGAGTCTTTTATAACTTCTACCTGAGTTGAAATTATATTCTTATTATCATGACTGCTTATAACATCCTTACACTAAAACATATTATTTGGATATGCTAAGGAAATGTAAGATGTGCCGTATGTTATCTCCGATTCAGCACTGTTTAATGAAAGGTTATAACTAGGTAGCTCATCTGTGATTATGCATTATCTAGTACTCTGAACGTTTCATCAGCACACTGTATTATTTGCATAATAATGAGGGTACTACTCTGGGATAGGCATTAAATCACTTTTTCCACATGGCTTTCTTTTGCGACACACTTTGAAGTCACACTTTATACACAAATATCTATTTTATGGTGATGTGCTGGAAACATTTATGTAGTTGAGTTTCTCCCAGTATACCTATCTTCTCAATTTTAAGTAGCAGATTATTTTACCTTTTCAAACATCAGGTTGGAATCATATTTAAAATGTTTATTCCTGACAATAAACTGCAAGGCCTCTGAAATAAAAGAAATACAAAAGCAATCCAGAAAACTATTTATAGGGAGGCATGAAAATAATACCAGTATTTTGAATGCAAAAGGAAACTTCTAAAACTATTCTTGTAATATTTTTAACATTGTGAGGATTTGAGTAATACGAGAGTGATAGGAAGATTCAAAGACCTAACTCCCACCAGTGCTTTGGATCAGGTTAAGTCAGGCTTAAAAGTATGCCTTCAACCTGCAAAAGTTTTTAAAGGATCCAAACAAGGTGGCATAGATAATGCTTCTATCTGTGATGCTCAGATAAACTCTGGCAAAAATACAGAAATCATGGAGGAGAGTGTGTGAGAAACATGAGAAATGAAAAAAAAGTGTTACAAACCTAGGGTAGAGAAGATGCCATTGCCTTTCAAAGAGAACACAGCTGGCCAAGAGTTAAGTTCTATTACTGTGACTTCTGCTACCATTTGGGAAAAATCTTTGACGGATCTTTTGCACAGACGTCAGCAGCATCCGTCAGACTGCATGGTGTGTGTGGTGAAACACTGTACAGGATGGCAAAAAGACTGAAGAAGAGCAAGCTACGTTATTTGCCAGCAGTATTCCCATAAACTCTCATGACTGTTCCTCAAGCTGAGAATGCATTAATACAAATAAAGAAAAGATTTTTAAGTGCCCTGCTTGTACTCATGACAGCAAAAGAAAATACAACTAAGGAAGAAAAAAATGCTCCCTGGTGGGATGAGGGGCCCTGGAAAGGACATGTGACTGATCACCTGATCAGTACTCTTTATTCAAGCCCCCAACAGCAGTATCAAGTCACAGAGCTTTCCAGCTCCTTTGGAATGGGTTGAATATTCATACATGAACAGAATGGCTTCCCAATGGGACAGTAAAGACAAGAGGGTTTTTACCAGCACTTTTGAAATTCCTGATCAACTCATTTATAGAACTCCATTCCACAGTGATACATGGTGATTGTGCAAATTTATACAATGTCAGTGTCTTCCATTCCATGCTACCAAGGGCGGGAGGTACAATGTTTAGCAAAGTTTTCTAATGTGCCAAAATAGAAGACTGGACGATTCATGATTTCAGCTATTATAAAGGACAGACACCAGTCAGGTTCCATGTACACACAAGCCTAAATATTAGAGTGGGAAAATCTTTACAATTTAATACATATCTTCTATAAATTAATGTGGGACAATAATATGAAGCAGGAACAGAAAGTCATAAAATAGGGAAGTAAAAAGAATAAATTTTAGAATTGAAAACCAAAGAGAGATGTAATAGGACACACATCATGTTGGACTAGATGCAGCAGCGCTCATGAGATTCTCAGAAAATGCTCACTGAGAGCAGCAGGGATCTGGAAAAACCTAAACACAAAATGGAAACTTGAAGGAGAGGCTGACGAGATAATCCCAGACCAAGGTCTGACTTACAGTATGTCTTTGAATTCATGCTATGGTTATTTCTCCAGTTCCAGAATGTATGATTGATATAGATTCAATTAGTTCTTGATGGAGTCGCTATATTGGTGTATTAGTCTCTGGTATGGGGTCTATTATCTTGGGAAAAGCCAAGTGGGAGCCATTTAAGTTAATTCTTAATTAACTTAATTCTTAACTTGGAAAAATAATAAATGAAAACCAACATTAGGAAGATTTCAGAAATTAGTGCAGTCATGAAAGACTTGAAAGACGCAGTGGTGATGGTTCTGGTTCCACCACATCCCCACCTACCCTCCCATTTCCCATGTGTAGAAGAAGGATAAATCTTGGGGAATGACAGTAGATTACCTCAAGCTTAATCTAATGGTGATTGCAACAGCAGCTGCTATACTAGATGTGATATGCTTATTCCAACAGATCAGTGCACCTCCTGCTGCATGATATACAGTGATACACTTGTAAAATGCCTTCTTCTCCAAAATTATCGCCAGAAGAAACTTGCTTTCACTAGCACTTAGTGGGTAGGCAGGGAGAGACCACATGGACACAGAGTTGAGCCGTACTTGGGGGACCATGGGAGTGTGTCCACTCTGCCACTGCTTTTCTACACCCCCAAATTTCACTAGTCACGGCCACGGCAAGACAGTTCTCACTGCCTCAGAGATCCCTCAGTGCCTGGTTCCAGGTCCTAACCGGGACTGTGCTCCTTTGTCCTCTCTGTGCTTTGAGCTCATTGTCCTGACTGAGCCACTGCCTTCTGAGGGAGTCTCTGGGTTGGCACTTCTCTTGGTGTCCTGATCAGAGGACATTCTCTCTTGTGAACCTCTCCCTGGATGGGATGCCTGTCTGAGTTGGAAGAGACTTAGGCAAGGTGAGTATGAGACTGGCTGCTAGGCTGGGCACTGGTTTCCAGCAACTGAGGCACTGGGCTTCTTCAGAGGCTTTTGAAATTTTTCCTGAAAGGCCTATTCACTGGACGAGGATATAAGCAGAGTCTGGATCAAGAGGCAGCCCTTCCTTTTGGTCCAAACATCCCTGTGACTCCTGTATTTCATTTGAGGTTTCTGCTTCAAGCTGATGTTAGGTTTTGGTTCACTCTCTGTTTCCAAGTGCCTACATAGTCTCATGTACTCTGCTACTGCCGGCAGAGGCTGTCTTCTTTTCCCTGGTGAAATATTTGACTGTTCTATTAAAGACAGTACTTCTTATAAAACAAGCCAGTAGTCCTGATTTTTATGTGTACCAAAATATTTATATACGACTACACAATTTATAAAGAATGCTAAACCTTCTAAGTGCATTGCAGTATTTATTTGCACTTAATGAATTGTGTTCTACCATCAGAAATAGAGAGCTCATTTCCTGACACTTGTAAACCTAATGATCAAATTTTGTTATCATTGTAAAATTGCTATTTTTAATTATAAATTTCTCAATGGAAATTCATCTCAAAAGAATATTTAAATTTAAATTTGAGGGCTGGGGATATAGCTCAGTGGAATAAGCGCTTGCCAAGCAAGTGCAGGGTCCTGAGTTTGATCCCCAGTACCGCCAAAATAAATAAATAAATAAATAAATAAATTTAAATTTGAGCAGATATTAGAAGTTATTTCAAATTTCAGAGTACTTGGTATGATATACTAAAATGTGTATTTTTTAATTTTGGCAAGTGTAAGTATATATCTAGCAGTTTATTGATTTAAACTGGTTTCATTGTTGGCATATTTCACTAATTCTAATTAGTTTAATATAAGAGAATTCAATGTATTCCATTTTTAACTTTATGTTGTTTTAGTTTTAATATTTCAGAATTATTTCTGAACATACATTGCTCAATTTTACAAAATTACAATATTATGTAAGTAGAAATTTTATATATTCTGTAACTGTGGATTTGTTCCATGTGATCTTTCTATGTTGAATGGAGTAATTCGTTTTTTAATTCTATAAATCATTCTTACATAGGTCACAATTTACTTATTCATACTCATACTAGCTTTACTATAACTAAAGAGAGTTCTACCTTGTTTTATATGTATAGTACATCAGGTATATAAGTTTTTTTTCATAGCTGATAATAAAATTTCTATTCCATTAGCATGCATGCAAGATCATGGCTTGTACATCTTTGCAAGCACAAGTACATTTAGATAATCCTCAATTTTGACATATCAAATATATTTAAAATGGTGTCAAAAATTGGTTCAAATGTATATTATCTGTTTTTCATTGAAATTTAAATTTTGAAATGTGTATATTCACTTTTTATCTGTAATTCTAGTTCATGGGTTGTGAAAATATTCTACTGACTTGGGCATTTTATCTCAGTTGACCATTTTCTCCATATGTCTTTTGGATAATAATCTCTCATAAATGTTATGTTTTCCAATTTGTCTATTTTTTTAAAGCTTTCTAACTCACACAGCATATTGTAAATTCAGTTAAACTTATCACTCTTATAATTGATTGTTAATGTATGGTTTTAAAATATAACACAACTTACATTAGCAAGATATTCTAATTTTTTTTACAAAAATTTGAAAACTGTGCTTATAACTGTCTGTAGACCATATGGAGCTTTCATCAATATATCACAAGAGATATATTTTGTATAATTTTCCTTATTCATACTCTTACCAGCAAGATATATTTAGTATTTTATTCCTTTTTCATTGACCAGTAATAGTACCTCTTCTGATATTAGGTGCAAGAAACCTAAGTATTAGGATGCAATTTCCCTGTTTTCATGTTTCTCTACATCAGCTGAAGAAATATACTCGCAGCCTCTTTAAGAATATGTAAAGGAATTGCGTTGCAATACAACATAATGTATCGATGTGGGCAAGAGGACACTGTTACGGTTCTCATGATGACTCCTGTGTAGGGTACTTAATGCACTTTCTCCTTCATCTAGTGCAAAAGTTGAGTATGTTAGTTAGTGATGTCTTTAAATCTTTGTTAGCTCAGCTTTGACACGCACCACAGTGCATGCAGCATGTCATGTGGACTCTGGTCCCTCACCCAAATGTAATCATGGACAAGGGGCATAGACGCAAGTGTGACATGCATGATACCCTCTGTATTGTGAATAATAAAGCATTTTGTGTTTGACCAAAGTATCCCAAGTCTCATACTAGTTGTTGTGTGGCAGACTCTAGGTTTTTTACACTAATTACCCACCAAAATCAACTGAGAATTTAAAAAGAAAGGAATTCTAATACATTCTTTTAGAGCTAAACCCAACCAAAACAAAACCCTGGAACTAGAAGGAATCTAATGCTTCCTGAAACAATATGTTCACTGGTAATCATGTACAACATCTTCTTCTCTGGCTACATCATTAAAATTATGGGCTATCACATACCATAGAACCAACTGATTATCAGTGATTACCTCCAACTTCTGTAGGTTTCAAAATAGACGTTTGATTAGTTAAAGTGTGTTCATCTCAATACAGAATTATTCATTCTTACTTACACGCACAAATTATACACGTGCTTTGCATTTGCTATACTGCTTCATTTGGTGTTTCCTTCTCAGACTGTATGACACTTCAATTTATATGTGACAAGCTGTCATTTAAACTTAGCATGCTAGAGTGCTGGGAAACTGGTACATAGAAGAGCCCGTGAGAAGAGCAAGTTATAAATAGAGGCAAAAAGAGATAAAAATATAGCTGTGTGACGGTACAAAAATTAAAATAAATTTTAAATATAGTGTGGGTATTTTTCCAGAAGAATTAAAAACATTACACCACAGTGATATATGTGCACCCATGTTTATAGCAGTGCAATTTGTCACAGCTAAATTTTGGAAACAACCCAAGTGTCCGTCCACTGAGGAATGGCTACAAAAGATGTGGTGTTTTTATACAATGGAGTATTACTCAGCTTTAAAAAAAGATAAACTTGAGGATTTTGTAGGTACATGGATGCAACTAGAGACCATACTCATAAGTAAAATAAGTCGGACCCACATGTGTAAACATCACATTGTCTCCCTGGTATAAGAACATGAAACAGTAAATAAAACCCAAAATGTACAAGAGATAATAGGAAACAGAAAGAAATTGCTCAAAGGAAGGAACAATTGGCATGAGGGAAAGAAGAAAAAGAAAGTAATATGGCGTAACTGTACTGCTGATGTCTGATGGTTTATTGATGGGAGGAGTTAATGATTACAAGGGTTTTTTTGATATTTTGACCACTTTTGCATGCTTATATCTGATAATCTGAGCAATTTATATGACATCAGCTTTTGCAGTATAACCGCCATTGGTGAATTCCTACAACCCTGTCTAGTGAAACTATGTATTATCTTTAAAGTTCTTTCAAACTATTATTTTCTTATTCTCTTTAATTATTTGATCAATCTTCTATTCTTACATCTGGTAACCTGAGAAACTTTGTTGAAGATAACAATATGTAATATAACAACCACCGTTAATCCCTATCAATTTGTTTGAAACACTGTATCATTTTTAATGTCCTTGCTTTGTTTTGTTTGTATTTTGCTATTGTTCTGTTTCTGTATTATTTTCTTTAAAATAAAAAGTGAAAAAGTTATTAATAAAAATGGAAAGCAGAATAAAGTAATTGTTTTTATGTGTGTGTGGCAGGACTAATTCCTATTTGTGTACATATTAGTGTGTGGGTGTACAGAAAACACATAGTACTAATGCACATAATGAGGTACGCATATTGTACACCAGTGATGTATATGCAAAGAAGGTTCAAAATAAGGAATTAACGTCTCCATTATTAGTTTGAATAACATAATTCTCATCAGTATTTTATCTATGTTTTATATTAAATTGCCATAATCATTCAGTCAGAAAGAATTAATACTATTATCCTTACCTACATAAAGGAAACTACGAAATAATAAAGTCTTAAATTTGCTCGTCCAAATCTAGGAAATAGTGGTTCCAGGAATCAAGTCCAAGCAGGGCATACTGGCTCAAGCTTCTAATCCTAGAACTCTGAAGGCTGAAGCAGGAGGAACATTGCCAGTTCGAGACCAGCCTGCACTACAAAGTGAGCTCCAGGACAGCCTGAACTGCATAGGGAGATCCTGTAACAAAGAAGCAAAAAAATCCCATAAAAGACAGAATTCAAGTCCAAGTTTGACTCTGTAGTATGTTATTCTGTTTTATAGCTGTTGTAAGTGATATCTGCAAAGTTTTAGAGGAGAATTTCCAAGAACATTTAATATGAAACGAGCTATTTTGAAAGGCTCTATCCACATTCATACACAGGTGCCTGCGCTTACTTCCTTAAAGAAAAATAAATAATTAAATATAAACAGAAGATTATCAGAAGTCCTAATAAAAGCCTGGAAAATACTAAGAAACACGGCTCCCAGGAAATGGCTTTGATACATGATACATATTTATCATTTTTCAAGTAAAGAATACTGCTGGGTGCATCAGATAAATTCATTTGGATATACTACAAAGATATTAATGATTTGGGGAATCGAAATAAACATGTCTGGAAGGTTCATTAAAAGCAATTTGTTATTTTTCCTCTTAATGAATTGTATTAATAGCAATAATTATATATCCTACAGTGCTAGGATCAGATGTTCATTTTTTATATACAGTCATTTAAGAAAAAAATAGTAAGAAGCACAAAACTCTTCATTTTGATTCAAGCGTGGTTTTTAATATAGTAACGTTCATTTACATCAAAACTTGAAGTCTTATACAGCATTTTGCAAAATGATACTATTTTTCTACCTATCCCTTAATTTCTTAACTATTTAATTACATCATCAAGGAATGTACAAATAAAAATTTCTATCAGCAGGACAGATTAATTTTATCCACAAATTTGACCTTTAAAAGTTACTCCCAAATATAAAGCAGACAACTCCAGTTTGAAAAATTCACCATTCAAGATGGTTGGCAGCACAGTTCAGCTCTCTAAGGATGCCTACAGTTGGGACCTGTAGTGTTCGAGGATGGCCTTTAGGATGTGGCCTTTAGTGTCACACCATACGTAGAAAATGAAAATTCAATTTCTTTCACGTTTATCACAGAAAAAGATCAGTCTTATAAAGTTCACAGACACACAAAAAATCTTCTATACTTACCCAGCAGGGGAGTTACCAGGACCCCCATGAAAGTGATTTCCTAGGGTAAGGTTCATCCTTTGCACTCTGGGTGTGCTGACCACTGCCATTTCCCCAAATGCAGAAAACTTGACTGCATAATTTGTGGTAGCAGAGACTGCATTCGCGCTTTCCCCTGGTGGTGGGGGGGAAATATCTTCAAATTCAGAATGTTGATTTTATGGGTGTACATTAACCTTACATTGCTTACAAGATTGATAAAGCACAAGAAAAGCCCTTTCCTAGGGTTTTGATAATACAGTCTGTAATGCCATTAATCCCAGGCAGTGAGATTTTTCTCTCACTAATTTCATCATCTTTATCATTTGAGGAAAGAAACTCTTAATGCAGAGTAAAATTTCCTTTCATAGCCACGTCATGCACTTAGCATCACTACTTAGCATCTGCCCTGCTCCCCAGCAGCCATTAGCTTTATGCAAAGGTGAAGCAGCATTTAGGTTTGCAGAGAGCAGTGCATCATAGCTTTCTGCGCCTAGCATTATGATCCGTGGGGATGGCATAATATAGATATTCAACTAACAAGTAATATAAGGAAATATCAAATTGATTAGTGGTGTCTGTGGATATAGCACATCAAGTAGTGTATTTGATGGAAAAAATTTGTAATTTTTTTTTTTTTTTTGAGACAAGATCTCACTATATAGTTCAGGCTGGCCTTAAACACACTATGTAGTCCAGAATGCCTTGAACTCAGAGTGAATCTCCTGCCTCCTAAGTGCTGGAATCAGAGGCATGTATCGCCACGCCCGGCTCGATGTGGGAGGACTGAATAATCCCCCCTTAAGATTAGGACCAGTAAAAGAAACCTGATTTTTCCACTTGATACATACTAATGATTTTATCCAGGAAAACTAGGCAGCCTAAGGTGATAAATAACAAGTAAGTCAGGTTAGAAATTAAGATATGTTTCTGGGTATATTCATGAATAAGTTCCTTGGGGATGTAGAAATTTCTAGGACTTTCAAATATATACAAAATCTATTAAAACTAATAAATACACATATCAAGGCTTCTGGTTATAAAAATCAATATAAAATGTAAGTTGACTAGTATATTAGCAATGAATGATCAAAAAGTGAAATTGAGAATATGATTCTGTGTATAAGAACATCAAAAAGAATAAAATATTTACATGTACATTAATAAAATGAAGTTTAAGGCCTGCATCTTGACAGCTAGAAAATATCCCTGAAGGAAATTATGGAAGATCTGCATAAATGATTGGAATCCCCTGTTTGCATTGGATGACTTCACATGATTGAAATGTCTATAGATAATTAAAATTGACTTTCAGAGACAATGCACCTGCATAGAATTCCCACCCTACTTTTTCACAGATATTAAGGTTATCTTAAAGTTCATATAGAAATTTGAGACACCCAGAATAACTATAATGGTCTTGGAAAAGAAGAAAGTTAGAAGACACATTTCTACACATTTTCTTCACATCAAATACACTGCTTGCAGTAAATTTCAAAATTTATTACAAATTACTTTATTCAAGACACAGTAGTACTGTCATAAGGATAGAGATATAGTTAGCATACCCATCTGTGAGTAAACAAGTTTAGAGAGATTGCTATTCAAATTATATTAAAATTAAAAATAAACATATATAGTGGCAAGCTGCAACTCATGAAGCCAAAATGCAGTGTCAAATATATTGAGCAATATACAAAAGATTCAAAGAAAGATATTACTTTGAAAATGATCTATTATACAAAAAACTTTTAGGAAATAGTATTGAATTCTCAGAAGAATGAAATAAATTATTGATTAGTTGATTTGGAGAATGACTTGAAAGGTTTTCCCAGAATGTATAGAACAAAAATGAACATTAACAGAAAAGATGCAAGTCTACCCAAGCAGGGTATAAATTGCAATTTAAAATGCTAGTTGTGGGCAGTTACTGAAATAACAGAATAAAATAGGCAGAGTGGTAGCAGTGATTTAGGGTGGATTATTTTTTGGAGAAAAAGATTTGCATTGCATGTATACTGAAAATGTTCACTATGGTCCAAGATAAGCCTGGACAACTTAGTGACTTACTGAGAATTTGTGTCAAAGTAAAACCAAATATTAAAAAAAAATAATAAATAAGGGCTGAACATGTATCTTGGTGAAAATCTGGGTAAAATCCAGCACGCAAAAATTAAAACATGGTTCTACTAGTGTATTATATCAATTAATGCTAAGGAATAATTGATGATGGGTTATTCGATCAATCTTGTATGTCTGTATGTGTTATCCTGAGCACACACTTCGAAGATATCGATGTGCAAAGCAGCAACTATTGTTGGTTTTTATTTATTTTATTTTATCTTTTTTGTCTTTTGATTTCTGTTTTTTGTGTTTTTCTGTTGTTGAGATGATTAATTGTCTGACCAATTTTGCATGTCTGTATCTGTGTTCATGTATATACACTTCGAAGTTATCAATAGGTAAAGCAACAATCATTGTTGAGTCCCTGTCACCTTGTCTGTAAATCAGCTTTGATTGTACTATTTCTTATGCTAATTTGTGTCTGTTTGTTAATATGTTTTTGTGCTTTTATTTTTTAAAACAAAAAAAGAACATAAGAAGAACTTATAAAATTCAGCAATAAGAAAAAAAATTAAAATAGAATAATAGATCCAATTCATGCTAAAAATAACAAATAAACTAAAGGCCTAAAATTTACCATGAAAACTCAAGATGATAAACACACAGTAAAAGAGACAGCAACATAAGTAACTCAATGTTAAGAAAAGAGCTCATGGGGCTGGAGATACAGCTCAGTGGAATAAGTGCCTGCCTAGCAAGCGCAGGGTCCTGAGTTCGATCCCCAGTACCACAAAAAAAAAAAAAAAAAAAAAGAGCTCATGCCTAGGTAATTTCCTTTAGAGTCATGTGAACTTTTAAGATAAAAGTGACTCACAGTTAATAGGGATCAAAAGAAATATTAATCTCTGCTCACTTTTCTGAAAAAATACTTAAAAATCTATATTTTAACTGAGTGAAAAAGCTAAATTAACACCTAGACACCAGAAGCATGATAAGAATATATAACAATGAGTAAGGTTTATTGATGATAACTCAGAGATAACTTATTTATTTGTAAATTTTATTTGACCAGTAGCAGCACATGCCATCTATAGCGTATTGGGCCCCTCAGGGAAAAATGAGTTGTAATTATTAGCTATTCTTTTTACATATTCTCATTACAAATGACCTTTATAAGATATCTTTCTTATTGTTCTTGTTATCCATATTTCTCCTATCGGATAGGAATATCTAAGATGTCATCTATTTATCTTAAAAGTAGGTATATTCTCAAATTTTTTAAGCCTTCACTTTTAATAAATCCCTTGGAGTACAGATGGGTTCGATGAGTGAACATTACGTGTCTGAATTGCCATTGTCTTTCAAATGTAAGTTAGAAAAAGCCTTGGTGCTTCTCTCTCTAGAATGCAGAAGTGACAGGTAAAATATCTAGCTGGGCTGAAGCTTTTATACTTGGAGATCAGCTGAACAGAGCATGTAAAGCAAGAAACAGGTACCTGAGGAGGAATTCTCTCTCTTGTACTCCAAACCCTACAGCTTCATCTTGTGTAAACTTCCAGAATGAGTGAGTGAGATTCATTTCAGCCATTACCTCTGCATTACTGTAACAGACACCAAGCAAAACAAAGGCTTCCCCTCTGTGACTTAAACAATAGATCATCTTTTTAGTTAGAATACTACTTCCACTTAGATGTGACTCAGTGGTAAGATTGTTTTATTGCTTCTATCTGACTTGTCAGAGTAATAGAAGAAACAGGGGTCTGTACTGACATGGACTATAAGATAAAGGGTCTCTGCCTGAGGAATCTTAAAAATTAAATGTTTTGTTAACTAGAACTCCAAGACAGCACACTTATTATGATGAGGAGAAACTATCCCACAAAGAAATCACTAACAAAAGTGACATAAAGTGACATAGACTTCTGTGACATATTTGAGCCCTGGGATCCATCCTTGCTGAAATCGGCACTACTGTTTGACCTTTCCAGTATGTGAACCCTCAAGTACTCCCTTGTGCTTTAATCTAGTTCAAATCAATGTCACTTGTAACCTAAAGATCATTGAATAATTCAGTGATGTAATGTGTTTCATTGTTCTCTCACAAATCCAATTCCCGTAGATTTTTCTAAGCAACAAATATTTGATTTTCATCAGTATTGTTCCAAAGAGTTCTGAATCCCTCCAGGGGCTTTCCTCCATCAAGGAAAAATATAATCCTTTTTTTTTGTAGCTTATTTGGTTGAAAATTATTTCCATGGATAAAACTTTAGGGATGCTGTCTTATAAGAAGAGTTTTTATCAGGTGGAAATGTGCACTGTACAAGTGAAAAAAAAACAAAACACAACTTGCAAATGTCAAATTGTTGAGCAACTGACAGTAGAATTTGATCTATTAAAAAAAACTGAAAAGTTAACACTTTCTGACTTACATATTCATAAAACAAAGCAAGTAAAACTCATGTTTCCTTATTATATGTGTTTTACTATTATTCAAATGAAAATGATATAATCTGAGGCATCTAGAAGCTATTTTAAGCAGCCAATATTTATGGTAGCTGCTGCAAGTGAATTAATTAGAAGAACAAACAAAACTATTTTGCTTTTCAAAATATCAATATTTGCTTAGAAATTAATATTTAAGAGTTTGTTTTAATATCTACTTTAAACTTTGGAGATATGAAGAAGCCAAATGAATAGTGGAAGTTTTAGAACTTGAAGTAAACACAGAAACTCACAGTATTTGCTATGCTCCCTTCTACCACTCTTGCTTTAGGACTGTAGCAGCCAGTTGTTACCTCATGGGGCATGAAATTTTCAAGTTTCATTTATTTTAAAACACAGAGTTCCCCTGGGTTGGGAGTGTTTCCATTTTATGAAAGGATCTAGAAATTCTCTAAAGTGAGTAAGCACTATGTGGGGAGCGTACAGAGGACACCTATAGTTATTTGATCTCTCTCTCTCTCTCTCTCTCTCTCTCTCCCTCTCTCTCTCTCTCTCTCTCTCTCTCTCTCTCTCCCCCTCTCTCTGCTTCTCCCCTTTCTATCCACTTAAATATTAAGGAACAGATAATAAGATACATAGCAAATTCACAGAATAAAAAGTGTTTAAGAAGAGTAAAGCATGACATTAGCAACGCAGGATCCACTACTCAAACTTTGCATATGTGTTCGGTATTTCCCTTTTTTATTACCATTTGTATATTTTAATTTATTATTCTATATTCCAGAATAATTTCATCATGAATTGGTGGACTCTCCCAAGCAGAACAAAAAGAAAAGAAAGAACATAAAGTACTATAAAATCCTCTTATCATAACATTACAGATGTAGGAAGCAGCAACAAAATATTAAGCAAAATTCAAGAAAGAAAAAAAAAACACTGGCTAAGATATAAGAGCAATAAAATAGCCCAGGAGTAGCACTGAAATGTAAAAATATGTAGAATTCAGTACTTACTATGTAGAGTTTACTAGTCTGAATTTGACAGGACTGTTTATAGGATGCTTTTCTTTTTAAATTTTGCAACTCTTCCCTAGAGAACACTGGAGCATGTGAGACACCTCAGACTCAGATAAGCATCATGTCCTAAGGATTGTGGTTTCTCTAGATTTGAGGGTATAACTGTAAGAACTAGTTGTTATAAGAGGAATTTTTCAACATGTGTAAATGCAAAAAAGGTAGAAACGAGAAGAGCTATATGCCCCCCAAATGATGGGGCTTTACAAGAATATTTCATTAAACATTGGCTCTGTGGCTCAGGCACTTCATGTATGCTTTTTCATTGTGTACCTTCCAGGAGTCCTTTCATGAGCTGAAATGAAAAAAGCTACCTAAGGCAAAAATCCAGTGAGCATAATGCTCAAGCATTTACCACTTATTGCTATAGGACAAGTAAGACTGAACAGGAAAAAGTGATCAATCTCTTAGTGGTTCATTTTTCCCAAGAAATGATAGCAGGTGGTGATTAGGGAATCTTTGCAGGGGTTTGCCTCATTGCAAAGAAGGTCACAAACTAAAAATGTCTCCCATTTTATAGACCTAAGACCTGGAGAAAGATAGAGGAAAAATGCTAAGAAGAAAATGGATGAGTATTAGTCAGTTTCTCCATACCAAGCACTTATATCTGAAAGTGAAGTTTACCTGAGTTCATGGTTTCAGCAGATTCAGAACATGAGCAGCAGTCACCAAAGAAAGACCATCGTGGTAGAAAAGAGAGCCAAAGGGAAGCTGCTTGGTTCATGGCATTCATGCCTCTGTGACACAATGATCATAACCAAAAGTATCGCCCACCAATTCCATGGTGCATCTCAAGGCAATCAAGCTGATGTAATTGAGCTTAACAGTCACATCCCACACTATAGGAATTTGACACCAAACATGTTCTCACAAACCACACAAAACCTTCAAATAAAGATAGGATCAAAATTCTGCCAAATATGGTAAAACTATCTCATGTACAACTCAAAATGCAGCAATCCCTTTACCAAAGTCTCAGCAGTTCCAGCATTTCTCCAAAGTCCAAGTCAGATTTCTTGCATCAAGGCAGACAGGTAACTCTGAACCTGTATAAAAATCAAAATCAAACTAGTCTAAATATGCAGTGCCACACCTTAAAAATTCCCCTTCCAGAAGGCAGAAGTAAGAAAAGCAAAAGAATTGGACTAAAGCAAGAAAAAAAAAAAAGAGAAAAAATGTTAAGTCCTGCACCTCCACATCCAGCATCTAGGACATTCGCTGACCGAAGGTGAGTTCCAAAGGGTTTGGGCAACTCGCTCCTTTGGCTTTAACAGCTGAAGACCATAGCACCTATCTCATGGACTGTGCACTTGCTTGTGGTTTATACTGGCTGGCGTTCCATGATCTTGGCATTTCTGACTTACTTGGGTCTCTGCTCTCTTTTGGCATTATTTCTATGTTTCATACACTGTAGTCTCAGGAGCTCCTTGCAGGTTTCCCAGAACTTACTTTGAAATCTGGGTGGAAGCCTTTCTAACCTACAAATCTTGTATTTTGCATGCCAGAAAATCAATATCATATGGACAAAGCCAAGGCATATTGTTAGGGATAGAATAGTCAGGTCCGTGTGGATCATGACTGCAGTGGTGTCTGAGTGCCTCAGTACCTAACAACAGTGAAATGATTCCCAGGAAGGACATTCATTAGGAAGCCCATGTCAAGCAGGCCTCCCAGGGGCTCTCTTCTCAAGAGAAAAATTGATGCCTTTGTACCTTTGAGCCTGTGATGGAAGGAGTCTTGCTGACTGGTAAAATGGCTTAAAGTCATCTTTCTTGTCCCTGTACAAAAGTACAGTACCTGGTCTCTTTTCAGTGGTAACAATCTCTTCAATAGTCACAAATCCTTTAGCCCCAACTTTACACATCACTATATTCTGACCACTATTAACATTTTCAAGATTTTCTTCTCTGCCTTTTGCCCCCAGTTCTCACTATAAATCAGCCTAAAAGTAGCCAGCAGTATCATCCCACAGCCTGAATGTTGGGTTCCTTTGAATTTCCACTATCAGATCAGTTAGAGGATTGCTACTAATCCCCGTCTTCATAAGCAAAATACAGAACTCTTTTTCTTTAATTGCAGTATAAGATTCATGTTGTCTTATCCAAATGCCAATGAAGTTGTCATTCTCAATTGAGATCTTCTGAACCTGGCCTTTTATCATCTGCGTTCCTATCAACAATCTGTTCTTATAAACTTCAACAAGGAATAACCATCAGGCTCTACTTCTAAACTTCTAGAGCCTCTCTAACTGACATCTCTAAATCCTCCCATCAACCAGTTTCAAAAGCTTCTGAGATGAACAACCCTTTTTCTCTGTTGTCAATTTTCTCCCTTAGCCAGCTTCCCCATGGGTGGGACTAAGTACTCAACACCTAATCCCTGAAAGAAGGGAGAGTTTAATTTGGTTCATGATTACCCAGGTTTTTGTTACCGGTGAACTGGTTCCTTCAAATATCGCTGTGGAAGGGTGTGACAGAGCAAATTTGCCTACTTCATGGTCACTGGGAAGCAGAGCAGAGAGTAGCTTCAGAGAGGAGTGAGAGAGGGATCAGATAGTATTTAAATGCACTTCATCATCAATCAACCAGACAAATCTGGCAGTAAAATAACAAAACTAACATAGGGAAAAACATTTCCAGTGCCCTTGATAATGAGATCTAGACAGAGCCTCCTTAGAGTCCCCAAATACTTAGAAATTCAGATACATCTCAGGATTTGGACAAGAAAGAACCCAAAGTCTTTGACTGCGACCTTAAAGATGCTGTAATTCCATGACTGTGCACCAAATCAGATGTGGGCAGTAGAGCTGTCTCCCATAAGACTTGCCAAGCAAAACCTTTGTAATTACCTATGATTGGACTTTGAAAAAATCATGAATAACTTTGGCCTGGGACCTAACTCAGGCCTGTCTGGGTGAATAATAGTGAAGCTGGGGCATTGGCTAAGTTGGAAGCATCAATATAAAAACAAAGCTTAGTTTGACATGTTGAATAGATCATGGCAAGTGGTAAGGATGCGTGTGCGGAGAGGGCTTTACTGCATTTTTGTGGTCAGTGTAATTCATTACGGTGCAAATGTAAAATCCCAGTGAGGAAGAAAGCACTTCTAAATATTATTATTCAGTGGAATACATAATTTCAGCATGCAAAAAGAAGTTTTCAGACAATTGAATTAGATTTCAGAAAATACAAAAAACATGGAATATTTCTTATCCTGAAAGGTACTAGGTAAAACTGTACCCATTATACAACAAAATATGCTAGTTAAGACTGCATTGAATTCAAATCAATAAACTGAAATGGGTGGAGAGACATTTTTGCTGTGATTTAGCAAGGTGATAAGCTGTAGGTGATTCCAAACTTTGTATCTTGCCTCAGATACACTTTAAGATCCCAGACCCCATGTCCTAACAGCTTCACTGTTGGATGTTTTTTGTTGTGTTAAATGCCTCACAGCACTTTGGATGGAAGTTAGTGTTAGTATTAGTCTAGAAATCATATGCTTTGGGTTTTATTTACTCTTAGCATACAATTTCTAGGGAACTATATTTGCTATTTTTTTAAATTATTCTCTTTAGAATAAAAATAAGAAAGATTGTATGCATAACTGAGTCAGGAGGAAAGAACGCACAAAGAATATACAACTTTTTATTTTTTGGCAGTACTGGGGATCGAACTCAGGCCCCTGCGCTTGCTAGGGAGGTGCTTATTCCACTGAGCTATATCCCCAGCCCAGGAATGCACAAAGAAGAGTAAGTAGTTTTTTGTCATTCTGCTCAACCCTTAAAAAATAAGGAAGAATTTTACAATAGCCCCAAGATGATTTCTGTTTATATATCATTTGTCTAATCTATGTCATACATCTCCTGTTACTTATAAAGTAGGCTAGAAAACCAGATATTTTTGTTATTTGCCTCAACAAGAAGTGCTAATAAAGAAACTTGAATATCTTGTTCAGTTAACAAACTAAAGCTGGTTGATGATTGCAAAATAAACCCATACAAACTGTAGTCTATTAAAGAGTCTTTCAAAATATCTAACTATCTATTTTAAGCATTTAATAGCTCTGGTAGATCAATGATTTACTCCTCAGTATTTATGCAAACTTAGCTTTGAGAAAACGAACAGTACTGACATAAGTTTAAAATATATGGTATGGAAATGATATTTAGATATTACAGTGTATTTCCTTTATATAAGAAAATAAAGCATTGAGGAAATTGTGGTGAAAAAGCATTAGATGGTACAACAATTATCATTTGGTGAATTCTAAAAATTATTAAAGAAATATATTAATATTGATCACCAATGTCAGCAAATAATCAGCGTTTTAAAAATGTATCCTTACCCAGCAAGTTATTGGTGATAAAAGTGAAAAAAGTCTCTGTTCATGTTTCTTTGGCTTAGGTTCCTTTTAATATGTAAATTTGCTGTGTATACCTATTGGTATTTTCTGAGAATAAGGGGAAAAATAAATAATTCAACACAATTTCCTCAAACTTGTAGATAGAAAATATTTAAAGTGTGAACATATCAGCTGCTTATTTGCAATCGTTAACCTACTCTAACAACTTCATTGTGGAAGATTAGAGATTGCATCTGTATGGATGTCAGTATTTCTTAATCTGGGAGAAAAATCTAAGTTTAAGAAATTTGGCAAAAGAAGGGTATAACTACATACACACAAATCTTTTAATAAATAGTAGATTGACAACTAAAATGTTATAGATAGTGAACATGTTCAATATTTTCTAGTGATCACTGAAATCTTTATTTTGTGGAAGGAATACTATGAAAATTCATAAGAATAATTCACTTTTTAAAAGACATTATGTAACATATTTATAGATTAAACTCTTCTATTTTTACATAGTTCTCTACTTCTAATATTTATACATTTTCTATGTCAGAATAAGTATGTATTCTCTTATACTCTTGCTGGTATTAAGACAGAATAAGTAGTTTGGAAATCTCTTAACAATAACTACTAGTGCTAACAAACATACACTCCATGATACTGCAATTCTAATCCAGCTATACATATGCATACACACTCATAAAATATGTACATATGAATGAAGTTTCACTCTCAGAGAACTAGAATACTACTTAAATGCCAATTGGCAAAATGGTTTAAAATAAAACATTTAACCAATGAACTACATACTACACAGCAATGAGAAGAAATGAACCTCACAAAACTGTGAGCAAAAGAAAAATCTCCATGAATGTCAAATTCTATTTGTTTGAAGAGAAGATGATGTTGCAGTTATTCATGCAAGATAGAGCCATAAAGGACAGTTGGGGACCTTTAATGCATGGCAATTTCCATTTATTGATGTGAGAGTGGATTGCATCAGCATGTTCTTTTGAAAGTTAATTAAACTGAACTCTTAGAACGGTGTGTGTGTGTGTGTGTGTGTGTGTGTGTGGTGTATATATATCAGTCATACATGTGTGTGCCATTAAATAGGTCAATATATATTAACTTAAAATTTATTATTACCTTTATAAAATTACTGAGAAAGGTAAATTTAAGAACAGAAACTGAGAACGTCATAAAGATGATCATAGAAAAGGAAAGACGATAATAGCTAATGCGACCACTGTTCACATGCATGAAATTTGAAAACAAAGCAAAGAAAACGTATTCCCCAGCCACCCAACAATGGGCAAAGCAGCTTTAGATGTCTGGAGTTGGACCCTTGAATTTCAAAAATAGCTGAGGCAATTATCAGAAGACCATTCATTCTAATTGTGTTGAAATTTTCCACCTTAATGAAACAACTCCAAAATCATGAGACAGTAACAACTGTGCTGCCCTGGAGACAAAATTTAAACTGAAGCCCTATTTTTAGAAATTATTAATTATAAGTACATGAAGATTTTCATTCACTGTTCTATGCTGGGTAATAATTGGAACTAGGTCTGTAATTGCATAATTTCTGTGAAAGTTCTGGGAATTTTACCTCTTTGAGGATTGTTACTGTGTCAGTGTCAAACTGCATAGACATTTAGTTTGCCTCTGCGTACTGATCATGGACCCAAATCACAAATTTTAAAGCTTCAGAGTCTCTACAATAAGTGCATTTCTTGAGATTTTTCTCCTTTATGCTAAGTTTGCGTTTTGCATCGATGTTTTTAGTGGTACTGGGTAGTAAAAGGAATGCCTTCACCCTGCGCTGCATCCACCGCCCATTCTTACTTCTCACTCTGAGGCAGGCTCTCACTAAGTTACTAAGTAGCTGAGGGGTGTTCACACTTGCGCCTTTTCTGCCTCAGTCTCCCAGGGCTGTGGGGTGACAAGTGTGTGCCATTATGCCCAGCCCAGCTTTCCAGTTATTCCTATACTCAGAAAATAATTTCCAACTTCCTCAACAGAGGCATTATTTATCTTCGGTTTCTCTTTAAAGAATGCGCGATGCTCCTGTTATGACCCAGGTTTGCCCTAGTATAAGGTACTGTACAGGTGGGGTAGTGTCTTGCAAAAATATTTCTGCTATTTTCCCTTTGAAATATAAACATGACAGTAACTTTTTTCCTACAGTTGAGAGTGGAAATGTTAAAGTCTCTTGATTGTCTTAGAGAAGGAAGCTTATGTTGAGAATTTAAATGATTAGTGTAATATATTTTGTCAATACCTAAAAGAGTGATGTAGGGCTGTACATTTTGACTGGAAATGAGTGCACATTCTACATTCTGTACTGAGAAAATAATCAAATAAAAGAATGTACAATACTGAGTCAAACATTTGGAAGATGGAATTCTGTATGTATAGGTGAATCCGACTGTCTACTTTTCATAACAATACAATACTAGATAAATAAGTTGTGAGGAGGGAGGTTAATACTGGCTCATAGTTCTAGAATTGCAATGTCAGGTGCTGACTTCCTGTTCATAGAGCCATGAGGCTTTGCAAGGCATCACGATGTGAGAGATCGCCAGAGCTCAGGTTTATGTTGCCTGTTTTCTCTCCTTCTTGTCTTGCTCCCAATATCCAGGCCTGGTGTCTCCACTCTGAGGACCTGTTTAATGCTAATCATCTCCCAAGGGCCCCCTCCTGTAAGCCACAGTTGGGTTCAGCCTTCACCCTCACAATGAGAATTAGCCTTGCTCTGGATCGCAGAACAGACTATATTCCAACTAGCAAGCATGTGCTTGAATTCTGTACATACACAAAAATATGGGAGAACACAAATCAGTGTTAAAAGGATACTGAGGGTTATACTTAGGTTACTTTTCTATTGTTCTAAATGTAAAAAACTAGTGTGTATTTATTATAGTGCTCAGAGGTGACTGAATTAAAATTAGTTGAAATTGGACGCATGACTGTACCCCAGGGATGTATGTATACCCATTTAGAAAACATACTGACATGTTTAAAAATCAGGGAGAGAGATGGCAGGAAAAAATCAACCCTGATCACAACTTGATATTGAACATGTAGCCTCCATACTTTTGACAAAACACATTTCTGTTAAGCTACATTTTATTACAGAAAGCCTAGCGAACTCATATAGTTTATTTTTAATTATTTCCTCAGAAAAAGCATGCATAGAATTACACATGATGATAATATTAGCCTTATCTGATTCATTTGCTCTATTTGCAGCTGAGGCAATGAATTGTTACACACATTCTTTGGAGACATTTTGTGAAGGGTTATAATGAATCCAGCTGAAAGATTATACCTTGCAGCTTCCATGACTATGATTAAATTTTAGTCAAGAAAATGTAAACAGAAGTATTCTCCGAGGAGCCTGTGAGGAATGTTTTGAAGAAGCTGAGACAACTAGGAGCACAACGCACACCTTTTGTACTTCGTTCTTCCTGCTCTGTGAAAGCAAATGCCATGGCTGAGTTCAGGTCCCTTTGGAGTGTCAGTAAGTACAATAGAAGCAAAGTGCAGGAAAGAGTGAAGTAGAAAAAGGGTGTGGCCTGTATTTCTAATGACTGTTGGACCGCATAACTAATAGGAACTTCCTACCTCTAATTCTTGCATTGTAGGGGACAGTTAATTTACTACACTAAGCCACTTTTACTTTGATAGTCTATAACACAAATAAATTTAATCATAAGTTTAGGTATGCATGTTTGTATCTGATATATATATATATATATATATATATATATATATAAATTATTTCAGAATTGTTACATTGAATCATAAATTTACTGCCTAAAATTGATGCATACTGGCCAGCATGCTTTCATATGAGATCTTCTTCATGAACCTCAAGAAAACATAATATGATTAAATGATTGTAATAATCATTACAATGACAAGATTATTTTAGTGCATGATTTTTACAACTATATTTTTGTGCTATTTTATCAAAATAAAAGCATTCAGTTGAAAGAAAGTATTTTCATAAAACACAAACATAGCAAAAAATGATTGACCTAGGTTTAAGTGTACAGTTCTACACATTACATTTGAATTTTCTCCAAATATTCGGAGATATTGCTTCTGTATAGAATGCCTTAGAAGGATACTTATTAGATTGTATTATAACCAAAAATGCAACTTCTAAAAATGTATCATTTTACACTATCCCCTTGTATTCCAATTCACAATAGAAATATTTCATAACATCAACAGTTCCATACAATGCAAAATTTAAGCTGCTCTGTCTCACTCTATGTTTATGTAAAACTTTTCAATAATTTCCTTACCATGAATATCTTTATGCAAATTTAACTAACCTAGAACAACTGTCAGGTCACTGTACTTGATGTTGAGTAAAAAATGCTTTGGTGAAGATTTAGAATGATTAAAAATAATAACCTGGAAATTAGCAAAATGTGGATTTCTATCTGAAGAACAGGACAATTATAACTGTAATATTTCTGTGACTATTGATTGACCATAACTGGATAAAAATTTAAAAACTAATAGAATCTATTTACTAAACCAAAATACTATTTTGATTGAGGCAAAAATTCAAACTATCAATGTAAGATGCTATGCAATTTGAATATAAACCATTAGTTGTTAATTTTACATTAAGCTAGTAAACATTAGCTTTAGCTGGAATTATATTTAGACTGCACACATATATAGTTTTAAAAATTAGAACCTTCATTAGACTGATATAATACTAATAAGATAAAGCAATTCAGCTAGGAAGTATTTGTACCTGGAGTATTAATTCAAAGTATTCTTCTATGTTCTAAAATCCTAAAGCCATGCATATTTATAGATATGTCTACCTTATCTAAAACATGTCTACTTTTCAAATTGTAATACTAAGAACTTTGTTTTAGTACAATTTCTAAATATGATGCTGACATTATATGTGAGGAATAAACTGTTTTCGCTTCAAGCACTCCATGAAAAACTAGACAGAAGCAATGAGCACCTGTCAAATTTTATAGCAGTGGTGTTCCCAGAAGCCGGTGCCCCACACAGGTTGTGAGCACAATTGATCCTGCTATTTTGTCGGTCTCTCTCGGTTCTCTGAGGCTTTCTCAACAGTGTTTGTTGGTCTGACTTAGTAATTGATTTGCAACAGCAACACAGATTGATCTCGTCTTCTTAGAATGACCAAGGAAGAAATGTCAGACAGCATAGCTCGGCAGAAAATGACAAACATGGTATTTATAACATCATTGAACGTAAAGACAAAGCTTGGGCAAACTTCTAAAATATAAAACACTAATCACCTGAATCTGTCCATCACATCCTAGCCTCTTCTCTCCCATTTCTCTCCCTCCTTATGGAGATGTATTATCAGAAAAAAATAGAGTAAGAAGTCTCACTGGCAGGTACGCAGTGAGCCCTGGCCGTATTAGGACGTAGAGCTTTTGGCTAATGATACATGTACAGACCAATCTCAGATTTAGAAAACTTAAAATTTTGTTAACTTTTGACAAGTTATCCTTAAGGCCTGTCCTTGACTAAAGAAGTAGCTTTGTAATTGTTGCCTTGTCCTTGTCAATAACAGTTTGTCAATGGAAAAAATAAGTTCAGCCATGTCAAAGTGTTGAAATGGAGGCATGGGAACCCCAGCACATTGTAATGACCCATGAGTCAGAATGGAGGAAAACGTCGGGAGCCATCATGAGCATAACGGCAAAACAGAGCTGTAGCTACTTGTAAAGTGAATCTAGACCTCTTACAACACTTTAAAGAAACTGCAGTGTGGAAAACTTACATTTTACCCCATGGTTTCACCGATTCTGACACTGGATTTAGATGAGATCAAGATATCTGGCACATCCAGATTCCCAGAATAAACTATAAATTCACTATTCATCTGGAAGATGACCTCACATGGAGGAGTTTATCCTTGATCCAAAGAGGTAGGATTTTTTTTCCTTTAAAAGGGTGTTTGTTATGGCTGAGTGACTCAACAGGAAGCCGGAGTGCTTACTTTGTACACATCCTGAGCCTGTGGAAGAGGAGGGCATGGAGATTGTGTGAGAGCTCCATGCCGCCCGGGTGGGGTAGGCTGTTTACAATGTGAGCAAAGGAAAGAGGCTACTTAATGCCCTTCCTCCCTTTTGCTCTGGTTGTTTTTGCTGTGCTCTGCTGCCATGAACGTTTGCCCTCTGCCATGTGCCACTCTGCCTCAGAACGAGCCAAGTACGGACTGAAACCTCCACAAAATGTAAACTAAATAAACCTTTCCTTCATTTTGGGCGTTGGGTATTTTGTCTCAGCAATGAGAAAGAAGTAACCAAGACAGTGTTTAACGTTAAAGAGAATTACTACAATTAGTTTTTCAAATATTGGTTGGTATATTTATAGGCACTATAAATTTCTTTCTTGGAATCCATAAAATAGATGACTACTTGTTTTAATTGTTTAATGGAAGGAAAGAAATGCTAAATTGAAAATAATGACATAATCGCCTAATAGGCTTTCATTTCCCAACAAGTAAGATTGAAATCTAAGTTTAGAAGAAATCTAATATTTAATTTCTCTTTAAAAATTTTTGATTTTGTCACTTAAAATCTGTAATAAGGAAACTTTCTCCAGTGCTCTATGATAAAACAATAATTTTCAGTGTGTGAATTTTAACTGGATATATCTCAGGACCTAAGTTAAAAGTTGATTTTTGTTCTTTGTGTCTATCTCTTCTCATTTTCTTTGTTCTAAAAATAGAAAAATCAAAACCACTAGCTCTCTGTTTCTATAAAAAGGATGATGGCTTTTATTCAAAGTCCAGAAGCAGATACCTGTCTTTCACTTTTACAGCTCTAATTAGATGACCCTGCCAGTGAGTCCAGCTCAAAATGACAGCTCATGAACATGCATTCACAGGACAATAAAAGTCTTGAACCAGTGGCTTCAAAGTAAAAATATCTGTGTCAGACCCCACAAACATATTGTCACATGTCATTTCCTTGACAAGAGGTAAAGTAAGGTTACTTTGCCTTATTTTTAACCTGTGATTTGGAAATTAAAAAGGCATTAAAGGAGCATGATCTAAAAGAAACAAATCCATCACAACAAAACCTTTACAATGCTCTGTTTTCAATTTGCAAAATAATTATCATTCCAAAGTAAAATACCACCTGGATGTCAGGCAGATATATTTTCTTTCAAATTCTTAGAAGAAAAGCATGTCACTCATGATGTACCTTTATGCATATTTGTAATAATGTTCTAATATATAAGGTAAACTACACAAGATATTTTCTGAATCCTCCTATTTTGAGAAGCCTGCTACCTTGAGTAATATATGGATATAGTGATTATTTGTAAATTTGAAGTGAATCACTAAAAAATAACTGCTAGAATTAACAAGTGACAAGATATTAGATTAAAAACAAGCATATTTTAGATAACTCTTCTTACTTACCAGGTCAGCACAGTTAAGTGTAAAGATGACTTGACACTCTTTCAATAAATTGGGTAATCAGTTACTTTAAAAATATTGATAAATTTATTCTTTCACACAGCAATCTAAATTTGTGGTTCACTTTCGTACATATGAAAGGACAAATACAGAATTTGACAATATATTTGTAACTGTAAAATCTGCAAGAGACTGACAAGGATTAGGCATAGGTAAATCAAGTGAGTAGAGTATTATATAGCTATAGAAAATGAGGAAAGTTATGTACACACGTAGGATGCCTTCTACTGTTGTTCAGCCTGGACTTCAACTCACTATTTACCCTGGGCTGACTCAAAATTTGAGTGACCCTCCTGCCTCTGCATCCACAGTGCAGGGACCACAGAATTGCCTAAGTATGCTTAGCTTTTTAGTATTGTTAAATATACAAACCTGGTAGCAAGGCTATATATTTGTTAAATTTTAGAAAGAAAAATAATAGTGTCAATTTAAATTGTTCAATGTATGTGTAATATTTCAAGAAGTATGCTGTTTTATCACTTTGGATGTATACATGTATATATTTCACCAAACCCCAAAACAATGTTAGGTTAACAAAGTTGACAAAATTTGAACATAAAATTGAATAAAAACTAATAAATTGCTAATACATTAAAAATAGATTAAACTCCAATAAATTGCTAATGCAAGCATATTAAAAATCAGTTTAAGTGACATAATTTTGACAGTAAATTTTGTATCATAATTGACTTTAAATTTAGTACTACAGCACAAAAGAATTGTAAAAAATATATTAACCTTTACCTTCAGGGAAAGATGTATCAATATAAACAAGCATGTAAATATTATGCATATATTACTGGAGTGAATAATTCATATATTTATATTTCTGGATTCAACCTTCTTACTGTAGAAGGGGCATAAATATGGAATGACGATAGTGAGGGAAAGCCCTGTGGAGATAGGTTTGACTAGGAGATATGAATATGAACATGAGTTCTTAAAACCTTATTTCTTTTAACTTTTCACTGGAAAGTTTTAGTGACAGATAAGCCAGAAGCAAAGAGTAAACTAAATATCCCCAGATACCAGGTTTTAAATTCTACTCTCCATTTAAAAAAAGAGAAAGTTTGTTTTTCAAAAACTGACAAGGAGGGCAGTGGATGTAGCTCAGCAGTACAGAGCTTATCCGCTAAGTGCCAGGCCCTGGGTTTAATTCCCGGTTAAAAAAACCCAAAAAACAAAAAAACAAAAAAATCCTGACATGTAGCACAGCCACAGAAGAGAATTATAATGTCACCATGAGGCATCTTGTTGTGCCAAGAAAAAAAGGAAGTGCCTACAAACTAATGAAACTGTGACAAACTAAGTAAGATGATTGAAGACCCTCCCATGCAATATATTTTGACCATCAAAAAAGAATCATGCTGATTATGAATTGCCATATATGAAACAACAGAGTAAAGAATGCAAATCCAAGTGATTCTCTAAATTATAGATGGCTGAGATAGAGGAAATACTTCTTTTCTGCAGAATGGAGGTATTAAATAGGATTTTTGACATAGTCTAGTACCATTTTGCAATTATAAAGGTAGTATTTAACATAGAAAACTCATCAGTGAATGCAAAAGATTCTTAAGTATTTTGAAAAAATGATTAATAACAGGCCTTTCCAAAGGTCTGGAGCTAATAAATCACATAACTATTACTTACTACTTAAAAAAAGGAAAATTATATTATTATAACAAAGATTTGTTGGACATCAAATTAAATAACATGATCACAATTAAAGGATCAGAATATCTGCTTTCTGTTGTGCAAATGAAATAACACAACATAAGCTACAGAGTATTCTTGCCAAATTGCTAAAATGTGCTAAATAATGAAACTCGTTCAGAAACTTATAGATTGTTAACATTTTTAGAACACAGTTGGGCTGTATTTATTTGAAAATTAAAGAAAATATTGAAGAATGAAAAATGATAAAAGATCATAAGAAGACAAAATTATTTAATATATTATTACCATTCATTATAGTATGAATATTTTTAAGATTATTTTGGACACTGGAAAACTTTAGTATTATTTCTTTGTTACCAATATTATTAAAACAATGCTAAATATTAGTATAAAATAATTTAGAACTACTCTGTATTTCTTTATTTTAGGTGTTAGAGTCTGAATATTTATCATAAGTATTTTAAATAAATCTCATATTCTAATAAAATGTTTAATAGAAAAAGCTCATATATTTTAACCAAAAAATAATACATAACATGTAAACTACCCATAAATAAGAACAATACAGAAAAATTTAAAGTTTTCCAATGAGAGAAATAAAAAAGAGACTTCATTCTGTTGGTAAGCCAGGTTACCTAGCAGAGAGTTTTATGTTAATAGAACATATATATCATGTCCAGGTTAATGTTTAGTGTACTTTATATTATATCATGTAAAACCTTGATGACTTTATATTTTTGCATGTACATGCATGCATGTGTAATATACACACAGAGAGAAAAACGTGCCTTGAGAAATAGATAACATGTTGTTGAACTGAATATTGAATTTCAATTATTCCCTGAATACATGAAAAAAGCTGCCATGAACATCTTGAAAAAAATAATTTATTTGCAGTTTATGAAAATTCCAGATTTGAACACTCATGGCAGCCTAGAAACAGGGGAGCTCCAGGCAATCCATCAGCCAGGAATGTAGGACGCTTTCCTCCAACAGTTAAGGTTTAAAATGAGTCAAAGCTTCAGGCAAGACAGTGGTTATGTTGCCATATTTCTTTCTTTTGCAAATCCAACAAAAGAACCGGAGATGCATTTTCAAATTTATCAACATTTTAGTTTTCCTTTAAAGATCAAAACAATCCACAAATACAACATGAATTGCCAAATTCCTTGAGATCAGGTAAAAGCCCATATAAGTGATCACAAAAATGTGCAGAGAATGCTGAGAAATTGTTTTCTAGAAAATGCTAGCAAAATCTCATTTTCTTAAGGGAAAAATTCTACATAACAGAGTCATGTCGCCTATATATAATGGTGGCTGTGGGAATGGGTGTGAGTCATATTAATGGATGTTACTAAAGAAGCAGAGGTATTAAAAAAATACAATACAATATTGATAAACAATATTTTCAAGAATTAATTACCTCCATGTCAGAAAGGAAAAGTACTTTATTAAATGTAGTATAAAATTATATTTTATTCCTTCAAAAAATGACATATTCTGTGTAAAACTCACTCAAGAATAGCCACTGTCAGAACACCAGGTCTAAAAGTCTCTGAGTAAAGGTTCTACAAAACTGAAGAAATACTTAAAAATATACACACAGATCATCAAAAAAGGATTTCACAGATCCAGACATGATATATGAGGTTTAAAGGATATATAAAGTCAATATTTAAATAAAAAAGAATATTATTGTAAAGGATAAAGTGTCACTAGTACTTGTTAGATCTTCAGTCTAGTTGTTTCTCCAAAGCCTCATGCAGTTCTAGGCAGGGCTTTCAGAGGTGACTGGGTCTAGGACATGTAATGATGGGATTCAGGATGTGATGCTGGAATGAAAGATGTGCTCCTAGGGTTAAGGGTGGCCAACCCTGGCTATGAGTGCTACCCATCCTAATGGTGGGCAACCGGGGTAGAATATAAGACAGAACAAGGGCTGCTGCTTGCTGCTACTTTGCTGCCTTCTGCCTGCCATGAAATTTTTTCACCTCTGCAATGCCATTTTACCATGCCACCCTGCTGTGAGTGTTGGGTATAAGAATAACAAACTCTAATACCGTCCTTCATTGGTGACTCCAGGATGGCCACAACCACTTCTTCAAAAGGGCAGCATCAACTTCTGAAGTGGCAGGAGTGAGGGAAGGGCATCCAGCTGGCAGTGCGACTGAATTCGTATTAGAGTGGAGAGAGTCTCTTAGATAGCTAGGGAGGACAGTGAAACAAATTGTCCTAGTCTCCTGAAGATGGACTGGTACAGTTCATGCATAGATGCCCCCGCAAAGCCACATGCAGTTATAGGGCGGTTTTCTAGAGTCTTTGATTGACTTATGATCCAATGCTGGGATCATATGTGAGTGTTACCCTCACCCTAGAGTGGGCAGCCTGCATACACTGTAAGGGAAGGAAAGAGACTTGCTTGAAGCTGCTCCTCCTATTTTGTGCTTGCTGCTTTTGCTGTTTTCTGCTGCCATGAACCTTTGCCCTCTGCCATGTGCCACCCTACCTTGGTGCCAGCTGAGTATGGACTGAAACCTCCACAAACTGTGAGCTAAATAAACCTTTCCTCCCTTAATTCTAGGCATTAGGTATTTTGTCTCAGCAATGAGAGAAAACTAACTGACACAGGGAGAAATTGGAGTAAAGGGAGGTGAGGGAGAGGGACATAACACCTCTAGCCAACTCATGAACTCCCTCCAGCCAGCATGGGAAAATGAGAAAATAAGGTACTTATCTGTCTCATGACCACATAACTATTAGATATATAAAACCTACTGAGAGAAAAATTACGGGGAGCACAACCTTGACAATAGCATCCAAAAAAGAGAAAGACTTAGAAATAAATCTAACAAAGTTTCTAATGTTTCTTTTTTCATAATTCTCTTTAATGGTTTGATCAATCTTGAATTCATACATCTGGTCCTCTGAGCAACCTCATGGAAGATAACAATATGTAATATAACAACCGGTGTTAATTCCTATCATTTTGTTCTCAAACCCTGCATCATTTTTATTGCTTTTGCTTTGTTTTGTTTTCATCAGTGCTGTTGGTATTTTGCTATTGTTCTTTTCTCATTATTCTCTTTAAAAGGAAAAAAAAAAGATTTATGCATTGAAAATTATAGTACTTTGAAAAAGGAGATTGAAGAGAATATCAGAAAATGGAAAGATATCCCTTGCTCATGCATAGGAAGAACCAACATAGTGAAAATGGCCATTCTTTCAAAATTATTAAACGGATTTAATGCAAACTCGATCAAAATCCCATTGGAATCCTTCACAGAATAAGAGAAAATACTCTGAAAATTCATGTGGAATTAGAAGATACCTAAAAAGGAAAGACAATCCTGGGAAACGAAGACAAATCAGGAGGCATCACAATCCCACCCTTGAAATTGTACTGCAAAACTACTGTGATAAAAAACAAACAAGCAAAACAAAAGAACTGAAGTCAGCCCTTCGGGCCAAGGATATAGCTCAGCGGCACAGTGCGTGCCTGGCAAATACAAGGTCATGACTTCAATTCCCAGTACCAAAAACCAAAAAGCAACAGAGCTGAACAAGGCTACTGTGATAACATTAGTATGGTACTGGCAAAAGTATAGACGTGAGGGCCAGTAGAACCGATTAGAAGATGCAGACACAACTGCACACACTCAGCAACCTTATCCTTGACAAAGGAGCCAAACATGTTCACTCGAAGAAAGACAGCCTCTTAATAAATGGTGGTGGAAAAACTGGCTCTCTACATGTTGAAGACTAAAAGTAGACCCATGCCTATCATTATGCACTAAACTAAAGTCAAAATAGATCAAAGATTTAAATATTAAAGCAGAAACACTAAATCTAATGGAATAGAAAGCAAGTCGAAATCTTCAAGACATAGGGGTAGCCACAGTCTTTAGGAACAAAATCCAAACTGCATGGGAAACACTTCAGAGAACCATTAATTGGGATCTCACTCTATTAAAAAGCTTTTGTACTTCAAAAGAAATCACCAGTAGAGTGAAAATACAACCGTCAGAGTGGGAAAATATTTTTGCTAACTGTCCCAACTCAGAGAACTTATATCTAGAACATACAAAGAATTGAAAAAAATCAGGTCCCCCAGAATTGAAAGACCCAGTCCAAGAAAATGGGCATCTGAGATGAATGTACATTTTTCAAATAAGTAAATTCAAGTGACAAATAAATACATTAAAAATTTTTCAACATCATTAGTCATGCAAGAGATGCAAATTAAAACAACACCGAGATTTCATCTCTCCCCAGAAAGGATGGCCATCATCAAGAATTCACCCAATAACAAATGCTGGAGAGGCTGTGGGGAAAAAAGAACCCTTTTCCACTGTTGTTGGCAGTGTAGACTGGTGCAACCCCTTTGGAAATCAGTTTGGAGGTTCCTCAAATATTAGGATTATAGTTCCCATTTAACCCAAACATTCCCCTTCTGGGTAATTCCTCCAGAAGAATTAAAAACATCCTACCACAGCAATATATGTGCAGCCATTTTTGTTGTAGCAAAATCTTGGAAACAAACCAAATGCCCATCAGCTGAGGAGTGGATACGAAAAATGTGTATTTTACACAATGGAGTATTCCTCAGCTATAAAAAAAAAAAAAAAAAGAAGATAAACTTGAGCCGGGAATGTAGCTCAGCAGCACAAGCGCCTGCCTGGCAAGCACAAGGTCCTGAGTTTCATTCCTGGTACCATAAAAACAAAAACAAAAACAAAAGATACACTTGAGGCTTTCACAGGTAAATGGATGCAACTAGAGACCATTCTCCTAAGTGAAATAAATCAGGTCTGCATATGTAAACACCGTATTGTCTCCCTAATGTAAGAAGGTGAAAGAGTAAGTAAAACTGAAAGATACAATATGACTTGCGAAAGGGAAAGAAACTGCTCAGTAAGAAAGAACAATAGGGCTAATAGAAAGAAGAAAACAAAAAAAGAAGGATGGGTATATATATACATATATATCGATACATATATATACACATACATATATATATACACACACACACACACACAAACTAGCTAAGATAATTGTATTACTAATTTCTGTTGATTTATTGAAAGGAATAGTGAAGGTTTAATTGTTTGGTCACTCTCGCATGCCTACATCTAGTAATCTGAGCAACTACTTTGAAGATAACATTAAGTAATACAGCAACCACTGTTGATTTGCTATGCTCTTGTTTTGAAATTCTGTACCTTCTTATAGTTTTTGTCTTCATTTTTGTTATTCTGTTTTTGTTCTTTTATTTTTAAAATAAAAAAAGGGAATGAAATGCATAAGTAAACCCACCTAATACAATAGAATAGCATGTGGCTAATTGAGCAATATAAATAAGGAAAAACAATATGTCTGTAGTCTATCATTAAACGACATATCATTAATAGACATATGTCTACATTATATATAATCAGTCATTTGAAAAGAAGAAAAGTCTCTCATTTATAATAATGTGAGCAAATCTGTTGGACATTAAATTCACTGAGATATACCTCAGATGCAGAAAGACAAATACTACATCAATCCCTTTTTTATATATGATATCTAAAACTTTGGTCTGACCCTAACAGAGTACAGTAGCAATTACTGGACCCTGGTAATTTCCAGGAATTATGAGACAGAAATTTGGAAGATTTATTATTTACCATGTAGTGACTACACTTAATATACTATTACACATACAAGAATCACTGATAGTACACTTTAACTCTTCATAATACAGAAATTAAAGTAATGTACAAATTAGACAGCTTAACTGACCTATTTCCCAAGCTACGTATGTATCTCAGTATAATGTACAACATTCAATGTGTAGTTTTATTTACTCATTAAAAATAATCATACAATTATCAAACTCGCAAAAATAGAGAAGTGTGTTTACCAGGTTGTGAGGGTAACTTGGTCAAAGCATACAAAATTCAAATCACTTAGGAAGAGTCAGTTTTTAAAACGTATTGAACAGTTTGGTGAACATAGTTAACAAAAGTGCAATATATATTTCAAAACTGTAAAATACATATTTTAAATATTTACACACCAAATATTTTAAAAATTCAGATGCCACTTTATGGTTATACTAGTCAGCTTGTTTTCATCGCATGATAATGCGTACAGACATCAAAAATCACATTGTACTCCATGAACATATACAGCTTATGTTTGGTGATTAAAATTAAATAAAAGCAAATTAGATATATTTTTAAATGCAGAGAAAGGAATATGATAGAAAGAGATGAAAGCAGAAGGAAAAAACAGCTTGTAAAAAGCAGTGTAAACGCATTTAATAGCCACTTATACAAAAAAAATTCATTTTGTGGTAGAAATAAAATGTAGTTTCTATGTGTGGTTATTCAGTTTTGACACACTTATTAGTTCTTATTATCAGCCATCATGTTTTTATTAAGGTAAACTCATTTAAGAAAAATAGGGCAGAGGTACATCCAGGAAAGCAAAACATATGATCTAAACTATTTCTGTTGTTTTTGTTTTCTTCATGTTATAGAAATGTCTGGAATATATTTATGTCAGGAATACAATAAATGCATCTATAAGTTAAATAACATTGTTCTTATTGCTTCTGCTGTTATTGCTTTCTACCTGTTGTAGCATTTGTTGAGGCAGAAAATGTGTAAGTTTCTTCATTCTCAACCACAGTTGACTGCTTATGGGTTTGCTGCTCTAACAGGTGGCTTCACCACAAGTGAGCTGTTTACTTTCAAAACCACTTAAACATGTACTGTTATTGATTATCCTGCTTTGTCTTGATTACTGTGACAAAGTAATCAGATTACTATTGGGTATGAGCAAAGAAATTCTCATGAGAAATTTAAAAACATAGGAGAAAAAGCACTGCTCTAGGAAAAGTATTCAAGAAAATTTTGGAAAGAGTGAGAATATAACTTATCTCATTTAAAAAATGTTCTAATGACTTATAGTTGTGAAATTAGTGATGCACTTAAGTTAATAGTCAGATAAATGGAAAAATACAATGTCAAAAATTCAGCATAAAAAGCAAATTAGTATGGATTGAAATATTGTCTCTTTTAATGGCATAGTATAAACTTTTCAGTAAATAGAATCATAAAACTTAGCTCAACTTTTAGAGAAATATTGTCTTAAATTAACATGCACATGTATACATGAATTAATGCTTTCATTATAAAACATGAAATTTAAAAATTTAAAGTGAGAAACTAGAGACCAAAGAGAAATATCATTGACGGAATTTTCCCTTTCAGTTATCTGCTTGGAATGATATTGCCCTATGATGTATTGCAAGCACAGATGTAATTACGGTTTCATTTGGTATTAAATCCGTGAAGTAAACTGCCATACCAAAATACTTCACTAAGACGATGTAGTGATTCATTCTACAGTATTCTGGATCGAAGCTCAGCCAGTAGATATGAGGAAGCTTTCCAACCATTGAAACCCAAACTAAATTCCTTCATGTTTTTCTCTTCCAGCAGGGGTTGGGCTAAGTGGGAAGCAGCATGGTCTGCTACACTCTGTAGACCTTGCAAGCATTTTCCAGATCGGAGTGCGCCATGGAAACAATGGGGAAGCAAAGAGTTTTATCTAGATTAACTCACTTTTGTGAGTTATTAAAAGTTATAACACTTGTTAGATGCAAGTTACCAAGAAAAATATTCCAAGATTTCATTTCCCATCTGTTTTTACCAGCTAAACCTCTCTAACAGGGAGGCTACTTGAACACTAAGGAAACATGTACATAATTATAAGCAAAACAAAAATTTCAACTCACTTGTGAACAATACATACTGTGAGTAATAAATAGTAAATAAAATGTTGAACTATTGGTCTTATTGAGGCTATCGAAGTAGATGGAATTTTAATCTAATGTATTGAGTACAGCCAAATATAGTTTAGCAAATATCTTGTAATTGTAATATTCTGATAAGCTAAGACAGGAGAATCCCAAGTTAAGATCCCAGCCTGGGAAACTTAGTAACTCAGCAAGACCTTGTTTCAAGATAAAAAGTACAAAATGTTGGAGATGTACCTCAATATTAGGTCTTGTTTGCATTTAAACCCCAATACCACACACACAATAAAAGTAAAAATTAAGTCAGGTATGCTTATTTACAACATGAACAGTTCTTTCTAATTATACAAGAAGAATTTACTTTAGGAAAGCAAATAAATAACTGACAAGAGGATATTCACTGAGAATTCCAAAGCAATGATATAGCTAATAACAAGAAATGAGGAAATAACAGAGTAAAAGAGAGAATGAAACTTTAAAATAAGGGCTGGGGACATAGCTCAGTGGAATAAGCGCCTGCCTAACAAGCGCAGCGTCCTGAGTTTGATCCCCAATACAGCAAAATAAATAAATAAATAAATAAATAAATAAACAAAGAAAAAAACTTTAAAATACAATATGAAAGTGAAGATGGAATACCTAAACCCTAAAATGTATTAATTCCACAGAAACAAATTAAGCAATATTGATGAAATCATTACAGTTTTTTCAAGGAATCAAAATCTCAGGAATATTTTTCACTTTCAGTTTTAAAAAGTACTATCAATAAATTAATACCTGTTCCCAGGCCAAGATTTGGTTTCTTAATTTACCATAACATATGAGCATATTAGTGTTATAAAGAAGTTCAATTAATATTTTGTTCTAAGGTCATTGGTAAGTACATTATTGTTATGGTTTATGTCTAGATTCCCTGCCCCCCAAGTCCTTATGGAGTCATGGGTGGGCTTCTAGAGTTTATGATTGACTCATGGGTCCAATGCTGGGACAGTAGGAATGAGTGCTGCCCCCATCCCAGGGCGGGCAGCCTGCATACAGTATAAAGGAGGGAGAGATGCTTCCCCGCGGCTCAGCTATGTATATGTGATTAAAATTAAATAAAAGCAAATTAGAGACATTTTTAAATGCAGAGAAAGGAATAGGATAGAAAGAGATGAAAGCAGAAGGAAAAAACAGCTTCTAAAAAGCAGTATAAACACATTTAATAGCCACTTTTAAAAAAAAAATCATTTTGTGGTAGAAATAAAATGTAGTTTCTATGTGTGATCATGTTGCTTTTGCTCTCTACTGCTGTCATGAACTGTTGCCCTCAGCCATGTGCCACCCTGCCTTGGAGCCAGCCTAGTATGAACTGAAACCTCCACAAACTGTGAGCCAAATAAACCTTTCCCTCTTTAATTTGGGTTTGGGTATTTTCTCTCAGAAAAGTAACTAAGACAATTATGCAATTCCTGTTACATCCTTATTGAACAGACACTATTTAATCATCAGTCAATATATCCTGGAAATTTGGAAGTTAAATAAATTCAGAGAGCTTGTGTTTCCACTGTTTAGGAGGTGAGTTTGTGCACACAACTAGAAAAGGATAGGCTGGGTTCCTTCTGATTTCACTCACCTGAACTGGATACTCCTGAACAAATATAGATGCATTTTGGGTGTGAAAAGCTCTTTTTAAACATGATATTGTCTTCTTTTTGTTCATGGAATATTGCTCTTCTAATTATTATTTCTAATAACTATTTCTGATTACTATTATCTTCCTATTAATTATTAAAAGATTTCCCAGTTAACTATTTTTCGCAGATTTAGTTTAAAGAAACCTTAGAGCAATTCAAACTACTAACACTACATTTCTTAAGATGTCCAAAATCCTTATCAGTAATTTCTTTCACATATATCTGTTATCAAACTGTAGTGTACAATTTACTATGATTTTTTTCGTCATTTTAAGACTGGATCTTGCTGTGCAGTTCAGGCTGGCCTTGAGCAAACTTTGTAGCCCAGGCTAATCTAGAACTCACAACAATCCTCCTGCCTCAGCCTCCCAAGAGCTGGGATTACAAGTGTATGCCACCGTGCATGGCTTGCTATGAATTAAATCAGGATAATTTAAATCCCCTTATCCTACAAAGCAATTTATAAATCTATATTTTATTGAAGTTTAAATCTAAGGGTAAAACATCTGGGAAAAATTACTTATAATTAAATTTGTAGGGAAAAAGAATGTAACATTTCAAAATTTGTTATCAGTAAACCATAGATCATACACACCTTAAGTTTGTTATCAGCACATCTAAGATCATACATACACAAATACTTTTACTTCTAAATGATATTTGAATCACTGAGAAAAGTGATATTTTAAAACCATAGTCCTTGTCAAAAAAGACTGAGAAACATTCTGCCAGCAGGACAAAAAATAGAGTACAAAAATAATTATGTCTGGGCAAAAATCATTAATCTTAGACTTCAAAATCTACAAATTGTCATCAACAATGGTTCAAAAGAAAGTAATCATGGAACAATAACATTTAAAATATGAAACCTCTAATTTCTGTTTAAGAAAAATCAGTATTATCGGCCATGTAAAAGGGATCTGCTGCAGTCATGAATGTGCTATTGTTCACAGGTGGTGATAAGTCATACGGTATCAGCATATAAATGTACGAGAGACAACATTGAGTAATTATAACTAAAATGAGTTTCATAATTAGCTTTATCTGTAAATAATTTTCTGTCTTTTCATGATATTAATGACTATAATCATGAAATATATTTTGAAAATTACCAGTAGTTATTGGTTGGCATGTCAAAATAAGAGTTAAGAGTGTTAGATAAATTGTGGAAGGTCATGAGCAGCTTTTTGAAATCAGTATTATACTATGCAAATGTTATATATCTCCATAACAATTTATGAATGGAGTTATTTTTGTAGACCAATTGGAGAAAAAGTGATTGTAAGTGCAATACTAGTCTAATATTATCAAAAGATACTTAATGACAATAAGCAAGTCCATCCTACTTCATTTATGTTTATTTTTCTGGAAATAAAACTCCTTCAAGGAATTTTTAGCCAAGAGTTTACTGTAAGAATAAGAGATTTTTGTCTATAATGGATATTTCTGATGCCATTAACAAACTGATTTTTATCTTCAGTTATGATCTTTCCTCAGATCTCCACAAGTAACAGCTAATAGCAGTTTAAGATCTGTAAATTTATAGCGTAAGATTCTTTTGTAAAATTTCTTCTCTGACTACATGACATCTACAAAACGCCACATAACTCAAAAACAGTTATGCAAAAGTCAGTGTTACACAGTTGAGAATTTAAAGAAAAGAAACATAAAATGGTTTCCAATGGAAATTGTTAGGAAGGGGTCTGGGGATACAGCTCAGTGGAATAAGTGCCTGCCGGGCAAATGCAAGGTCATGAGTTTGATCCTCTGTACTGTAAAAAAAAAAAAAAAAAAAAAAAAAATTGCTAGGAAGATTTCGCACCATAATTCATAGATCTCTGAATTAAAAAGAAAGAAGCATGACCAGAGTCATTCAATGAAATTTCACAAGATTTATTTTGAATAACATGATGCTTTATGAGTATTTAAGACCTGTTTGAAAATTCTAGAATGGGAGCAAAGCAGAGTGAGATAATAAGGTTGAAGTTCAGGAAGGCAGAGACAAGAGCTGAGAGGGTTTTTGTGAATTAATATTAGAGTAATCTGTGGCATTATTTGTGAACAAGATAGACACATAAATTTTTAAAAGTTGTGTAAGAGATAAGATGCTGTTTTCAGACGTATTTAAAGAAGAACTTTATTCATACAAACAAAATCCAATATGCAGTAGAGGCTCAAACACGTCCATCTGCGGGAGATTGACTCATGTTTCAGTAGAAAAATTTGATCACTAATAATTGAAGAATGACATATTAACCTATTAAAACAGAACAATAAATAAACTCAGAAAAAAACTAAGTCCTGTGCATTTGTATTACTTATTCTAAAAATTGTAAGGTAAATGAATGTCCTATAGTTGGTGTAATGGACCTGTTTGCTTATGTTCATTCTACATTACTTTACTGAAGTAAACGTAAAAATGTCTGTGAAGCACTTGCAAGACATCATTTTTCAAAGAAGGTCAGTGTTGAATTATATATATTTTCTAGTCATAATCTCTGGTAGTTATTGTTCTTCCATTATTTTATATTCTGTAATAAGATGCCAATATGTTTAAAAGTTAATGATATTAGATATTTACAAATAGAAAGAATGATATAAAATACTGTTACCTATTCTTTTTTAAGTAAAAGAACAAAAACATATTAACAAGCAGACACAAAGTAGCATAAGAAATAGCTTAAGAAATCAAAACTGATTTACAGACAAAGTGACAGGGACTCAGCAATGGTTGTTGCTTTACCTATTGAAAACTTCGAAGTGTATATTCATGAACACAGATACAGACATCCAAAATTGGTCAAACAATTAATCTTCTCAACAACAGAAAAAAAAAAAAGAAACCGGAAAGCATTAACAAAGAGACACAAAGTAGTACAGTAACAGTATGATCAGAATTGAATTATAGACAAAGCAACAGAAAACCAACAATAGTTGCTGCTTTGCATATTGACATCTTCAAAGTGTATGATCAGGATAACACATACAGACATACAAGATTGATCGAATAACCAGTCATCAACTATTCCTTAGCATTAAGTGACATAATACAATAGTGGAACCATGTTAGCCCTCCTGCACATATGTATATACATATATACATACATACATTTTTGCCTCTTTCTTTTCTCCTTTCCCTCGTCCCATCTGTTCTTTGCTTTTGAACAGATTTCCTTCATGTCTCTTAGTTTATATTCCCACCCTCAGGTTCTTACACCAGTGACACAATACATTGCCTGCTCATGTACCGCTGATTTATTTCACTTATGAGTATGGTTTCCAATATTGACCATTTGCCTATGAAGTCCCCAAAACTGTCTTTCTTTATAGCTGAATAATATTCCATTATATAAAAATGCCTCAGTTTTTTAATCCCATCTTCTGTGGATGGACACTTGGGTTGCTTCCACATTTTAGCTATTACAAATGGCGCTGCTACAAACATGGGTGCACATATATCAGAGTGATATGATGTTTTCAGATCTTCTGGGAAAATACCCAGAAGGGGAATAGTGGTTTGAATGGAACCTCTAGACCTAGTTTGCTGAGAAATCTCCAAACGGCTCTCCACAGTGGTGGCACCAGTCTGCATTCCCAACAGCAGTGTAATAGAGTCCCTATTTCTCCACAGACTCGCCAGCATTTATTATTGGATGACTTTTTCATACTGGCCAGTCTTGCTGGGGTGAGATAAAATCTCAGTGTCGTTTTTACTTGCATTTCTTGAATGAATAAGGATGTGGAACATTTTCTCATGTATTTATTTGCCATTTGTATTTCTTTATCTGAGAAGTGTGTATTCATCTCAGATGCCCATTTCTTTATTGGGTCTTTGAATTTGGACAGGTACATGTTTTTAATTCTTTGTATGTTCTAGATAGAAGACCTTTGTCTGAGGGACAGCCAGCTAGGATTTTTTCCCAATTTGTGGGTTTTCTTTTTACTTTGCTGGTGATTTCTTTAGATGTGCAAAAACTTTTCAGTAGGATGAGGTCCCAATTATAGATTCTTTGAAGTGTTTCCCTTGCAGTTTCATTTTTGTTCATGAACTCTCTGCCTACTCCTATGTCTTCAAGATTTTTACCTACTTTCTCTTCCAATAGATTTAGATTTTCTGTTTTAATGTTCAGGTCTGTGATCCATTTTGACCTGAGTTTGGTGCATGGTGATAGACTTGGGTCTATTTTCAGTTTTTGGCAAGAGGCAAGCCAGTTTTTCCAGTACCATTTATTAAACAGGCCTTCTTTTTTCCTGTGGGTTTGGTTGAGCTCTTTGTCAAGTATTAGGTAGCTGAGTGGGTTTTTCATTATGGTTGCATCTTCCAGTCTGTTCCATTGATCCTCAGGTCTGTTTTTTAGCCAGTACCAGGTTGATTTTATTACAGTAGATTTGTAGTATAAGTTCAGGTCAGGGATTGTGATTCCACCTGACTTGTCTTTATTGCCCAGGATTGCTTTTACTATTCTGGGTCTCTTCTGGTTCCAGATGAATTTGAGACATATTTTCTCTAGATCTGTGAGGTATGCTAATGGTAGTTTAATGGGAATTGCATTGAATCTGTACAACAGTTTTGGTAGTATGGCCATTTTTACAATGTTAGTTCTTCCTAACCATGAGCAGTGTATGTTTTTCCATTTATTGAAATCCTCTTCGATCTCCTTTTTCAGAATACTGTAGTTTTCACTGAATAATTCTCACATTCTTTGTTAGATTGATTCCTAAGTATTTCAATTTCTTGGTTGCTATTGTAAAGGGTACGGTTTCCTCGATTTCTCTCTCAGACTGTTTGTTGTTCGCGTATAGGAATGCTATTGATTTTTTGGTGTTGACTTCATATCTGGCTACGCTGCCGAATTTGTCAGTTAATTCCAGGAGTTTTCTTGTGGAGTTTTTCGGATCCTCCATGTATAGTATCATGTCATCTGCAAATAGTGATAGTTTGACTTCTTCCTTTCCTATCCTTATTCCTTTTATTTCTCTCCCTTGTCTGATTGCTCTTGCTAGTGCTTCCAGAACTATGATGAATAGGAGTGGTGGCAATGGAAATCCTTGTCTTGTTCCTGACTTTAAAGTGGAAGTTTTCAGTTTATGTCCATTTAGTGTGACGTTGGCTGTTGGTTTGTTGTAGATGGCTTTGATCAGATTGAGGTAGAGGCCATCTATTCCTATTTTTTTCTAAGGTTTTAAACATGAATACATGTTGGACTTTATTGAAAGCCTTCTCTGCATCTATTGAGATGATCATGTGGTTTTTGCCTTTGGCTGTATTGATATAGTATATTACATTAATTGATTTGCGAATATTGAACCATCCCTGCATTCCTGGAATGAATCCTACCTGGTCGTGGTGTATAATTTTCCTTATGATTCACTGTAATCTCTTTGCCAGTATTTTGTTGAGTATCTTTGCATCTATGTTCATTAGAGAGATTGGCCTATAGTTCTCTTTCTTGCTTGGGTCCCTCTCTGGTTTTGGTATCAGTATAATACTTGCCTCCAGAAATGTGTTGGGGAGAGTTGCTTCCTTTTCGATTTCATTGAAGAGTTTGAGGAGTGTTGGCATTAGATCTTCTCTAAATGTTTTATAGAATTCTGCTGTGCATCCATCAGGGCCTGGGCTTTCCTTGTTGGTAAGTTTTTAATAACGTTTTCAATCTCATTAATTGATATTGGGTTGTTCAGGATTTTTACGTCTTCCTGATTCAATTTTGGCAATTTGTACCTTTCTAGGAATCTGTCCTTTTCTTCTGTATTTTCTATCCTATGGGAATACAAATTTTCAAAGTAGGTATTAATGATCTTTTGTATTTCTTTTGGATCTGTAGTGACTTCATCCTTTTCATTCCTTATTTAATGAATTTGAGATCTTTCCCTTCCTTTTTGATAAGGATGGCTAGGGGTTTATCAATTTTATTTATTCTTTCGAAGAACCAACTCTTTGATTCACTAAATTTTTGTAGGATTTTCTTCATCTCAATTGCATTAATTTCTGCCCTGAGTTTTATACTCTCCTCCCTTCTTTGGGCTTTTGGTTTGGCTTGTTGCTGTTTTTCTAACAGTTTGAGGTGTAGCATTAGGCTATTTATTTGCTCTCTTTCTGTTTTCTTTGTATATGATTTCATTGCTATAAATTTCCCTCCGAGGACTGCTTTCATTGCATCCCACAGATTCTGGTAGGTTGTACTTGTGTTTTCACTTATTTGTAGGTACTTTTTAATTTCTTCTTTAACTTCTTGTGTGACCCGTTGGTTATTCAGTAGGTTGCTGTCTAATTTCCAAGTGTTTATTTAGTTTTTGGAGTTATCTTTGTCATTAATTTCCAATTTCATTGCACTGTGGTCTGATAATATGCATGGGATAATTTGAATTCTTTTGCATTTAGGTAGATATGTTCTATGGGCTAGAATGTGGTCTATTTTAGAGAAAGACCCATGTGCAGCTGAGAAAAATGTGTATTCTGATGTTGTGGCTTGGAACACTCTGTATACATCTACTAAGTCCATTTGTTCACACTTTTCGTTCAGGTCTGTTATTTCTTTGCTGAGTTTCTGTCCAGTCGACCTGTCTCTTTGTGTCAGAGGGGTGTTTAGGTCCCCTATTACAATAGTGTTATTAGTTATTTGATTTTTCACGTTTGTTAAGATTTGACTTGTAAAGTTAAGTGCTCCATTGTTTGGTGCATGAATGTTTAGGATTGTTATCTCTTCCTCTTGCAGCTTTCCCCTAACTAGCATGTAATGGCCTTCTTTATCTCTTTGGATTATTTTTGGTTTGAAGTTTACATTGTTTGCAAACATAATAGCTACCCCTGCTTTTTTCTGGGGACCTATTACATGGAGAATTGTTTCCACCCTTTAACTTTCAACCTGTGGATTTCCTTTTGAGTAAAATGTGTTTCCTGTATAGAGCTTATCATTGGATTGTGTTCCTTAATCCACTCTTGCAATCTTTTCCTTTTGACTTGTGAATTGAGGCCATTTACATTAATCGTTATCATGGTTATATGTTGGCCTATTCTAGTCATATTATTTACTTGTTGTTGTTTTCCTTCTTTTGCTGTGTGTTTACTTACTTGTTCTGTTTATGGGGCTATTTCTATCATTATTCTTGGGATTGTGGTCTCTTTTTTCTGTCTAGAATATCTTTTAGTGCTTTTTGCAACACTGGTTTGGCACTCATGAAGTTCTTCAGTTGTTCTTTGTCGTGGAAATAATTTATTTCTCCACGGAATTTGAAGGATAGTTTTGCAGGATACATCAGTCTTGGTTGGAAGTTGTTTTGTCTCAGAATCTGCAATATCTCACTCCAAGCTCTTCTTGATTTCATGGTTTCCGTTGAGATGTCTGCTGTAATTCTGATGGGCTTTCCTTTATAGGTTATCTGTTGCATTTCTCTAGCAGCTTTTAGTATTGTGTTACTTTGCTGGATATCTGGGATCTTGACTATTATATGTCTGTGTGTGGTTTTCTTTGGGTTATGGCCCGTTGGGGTTCTATATGCCTCGATTAACTCTACTTCAGTATCTTTTACCTTGTTTGGGAAATTTTCTGCTATTATTTCAGCAAATATTCTTTTCATACCATTTGTGTTATCTCCTGCTGTTTCACTGACTTCTATTACTCGAATATTATTTTGTTTTGCCTCATCTTGAAGCTGTTGGATTGATTTTTCTTGGGTTTTTGATGATTTTGTGACATCCTTCCTTTCACACTCATAAGCTGCCATCCTGTGTTCAAGGTCTGAAATTCTATCTTCGGTTTCATTTAAGCAGTCTTGCAAGCTTTCAATGGAAGTTTTCAATTCCTGGCAATCTCTTTGGACCTGTTTCATTCTTGGTAATTCATTCCTAAATTTCTCTTGTAACGTTTCCATTTGTTTCCTATTTTCTTCTAATCTTTTATCTATTTCTTCTCTATGTGTACGGAACATTTCTTCCATTATAGTTTTCAGTTCATTTTTTGTCTGAGAGATCATTGCAGGTATGTGGCTTATTTCTGCTTTAAGCTCTTCTATGCCTGATGGAGTTGTTTCTTTATTTCGGATGCAATCGTTTCAGAACTTGCAGGTATGTGGCTTCCTAGTTCCCTGTATCCTCACATCCAGGACTTGTTCTGGGTGGGGTTGAGTTCTGAGACTGCGTTTTGTTCTTCTGTCTTCCCATTTTTGGGTATCAGATTCAAAATATTGAGCAATAAATTACCCAGGCAGTTCACCAGGCAAAGTTCTATTGCAAAGGCTGCTCCAATGACTCCTTCTCTTCAGGAGAATGTCCCTTAAGCTTTCTGCTGAGAGTTCCGCTTAAAAGGCTGTTCATATGCTGGTTTGTTGGGTGAGCTACTCCCTACTGAGAGACCTGGGTGGGGCATGTAAAACCGCTCTCCCGCCCTCCCAGGGCTTCCTGCAGGTATGGGGACGGATCTCCTCCCCCACTTGGTGATCCGGTCACGGCGTGCAGATAGCTCACCAGTTTCGCAACCCTTGCAGGCAGGAAGGTTTCAAAATGCCAATTTCTTGTGCTATGCCCATGATCCGCCACTCCCTGATGCTTCTGTTTCCTCGCACGCTTCAGGTCTGGGGGAGGGAGCGGGATGCTCCGCTCCTCTGTGCTCCTCATGCCGCCTCGGCCGCGGACTGCAGGCCGCTGAGGGCCTTGGCTGCAGGGGCCAGGACCGGAGTGGGATCCCGGTTCGGCACTTGGATTTTTTTTTTTTCTTTTTTTTCCGGGACCGGGGATCGAACTCAGGGCCCTAGTGCTCAGCGGCAAGCACTTAGCCCACTGAGCTGTACCTCCAGCCCCTATTCGGCACTTGGATTTGCACAGCCTGTCCGAGGAGCGCAAGCTCTGAGACCGTCCCGTGCTGGAGCCGCTTAAAAGCTGATGTCTGGCCGCAGTCCCTGGTGAGCCGTGCAGGGTCAGGAGGGGGGAGGGACTGAACTGCCTGTGCCCCCAGGGGGCTCGTACCCAGCAGAGCTGCCACCCCTCCGCTGCACCGAGCGTATCTGGTGCCCAGTGCTCGGGGGTTTCCCGCGTCTCGCCACGGCAATTTGGGCCACCCTGCCTCGTCTCCCCCAGCAGCACAGAGAGACACATTCAGTTTGAACTTCCCAGCTGAGGTCCCGGCATTCACGCTCACCAAGCCTGTCTCGAGCTGGGGGTCTCTACCAGGGAGGATCCCTCCTTTGCTGCTCACCTGGTCGCCATCTTCCTGGAAGTCTCAATTATCTATAAGTTTGATAGAGAAAGGAAATTAAAAAAAAAATCTTCCTTTGCTTGCAGAGAAAGTATCTTGGATAGTGATACATGTAATTCAAATGAGGATGAATATGAATACACATGTATGCACATATGCAGTTGATTGAACAATTAATTTGAAAATCTAAATTTGCTTCTTCCTTATACTTTTATCAATACTTTCATTAAAAAATAGTAAGTCTAGATACAGTGCTAGAAAATCCTAGTTTAGAAAACATTATGGGGGAAAAGTGGATGTCAATATACTTAGAAATTGATAAAATGTCCCACTCGATCTAGATTTTAATCCATAATTTTAGATATTTTTCTATTTTTGTGCTTGTTAATTTTATTGCAAATGCATAATTTTAGTATTCTTCGCATTTTATATAAATTTACTTTTAAAGAACCAAAGGGCATAGTCTCATAGGTCTCAGAAATAGTACTATTACATTTATTAAATGTACTTATATAATCATGTGATGGTATTATTTTTTACTTAAAACTAAATTTTATGGCATTATTTAGCAATTTATATAATTCTAAATCTTTACTAAAATAATTGATAATGCATTTAATTTTAATACCTATCATTTCCTTGATTTACTCTGAATTTTTGAGATATAAAATCAGTATTTTATTGTTACTTTCTAATCAAATTAGGTATTACAAAAGAAGTTACTTTCAAATAGGAAGAAAAGCTAAGGTATAACAAATCAAACATCAAAATTGTGAATTGAACCAAAAATTCTCAAAATAATAAATTGGAAAATATCAGTACATATAGTAAAATAAGAATTTAATTATTTCAGCTCAAATATTTGTAAAACCTGTTGTGTGTACTACATTTGCTGGATATATTCATATATATAATATGTTTATAATATATAAATATATATATTTGCAAGATAATATGTATATATTTATATTTTCCAAAAGATCACATTTTTCTCTGTTTTTATTTTATTTTTTTTTACAGTGACAAAACAATGGAAAATCAGTGTGATGCTGGATTTGATGCAAGAACCTCAGGGTTGTGTCAACTATTTGAATTAAAGGAAGTAAGATTTTGCTAAACTAAATTTCCCATAAAAAGGCTTTTTGCGGAATTGAAGCTATGCTTTATCTTTTTAAACTTCTGCTTTTATCATGGAGATATTAGCGGTACAAACAAGTACATGTTTACCCTATCAAATTTATTTTTAGTAAAGTATGAATTTGCCATGTGCTGGTAACATCCTTTATGTTCAGGGTCTGAAGAACCACCAGTAAGCTGAAGAAGGTCAAGCATTTTTATCTTACAGTTTTACATCATTTTTATCAGATGATAAAAACTCAACCTGATCTAATTTAGGTAAAAAAATTCTTTAAATTAGAAACAACCATCAGATGATTATGCGTGAATTCGGGCCCGATGATGAGGTGAATGGGTCCGGGAGCGTCAGCATCACACCTGTGCAAACGTCAGCTTATTTCCGTACGTTGGTGTTATTCCTTCCATCTAGCCCCACTCTTCACATCCTGACCGCTAGCTAAAAAGACTTGTCTTGCTTTCTTTGGTCACAACATAAAATTCCCAGAGAATAAACCTCCCTGATGGGGCAGTATAGGAGGCAATGTTCCCCCCTGGAGCCTGCAGTAAAGTGGTCATTTATAATCCCCATTAAGACCATAAGACACTTAGACAATGAGGAATTCTTTTTGTAAAAAACAATTGAGCACAATTAATTAATGATGTAAAAAATAAACTTGCATTTATGTCAGATGTAATGTATAATATATTACCTTCACATCTTGTATCTTTTTAAACATTAATAATTTTGTTTTTTTAAAAAAGGCATTAGAATTGATCACATTGAGCCCCTGAAGGTTTATGTGGTTTGTTTATTTATTTATTTATTTATTTATTTATTTATTTATTTGGTTTATGTGGTTTAAAAAGTCAATCCATGTAGTAAATGCCAGCGCTTACACCAGAATGCAGGGTTTCAGACCGTAAGCCCCAAGTTCTCTTTACATTTCAGATTTGGTCCTCACATCACGTACTCACATTCATGACTATTCAAAGTCACAGATTCACAAATCTTTTAAAATTAGGAGCTTAATACTAACCCTACAAGGAAATACTGAGAAATACAGTAACTTGAATTGAATGAGAGATAGTTTTAAATTGTTTCCTGACTGCTTCTACCTGTCTCCCCCTATATTTCATTAGAATTTTCTAATGCTGAATGCCTTGGTTCCAGTTTTTCTTTTTTAGTTCCTCACAAGATTTATAATAGAGAATACAGTTCTCAACAAAAATAGTCTAAAGATGTCATTTCTTGGAACTAACTGAAGACATTGCCTTTAACAAAAAGTAGCATAATCCTTTTCTTTAATGTATGAAATTCCCATGCTTTATCATTAGTGATTTCTATACTTGTTACTAACAATTTTGGCTCCAAAGGATGAGTTGGAATATCTACTGTCGCCATGAGATCTGGAAGTAAATTATCCACAGACTTCTCTTTTTATCACTTTTTAATGTAATTCTTCATATAAATGTTTCAAAATATTTAAGGGTGGTATAAATGGTGACCCTCTCCTAAACATACAAAGAGCTCATCCAATATTGTAAAACCAGTACATGTCTGGCATTGCCTTTTCTATTTCCTGTTCTAGCTTCTACTCATTACCTGTGTCTTCTCTGTCAGAGTTTCCCACACTGTTTTCTGTCCTTTTTCTGACAGGATAATTACAGATTCTTCATTTGGTCCTTATTTACAGACTCAAATGCTACAATTACTTTATAATAATAACCAGAAAACTACTACAGAAGTTCAAAACAAGATGAGGAGAAATTAATTATAAGTATTATATTGCATCTTGTTATCTTCAAAGTAGTTGCTCAGTTTACCAGTTATATGCATACAGAATTGATCAAATAATATAAGCACTAACTGTTCCTTTCAAAGAAATATAGACATATTCCTCTTCTGGGTATTTTTCTAGAAGAATTGAAACCATCATACCACAGTAATAATTTATTATATGTTCATAATCCACCTTCATCACTAGTGAAGGGTAAACATTATTCCATGCTTGTTTTATCATATATTCAAAAACATACCTCTATGGCATATATGTTCTCTTTTTAGGTAAGTTATCTGAGGGAGCTATGATTGAACAGAAAAAATATGTACTGATAATATATCTGTTGAATTCTTCATGTGCATTGGTAAATTTATAGACATTTTCATTGTAGCTTCCCTTGATTATGAAAGAGATGAAAATTCAACTATCAATTAAATGCATACTCCCATTCATAATAGTAATAACTAACAGGGGTGGTCGTATCCAGTGATGGTTGGATATGATGGATTCTCACATCTGTCGTTCTTGCCAAAATCTCTCATGAATAAGTGTGTTGCCTTTTGATTCTTCCTCCTCACTTTTGAAAATTAATCCTAGAGGAATTATTACACAGATGAAGGATTGTGGCTCAGTGGTGATGTTCACACCTAACGTGTTCAATTTTAAAGCATGTATAACTAAGGATTGGTTAAATGTGATTCATTCATAAGAGGAAATTCTGTGAAGACAATTTTAAAAACATAATAGATTTCCATTATTATAAACTAATTGAGATCAGGTTTAATAAACATGCTATATTATATACAGTAAAATTTATATGCTGTCTTTAATAAAACAGTTCTGCCAAATAGATATTGAGTGTGATGATATATCAGGCTTTACAAAATGTATGGGAATAACGTGATAAAATACATGTACTGTTTAACTTATACACTACCAGAGAAGCAGTGCACAAAGAGAAATAAGCAGCAAACAAAACTGAGTGGATTTGATTAATTTTCATTTAGACAGAAATATTACATTTTCAAAATGAAATCAAACAGTATTACAGAATTGAAGACAATAATTGTCACTTGATGTAGAAAAATCCATTTATTTATTTAAAGATTTTGCAGCACAGTTAGCTTACATTATATTTTATAAATTAAAACTCTGGTTAATGTCAACATCTAAACCGGTCCTCTCTTACTAGTTTGGTAAATTACCACAATATTAGTGACTGAATAAGACATAATTTCATTATTATACAGTTTCAGAGGACAGAGAACTGAAATTTACTGGGCCAAGAGCAAGGTGTCTGTAGAGTTGTCTCTCTCCTTGTGTTTTCCAATTTCTACAAACTCACCAGTTGCATTTGCATTTGCCGTGGCACCCAGTATGTTTATCATGGCAGCAACAGCGTCCCTTAGACTTCTCACTGTATCAACACATCCCCTCTGGTTTCATCTTTCAAACCTCCCTTTTTCATTTACAAGGAATCTCGTAATTTCATTGAGTTTGCCCAGGTATTCTAGGATAATTTTGCCACTTCCTTTGTTTAATAACATTATAGATAGCTAAGTTATTTAGATATGTTTTAGGCAATCAAATAGGGCTGAGCTTTTGAAAGGTCAGTGCAAAACACAGCTGTGGCTAGAGGTGCATTCCTTGAAGGCTGAAATCAGTATTATAAATAGACATGAGTAATTGACTGTCTAAATAGACATCCATTACCTTCAGTGGAGACCAAAACTCCTGAACTGTTCCAGAGACATCCTTGTCCACTCCACATGTGTTTGCTATGTCACTTGCTTCCCCACTTGATCCCCATTCAATCAGTGTTACCCAAGTGGGTATATTTGTTGTAATCTGTTGGTGGGCGTAGTTTTATCCCACCTCTATCAATATTACTTGTAATCTTATTGATAGATTGTAGTTCTCTCCCACTTTGAACCTGTCTCACCTCGTGGTTTTGCTCTACAAAAATCCTTTGAGAAAGCAGAGTTCTGGGCAACCCACTTGCGACTCTTTCTGTCTTTCAGAGAGAAATTGTCTTTCCCTAATAAATATATTCTGCTCTTAACCTCCACTCTTCCTACCATTCAGTCTTCAATGTCAGAAAATGTAAAGTCCTATCAGACATCTAGCAGGTTGTGCATTTCTCTCTCCTATATCAACAACAACTGGAAAGTCACTTTAAAGGTGTAGAGAAAACTGGAGATATTCCAAGACCTTGTCCTTGTGCTTTAGATTTGTGGCAATTATTGAACTACCCATGTCATAATAACAAGGGATGTCTACCATCATTTTTATTTGGTCCAACATCTCAATTATTTCCACTTTTTCTCCCCCATGGCTATTGCTTTGCGCATCTTAGCAGTCCCTTCCAGGGCAACACTACCTACGCTCTTGCTTCCAGATTGAGCACTGTACTACTATGCGCTATTGCACCGTACAGTAGGAACACAGCACCACGACTCTGATGATGACTGAGAGACGGATGCTGGAGCTAATTCCATCATTTGTTCACATCTACAAATATTTGTAATTTGAGGTCTGTTTGAATCTGAAAGTTTCCAACTCAAGCGTTTTAAAGTCAGCGATTTACTGTACCTGCATTGGTCCAGATACTATAATTGTTGCTTTTGCTCGTTTTCCCTAATGGGATAGCTAGAGATTTAATAAGTTCATTGAACTTTTTAGTAAAATAATCTTTGACTTCATTGATTGATTTTGTTTCTTTCTTTGTTCAGTGTCACTGAATTCTGTTCTTATATTTATTATGTCATTTTTTTTTTTTTGCTTATTTTGGAGTTACCCACACATTTTAGTATATCAGGTTTTATTTCTACTTTAAAAGAAATATTTAACATCTTTCTTTTAATTTTTAAATATTTCATTTTTTCCTTCATAATTGACTTCTAGTCCTAACTGTGTTATGGATTAAGAAATGATTTTTATTGCATTATTTTAAAATTTAGGTTTATTATATAATTCATAATATGGTATTCTTTTAATGTAGATTATATTCAATTCATAACTGACTCAGATTTTAATAGCATATATGACTTATATTTGAGGAATTGCCTTTTAACATTTTTCCGTTGAGTAGTTCTATGAACAAAAAAATTCTACTTCTGGTAGCTTTTTGTTTGTCTGTCTGTGAGATCTTTATTTCTCCCTCAAATTGAGGTGGTATTATTTAATCAAGATCTGAAAGCTATATTTTTATCAATCTGTCATTTAGTACCAATCAGAGTTTATGTTTTGGATGTCCTGTGCTTTTGGTTTTACACTGTTTTATTGTTTCTGTATATCTGTGTATGCATGTGTGCATGTGTATGCACATACACTTGTGTATCTCTGTGTGTGCTTGTGGAAGTGTATCTCAGTCTTGGTTCTGTCTAGACATATCTATAAAGTTTTTGGCTCTTCATTTGCAAGACTATTCATAAACTTGATGGAAACATTATCTATTTATGTTACTGTCTTCCATTTTTTAGTTACATTTGTTACTTACGTGCTTTTCCAAGTTGTTCAAGTATTTTATTTTTGAGTCCTTAACATATTAACTGTAGTTTCTTTAAAATCTATATTCAATATCTCCTGTGTGTCGTAATTGAGTATGATGAGGATAATTCTGTCATGTTAAAATGTATTTTCTCTTTCCGAATGCTTTTCAGTTGCTATAGAATATCAGATACTCTATGCAAGACAGTAGAGAGAAGAGAAATAATCTGGCATACTTTAACAATCTGAGGGAATAATTCCAGATAAAAATGGTTCTTATTCTTAAAACACATATTACAAATATTTCCCCATTAACAAACTATATCCAGTGTAGAGTGAGAAATCTGTACTTTAAATTTATGTAAGAGGCAACACCAAGACCAAAGTAGTTCTACTATGAAACCCTTTGGAAAGTGTTGAGATCAACAAAAAGACTGCAACTTGAGATTATAATCATTAGTGAAATAAATAAGATTCACACGTATAAACAGTGTATTGCCTCCCTGGTATGAGAAACTGCAGGGATAAATAGGGACTAAAATGAACAATGCATATTGTGAAATGGGAAGAAATTGTTCAAAAGGAAAAAGGAACTACGAAGGTTGAAAGGGGAAAGGACAGTGGGGAAAAGGAAAAATAATGCAAATCAGTCATACTGTTAATGTCTCTTGGTTCCTTAAAAAGAAAGGTCTGTGTTAACACTGACTGGAGAAATTGTATGCCAATATCTTGTACCCTGAGCAACTGCTTTAAAGAGGGCAACATATATTAACTATTATTTTTCTCCTATTATATTGTTATGAGATTTTGTTTTACCTATTTTCCATAAAAAAAGAAAACAAGACTGGCATTTCTCTACCTATTTTAGAGAACAGAAATATCAGCATCTATCAGCACAGCCAACTGATGTTATAAATAACATAGTTTGCATAGAAAAATGAGAGCTTGCCTCAAGGCAGGGCTTCTGAGGTATTAGAACTCAGAGAGAGGTGGGAACAAATGTACCTGCTGTATGTGTGACAGCCCAGCTACTAAAAGAGGTATTTGGGCTACCAATAGTGAGGTTTTGCTCAGTTATGGGACATTTAGATTTTCTTTTGGAGATTATTATAATTAAGAATATTTCAAACTATTTTATAAACCAATGGAATTCATTATAGATACGTTTTTAGTATAAAACTCTCACTACTGAAATAATGTTGAAGTATGCAGTCATGTAATAACTCTAAAACATAACTAGGTAATTATATCAATATTGTTCAAAACATGAAAATATTTTAAAATACTGACACACTATTTTAACTTCTGCTTTTCTATTTCAGAATAGTAAGGAGATATTTATAAGCCTCCCATGAGTTCAAAAAATTACCAAGTCAAGATGATAAATAAATTGAGGTTTCATATCTTGATCTTGGCAAAAAGGCAAAATGACTTCACAATAAATGTGTCTCGGAGCACTGGAAAAGGCACTGTGTGAAAAGGGGAACAAAGGATTTCTATTCTGTTCTTTGATCAAAGTATTGGCTTAGTAGTCAAATACTCTAGGAATCAGTTCCTCATATTAGCAGTAAGGGTCCACTCAAAATTACTTATGTCTCAGCCTCCATATCCTTTTATATAAATAGAATTAGTAATACCTATCAAATTGAATTTTTATAAATATGATATTGAATAGTAAAAAAATTCATTGGACCAGTTGCCCATTAGAAAAAAATCTCATATGGTAACAATGACTAATATATACCTTAAATATTAACTTTAAAGTATTAAAGTTAATAATATCATTGTCTAAATTAATTGAAATATATTCAAATGCTCTTCTTGATTTCCTAAAGCAATCTCTTCACCCAATTTCTTATGCACCAGAAGTTATGGAACCTCTCATTCATTTAATTAAGAACTCTCAATATCTCTGTTATGATTTCAGAAAACAAAGCGCGTGTTAGCATATAGCATATAGGCACGTTTCATAAACCAAGTTAGAAATGGGAGAAGATTCAGAGATCCCTGGAGGCTGAATGAATAATCTCAGAATCATATTAGAAATTTGATCAAACATACAAAGCCCTTGTTAAAGAGTCATAATGAAATAATTCATTAACTGCAGGTCAGGTAGGAGTGTGTGCGCTTGTGTGTGTGTGTGTCTCTGTATGTGCCTTTATGTGTGTGAATGATTGAGATCCCGTCCAAATTTTTATTTTTTAAATTTATTTTAAAAAGAAAACATAAACAAACAGACATCCATTTACAAAATAGCATAAGAACAATACAGACAATACAGAGTTATAGACAAAGTGGTAGGAAATTAACAATAGTTGTTGTAATACGCATTGATATCTTCAAAAAGGTTTCTCAGGAAAACAAATAGAGACATGCAATAATGATCAAACAAGTAATCATTAACTTTCCTTTCAGTAAAGCAATAGAAGACAGTAGTATAACTGTTAGCTACCCTGTATATACATACATACATGATTCCCCCTTCTTTCCCTTCTCCTTTCCCACACCCCTGTTGCTCTTTACTTTTGAGCATTTTCCTTTCATTTCACAAATTCTATCATACCTCCTAGTTTTTATTCACTCTTTCAGATTCTTACACCAGTGAGACAATATTTTGCTTACAATTGAATGTCTGATTTACTTCACTTATGAGCATGGTCTCTAGTTGTGACCATTTACCTATAAAAACCTTGAGTTTATCTTTCTTTATAGGTGAATAATATATGAAAGTACTACCCTTTCTTTTTTTTATCCAGTCCTCAGTGGTTGGACATTTGTGTTGCTTCCACAACTTAGCAATTACACATTGCACTGCTATGAACATGGGTGCACATATATCGTTGTGATATGATGTTTTCAGATCTTCTGGGAAAATACACAAAATGAGACTAGCTGGGTTGAATGGGACCTCTGGACCTAGTTTGATGAGAATCCCCTTCCACAGAGGTTTCATCAGTCTGCATTCCCACCAGAAGTGGAGAACAGTTCCTGTTTCTCCACAGCCTTTCCACCATTTGTTATTGGTTAATTTCTTAATGATAGCCATTCTTACTGGGGTGAGGTAAAATTTCAATGTTGTTTCAATTTTAATTTCTTGAATGACTAATGATGTTGAACATTTTCTCATGTATTTATTTGCCATTTGTATTTCTTTATCTGGGAAGTGTATATTCATCTCAGCTGCCCATGTTTGGATTGGGTCTTTGAATTTAGAAGGGCTGATGCTTTTAAATTCTGTGTATGTTCTAGACAGAAGACCTTTTTCCGAGGGACAGTCAGCTACAATTTTTTCCTAATTTGTGGGTTTTCTTTTTACTCTGCCAATGATTTCTTCAGATGTGCAGAAACTTTTCAGGAGGATGAGATCGCAGTAGTTGATTCTTCGAAACCTTTCCCATAAAGTTTGGTTTTTGTTTATGAACTCTCTGCCTACCCCTATGCCTTCAAGGTTTTTACCTACTTTCTCTTCCAATAGACTCAGTGTTTCTGTTTTAATATTGAGATCTGTGATCCATTTTGACTTGAGTTTGGTGCATGGTATAGACTTGGGCCTGTTTTCTGTCTTTGACAGGCAAACCAATTTTTCCAGCACCATTTATGAAAGAGGCTATCTTTGTATCAGTGAGTTTGTTTGGCCCCTTTATCAAAAATTAGGTGGCTGAGTGTGTTTTTGTTGTGTCTGTGTCTTCAACTCTGTTCCATTGATCTGGTCTTTTTTTTAGCCAGTACCATGTTGACTTTATTACTGTAGCTTGTTATTGTATTTTCAGGACAGGGATTATATTTCCACCTGACTTGTTCTTGTTGCTCACGATTGCCTTTGCTACTCTGGGTCTCTTCTGGTTCCAAATGAATTTAAAGAATGTTTTCTCTAGATCTGTGAGGTATGCCAACGGTAGTTTAATGGGAAATGCATTGAATCTGTACAATTTTGGTAATATGGCCATTTTCACAATGTTGTTTCTTCCTATCCATGAGCAAGGAATATTTTTCCATTTATTGAAATCCTCTTAGATCTCTTACTTCAGAGTACTATAGTTTTCATTGAATAGATCTTTTGCTTCTTTTGTTAGAATGATTCTTAGATATTTAAATTTCTTGGATGCTATTGTGAAAGGTGTGATTTCCTTAATTTCTCTCTCAGTCTGTTTGTTGTTTGTGAATAGGAATTCTATTGATGTTTGGGTGTTGAGTTTGTATACAGCTACACTTCTGAATTTGTTGATTAATTCAAGGAGTCTTCTGGTAGAGATTTTGGGGTCTTCCATACAAAATATCATCTCATCTGCAAATAGTGTTAGTATATTTTCAGGTATATTTACTTCTTCCTTTCCTATCCTTATTCCTTTTATTTATCTCTCATCTAATTGCTCTGTCTAAGCTTCCACAACTGTGTTGAACAGTGTTGAGTGTTGAGAGCAGACATCTTTGGCTTTTACCTGATTTTAAAGTAAAAGTTTTCAGTTTTGTTTGTTTAGTATGATGTTAGTTTGTCATAGATGGCTTTGATCAGGTTGAGGTAAAGTCCATCTATTCCTATATTCTGTAGAGTTTTTAACATAAATGTATGTTATACTTTGTTGAAAGCTTTTTCTGCATCTATTGAGGTAGTCATATGGTTTTTATCTTTGGCACTATTGATATGGTGTATAACATTAATTAATTTGTGGATATTGAACCATCCCTGCATTCCTGAAATGAATCTGACTTGGTCATGGGGTATGATTTTCTTGATGATTTTCTGCATTCTATTTGCTGATGTTTTATTGAGTATCTTTGCATCTATATTCATTACAAAGTTTGGTCTATAGTTCTCTTTCTTGCTTGGGTCTTTCTTTTGTTTTGGTTTAAGTATACTACTTGCCTCCAAAAATGAGTTAGGGAGAATTGCTTCCTCTTCAATTTCATTGAAGATTATTAGGAGAGTTGGTATTAAATCTTCTCTGAATTTCTTGTAAAATTCTGCTGTGAATCCATTAGGGCCTGGGCTTTTTTTGTCAGTAAGTTTTTAATTGCATTTTCAGTCTCATTGTTCACAATTTTTATATCTTCTTGACTCAACCTTGGTAATTGGTACATATCTAGAAATCTGTCCATTTCTTCCGAGTTTTCTGCTTTGTGAGAGTAAAGATTTTCAAAGTAGGCATTAATGCTCTTCAGAACTTCTGTAGAATCTGTAGTAATTTCATCCTTTTCATGCCTTATTGCACGAATTTGAGTTTTCTTTTTTGACAATCCTGGCTATGGGTTTATTAATTTTATTTATTCTTTCAAAGAACCAACTCTTTGTTTCATTTACTTTTTGCAGGGTTTTCTTCATTTCAATTGCATTATTTTCTGCCCTGATCTTTATAATACCTCCTTTCTTTGGGCTTTGGGCTTGACTTTTCTTACTTTTCTAAACGTTTGAGCTGCAGCATTAGTGTATTTATTTGTTCTCACTCTGTTTTCCTTATGTGTGTGTTCATAACTATAAATTTCCCTCCGAGGATTGCTTTCATTGCATCCCACAGATTCCTGTAAGTTTTATCTACATTTTCATTTGTTTGTAGGTATTTTTAAATTTCTTCTTTGATTTCTTCTGTGACCCATTGTTTGTTCAGGGGGTTGTTGTTTAATTTCCAAGTGTTTATAGAGTTTTTAGAGTTCCTTTTGTCATTAAATTCCAATTTCACTGCACTGTCATCAGATAATATGCATGGAATAATTTCATTTCTTTTGCATTTAGATAGGTATGCTCTGTGGGCTACAATGTGGTTTATTTTAGAGAAAGTCCCATGTGCAGCTGAGAAAAATATGTATTCTGATGTTGTAGCATGGAACACTCTGTATACATATATCAAGTCCATTTGTTCACAGCTTTGATTGAGATCTGTTATTTCTTTGCTGATTTTTTATCCAGTTGACCGATCTCTTTGTGTCAAAGGGGTGTTCAGGTCCCCTATTACAACAGTGTTATTAATTTTATGGGTTTTCATATATGTTGAGATTTGTCTTATATCATTTGGTGCTCTGATATTTGGTGCATACATGTTTACGATTGTCATTTCATCCTCTTGCGATTTTCTCTTAATAATCATGTAGTGATGCTCTTTATCTCTTTTGATTGTTCTTGGTTTGAAGTTTACGTTGTCTGCAAACATGGTAGCTGCTCCTCTCTTTTTTCTGGGTTCCTGTTTCATGGAGGATTGTTTCCATCCTTTGGCTTTCAGTCTATGAGATTCCTTTTGAGTAAAATATGTTTCCTGTATACAGAATACTGTTGGATAATTTTTGTTATTTCTTTTTACTGCTGAATTGAGGTCATCTACATTTATGGTTATAGCTGATATGTGTTTGCTTGTCATTGTCATGTTATTTACTTGCTGTTGGTTTCTTACATTTCCTACCTGTTTAATTGCTTGCTCTTCTTGAGGGTTCCTTTCCATTGAAACTGCAGACATTTTCTTGTCGGTCTAGATATCTTTTAGTACTTTTTGTAAGGATGGTTTGGACCTCATGAAGTTCTTCAGTTTCTCTTTGTTGTGGAAGTATTTTATCTCTCCATTTATCTTGAAGGATAGTTTGTCAGGATACATCAATCTTGGCTGGATGTTGTTTTGTCTCAGGACCTGTAATACTTTGCTCCAAGCTCTTCTTGATTGGATGGTTTGTGTTGAGAATTCTGCCATGATTCTGATGGGCTTCCCTTTATAAGTGATCTGTTTCTTTTCTCTAGCAGTTTTTAATATTCTGTTCTTTTACTAGAGGTCTGAGATCTTGATTATTATATGTCTGAATGTAGTTTTATTATGGCTATGACTAGTAGCAGTTCTGTATGCCTCATTTACTGTATCTCGTTTCTGTTTCCATGCTTGGGAAATTTTCTGCTCTTATTTCCGGAAATGTTAGTTTTATGTTATTTGCATCAGCTCCTACTATTTCATTGACCCCTATTAGTCTGATATTATTTCTCTTTGCCTCGTCAAAAATTACCAAGTCAAGATGATAATAAATAGAGGTTTCATATCTTGAAGTTGGCAAAAAGGCAAAATTACTTCACAATAAATGTGTCTCAGAGCACTGGAAAAGGCAATGTGTGAAAAGAATGTCAAAGGATTTCTATTCTGTTCTTTGATCAAAGTATTGGCGTAGTAGTCAAATATTCTAGGAATAAATTTCTCATATTAGCAGTATGGGTCCATCCAAAATTATTTATACAGCTGTTGAGTTGACTTTTCCTGGACTCGTTGATTTTAAGAGATCCTTCCTTTCATGATCACTAGCTACTACGCTGTCTTCAAGATCTGAAATTCTATCTTTGGCTTCATTAAAGTGGTTTTACAAGCTTTCTATTGAAATGTTAATTTTCTGGAAATCTCTTTAAGACTGTTTCATGCATTCTAATTCATTCCTATATTGCTCATGTAACATTCCATCTGTTGCCTATGTTCACCTATTTTTTCAAGTTTCTTCTCTAGATGTGCAGAGCATTTCTTTCATTATTATTGTCATTTCATATTTTGCCTGAGATATTATGTCTAATCTGATCTCTGCTATGGCCTGATGGAGTTGTTTCTTTACTTCCATTGCAATCATTTCAGCATTTTCAGGTGTGTGTTTACCAAGTTGTCCTATGTCGATGTCTCCTGGACTTGTTCTGAGTAGGGTGGAGTTCTGAGATTGGTTTTCAGTCCTTCACCTTGTCAAATTTGATGCTGGAGGCAGAATGCTCAGTCTCCCTCTTCTCTAGCAGTTCAGAAAAGGTTACTAGTGGTCCTAGTTTTCCTGGTAATCAGGCCTGCCCCTCAGTGTCTGCTAAAATGCACTGCTTAGTCTGGGGTCTTCCAGTAGATGGTGATGCTTACCTAGTTCTCCCAGGTCTCAGACACGAAGTGTGATATCAATTGATGGCAGACAGTCTGATCTAGTGACCCCTCACAGTTCAGGGCACATGTACGACCCAGAATCCGGTTGCCCTGGTGGCATAATTCCAGACCAGTGGTCTTATTACCCCAGGCAGTTCAGAGTACAGGCAAAACCCAAACACAAGCTGCAAGGTCAACAGTTTGTGGACCACCTGATTCTGTGTCTGCAGTCAGTTCAGTATGTGCATAGGATCCAGATATGCGCTGCACCAACACTGATCACAGACTGCCTGTGTCTGTGACCTCCAGAAGGTCAGGGCACAAGTTAAGCCCAGACCCAAACCACGGTGTCAGCAGCTGGTGGAGCATCCACTCAAGTACTTCACTCAGTGTTGGATATGCACAAGGACAGCCCACATGCAAACCCTGGTGACAGCAGTTTGTGGGCCTTCTGAGTATGGATCTACTGTAAGAGCAGGGCACACAGAGAGCAGAGCCTCAGAGAGTAGAGGCAGCAGGGTCGTGGATGGCCCACTCTGCCCCCAGGAAGTAGATGGGAAATACCTGGTTCTCTCAGCAGCATTCAGCTAGGAACCATGCTGTCAGCAGGTCACAGCCCACCAGATTGTGTATCTAGTCAGTTCAGGACACACACAGGAGTGGGCCAGGCAAAGGTCACACCAACAGCAATCATAGACTGGCTGTGTCTGTGATATCAAGGAGCTTGGAGCATAAGTGAAGCCCAGACCCAAACCGTGGTGCAAGCACTTCATGGAACACCCATTCCAGTACTTCACTCGGCTCTCGGCCAGCAAATGGAGGGCCCACACACAAACCCCAGTGAGAGCAGTTTATTGGCCTTCTGAGTGAGGATTTCCTGTCTGCACCAGGCACACATCAGAATGTAGTGGCGGTAGGGTCACCAGTTGCCCACTCTTCCAGTCTTTTTAAATTAGAGAAAAATTGACTAGTTTGTGCCTTTGTAATGCATCAACAGGTTCTTTCTTTATCTTTATTCACATTACATTGCTAAAATTAATTTGTCTCTCAATTTTGAGGCTTATGATTAAGGTTTTACATATTATCAATTCAATATTAAAGGAGCTTTTGGTCTTGTGAATTTGTAAAATATTGAATTCTTCAAAGCAAGTCAAGGGTCATGTCAAAGGATCAAGTCCTAAGGAATCATCACTAAAATTGTAGATTATTCTTGATTTCTACCATCTCTTATACTTCAAGTGTAGATGAAGTTATGCTCTTGTATAGGGACATCACGTCCTGCATTAGCAGAGCTGTGACAGATATCCCAAGTGAAGTTTGGTATTACAAGAGCATTGCTAACTACACTCCTGCAAAAAATGTCAGATATGAAGCAAGAACTGCAAAATATTGTTCAAAACCTTGATCTGCCACAATCTCATTGCTTTTACTGCTTCTGTCATACTGGACTATTAGAATACTTTTAACAGGTTAAGAGTGATATAAAAATAAAACATAAAACGGAGACTACTTAAAAAGCTTGCAGCAATTATTTATGGATAAATGAAGGTGATAAAAGTCAGATCATTTTTTGTTGAAGATCTATGTCTATTTCCAGTATGATACAAGAAGAGTAATCATGATATCCTATATTGTAATAATTGAACTGTTGAATAATATCTGCCCTAAATTACAATGAAAGACAGACTGTCTAATGGAGATACTCACATACTATAGCAGAATATTAATGCATATTTAGCAGGGCCCATGGATCTTGATGAAGTTGATTTGGAAAGAACAGTACCACAAGATTTAGATACAAGATAGAAGTCTGTGATGATTATCAGAAATAAAGAAAGCTGAGGAGATGCATGACTTTTGGAATATGATAAGATAAATCTTAAAATATTAAACTATCACCTTTTCAGCCACGGAGAATACACTTTTAGAGGCGTTAACCACAAAGGAAAGGAATTTTATTATTACTTCTACAAACTGACACAGAATTTATCTATTCCAAAAGAGGGAGGCCCACAGCCCTAATTAGATAGAGGCTCAGAACCATAATTAGATAGCAGTATATACCCTGACCACAGGAGATTCTAATTGTAAGTATCCACCTAGAACAATTCTTGAAAACACAGCTCTGCCTAAAGAAATACCAACAGAGTTGTATAGTGTAATATTGCCTCTACCAGCTAAAGAAAATAAATTAGGGCTCTTCTAGTCATAATACAAATGTTAAAAAAAAATAAGTGGTGAGTTTATTTTCTTTATATTTGGGAAAGATGCGTACACTTTTTTCCACTTACTTTCCATGCAGTTTTGAACATTAAGTGGAGCTATACATCTATAAATTCATATTTTCATATTTAGATGAAAGTCTCCTGAATTATAACAGTTTTTACTACAATTTAAAATTTTATAAATCCTCAAACCTTAAGGTAAATTCTCTGTAATTTTCCTGACTCAAGAAATGGTATTTCAACTAACTATTGTTCTTAACCAAATGATATTCTTCTCTTTATCATGGTGTTAAATTTATGACAATACTCAAAAGAATAGTTCATTTCAATAAGTTTAAAAGTTTTAAAATTCATGTATGTGAGCTGCTGATTCTTGAATTACATAGTATTTTATTTTTATATTTATCTCTGTATAACATGTTGTCTATATTTGTATAGTTATGTTTTTATTTTAATGTAATATAAATAGACATTTCTATTCCCCAATTATTTTGCTAGTAATTCTGTATAACTTTTATAGATAAATACCATATAAATAAACAAAACATTATTTTCTTAATAATCATTTTGGTTTTCCCAAAATTTATTTTACTGGTGAAATATAATTAAATTTTTCCTTTTATATTTTTCTAACTCAAATGTTTAACATGTAAAGAATCCATTACTTTTTTCATTATGCTATTCCTGAAAATTAGTTTTGAAGGCTCTGTTTAGTTTTACATTTAGTACATGAGTAGCATATGAATACACAATTTACAACATTTTATTTAGTATTGATTCATTTCCTTAGTACACCAATTCTCTCTATATAGCAATATATTAATATAGTTAATATAAGATGTGTATTACTAATAACAGTAACTAATATAATGATTATAAAATCTGAGATAATCATAGAGGAAGCTTCTTAAAAAATTGTGGCTATGATCTTACATATCTGTAGGCATTGGAAAGCATTGGGTATGAAGTGCATCTTTATGGCCTTGGAAGCCATGTAAAACATCAGACAATTTTGATTCTTTGCCTGACATATTTCTTTGGTGCATAGTACATACTGGCTTATATTTACTGTATAATAGTATATTTATCAAGAGAAACATCCCATTGCCATTTACTAGCTACTTTTTTTTTTTAGGGGAGAACACCACACAACTAAGTATAAAATGGGGAGAATATCATCCAGCGAAGTGTGATGGTAGCCTTAAAATGTTCCTAAACTCAGGTAAGAATGGATAAACTTTCTAATGGTTGAAATATGATAAGGAATATAAAATGATATAAAAAAATGGCATAAGAAAGTTTCACACAACAGTATATGACAAGAGAAATTCATAAAACAAATGGTAAAAAAATTGAAGTAACTGAGGAAAGATATATTTCTTCAGTTGGACAGAGCCCATTGCACAGCAACAGAAGGTCATTTATTATTGCAAGGCATGTGATTGTTTGAATATGCAGCCTTTTTCAATTTAACACTTCTCTGCCAAAGTTCTTCACTGATATATAATCAGCCCCCAAATTTTGTGGGCATCCCTGAGAATTGTGCAAATTCCTACACTTAGAAATTGCCATCAAAATGGGTTTCATTTTCTTTCATTAACTACAACTCTGCATACCACTTTGCTATTGACTTCAAAACTAACACTTATCTGTGCTTTCCAGAACAGCAAACAATTGATGCTATAATATTTTACCAAAATTTACATTTCCTTTGCCTTTGATTTTCAACTAAAATAGTTGAAATTTATTATGGGGTTTAGGCTGTAGGTTAGCAGTCAAGTATTTGCCTAGCATGCACACCTTCATGGGTTCCTTTCCTGCACCACAAAATAATAACAACAACAGTAGTAGTAATAATCATAATAATAATAGAATGAAAAACAAATTCTTTACACAAGGATTTTATTGCACATTAATTTAACTTTCTTTCTCCTTTCTTGCTTTCCCATACTTCCAGGGGAAAAGTCAATATTCCATTTACCTCTCTCTCTTTTGCTCCCTGGGCAAGAGGTAAGAAGTTTTGTTCTGCCATGTACCACTGCCATCCTCTTTCCCACTCACCTTAACCAGAATCCCAAAAGCGGTGGTTCTGCCTGGTGAAAGACTGAAACTTACAAACCATAAGCAAAATAAACCCCATTTCTCTAAAAGTTTATTGTCTCATGTATCTGCTATGCAGACAGAATGCTAAGACAAACGTGCCCCTTGATGAAGGTGATAGAAAATTGTAACACCCCAGTCCAGGCGGGACGAGGCTGAAATCCTTCTAGAATGAACGCTGGTGTCATGCCATCAGGCAACAAGGAAATAAAGGCCAAGTTTCTTACAGAAGACAAAGTCAATACAGAATGGATAGTGGAAGAAGCTACCTCCATCTAATCAGGTCCAAATGTATGCATGTATTGTAGTTATATACATGGATTCACATCTGTTTGAACTATAGTCATGGTTGCATTTACTTAACATTATGAATGCCATACATAACCTTAATTCCCCTTTTGATTTGTATTCCCAAATGGAAAGTCTTCAGACTATTTTTTTGTTACTAAAAACAAATGTCATTGTGAAATACTGAACACAAGTTATCTTCATCCAATTTCAATAAAAAATTCAAGTGAACTAATTAACTTCTATATTTTAAGGAGTAGCAATTTAAGAATCTCTAATGAGTTCCTTTCATCATTAGTACTGGAATGTATGTGCAAAAAAGTTTTCACCATTAAAAAATTCTAATAGACTACAGGGATAAAGTCATTATACACATTGTATTTATTTTCTCAACTTAATATTTTCTCCGTCATCTGATATAAACTGACTTTACACTGAATATCTACATGAGGGTTGCTCAATTTTTTGAAAACAAAAACATAGATAAATGAAGGGAAAAAGTCACCCTTGAAACTAAAAATTATCAATAATGAATATTGGTTAATATAGAATTATGTTAATATGTTGAGATTCTCAGACCCAAAATAGAAAAAATAATAGATTAAGTGCTAAAATACAATACTGAAGTATGCTAGACTTGGTGGTGCACAGTTATAATCCCAGCAGTTTGGTTAGGTTATTCCGAAGAATCGTGAGTTCATCTTGGGCAGTTCAGTGATTTAGAGACACATTGTCTCAAAATAAATAAATGCAGAAATATGTGAATGAATACATAAGGGCTACACGTAGCTCAGCTGCAAAAACTGAGGGTTCAGTCCCCTGTATGAAACACTAAACAATTTCAAAATGTGTTCACTCAAACACACAATGTACATGTCAAAGTACAGACTATGTGTCTTGGTTACTTTACTCTTGTTGCTGAGACAAAATATCCAACACCCAAAATGAAGAAAGGAAAGGTTTATTTAGCTTACAGTTTGTGGAGGTTTCAGTTCATACTTGGCTGCTTCAGAGGCAGAGTGGCACATGGCAGAGGGCAAACTTCATGGCAGCAGAGCACAGCAAAAACAACCAGAGCAAAAGGGAGGAATGGCAAGCAAGCAGCCTCCTTTTCTCCGCTACATTGTAAACAGGCTACCCCCACCCAGGGGTCGTGAACCTCTCAAACAATATGCATGCCCTCCTCTTCCACAGGCTCAGGATGTTTACAAAGTACGCACCCCAGCTTCCTGCTGAATCACTCATTAGTTAAACCTGCAGATTCCCCAAGTTGACACAATGTATCAACCATAACACTATGGAACACACAGGCATAAACACAAGGGTTCTGCTTGCCTGCTCCCTATGATTGTGTAAACACAGTGAAGAAGCAGATCCTAAAGAAATACAAACGAATGAGAAATGTCTAGTTAAGGAAGGAAAGTGAAGCTAGCTTCACTGCCTTTGATCTGAGGGTATATACACATCTTGGGGAAAGACGAGAAGTACCACAGCCTTGCTCTGTCTGGGGTTCTGTAATATGTAAGGGCCTAAAAGGGGAGCACAGTGTGGGCCTTCTCAAGCACGCAGCAAAGAATGAGAAATCACCTACTGGAGGAACAAGACGGTGACTGGATTTGGAGTGTTCCAAGTACTATTTTGTTGTCCCGTCTCTGACCTATAAATACAAGACTTGATTCAGTACTGGGAATATTAAAAGAGGAAACAAAATGCTGTGTGTACCACCTAACATTCATATTATACCTAACTATATCACATCCATTTTTCAAAAACATTTACATAAATTCCAAACAGTTTCAATGAGGATAATAGCACATTTGATTTTTAAGTAAAGTAATAAAGTAATCACAAAGTTATATGGAACAGTAAATGAGCTGGAATAGCTAAAATTATATTTTAAGAGAGAACACTAGGAATTAGGTTTCCTTTATTAGTTGCTAAAATTCATTGAAATTATACAACACAGCATGGAACTGGCACAGTGGAAAGCAGATAGATCAATACTGCATTAGGGAGAAGTATTAAACTGAGTCAAACAAGGAAGCTTGAAATATGACAGAAAAGGAGCATTCCACATGAGTGGGAAAGACTAAGATTTAATAAATGCCATTGCAGCTATAGGCTCTGCATATGAAAATTAAAATTACATTGCTACCTCCCATTATGCAAAAGCAATCTAAACTGATGATGTGGCTATTTATAAATGAAAAACATGAAATATTTAAAAGTACATATATATGTACATATATGCAGGATGGCTAACAGGGTTGCACTATTGTCTCATGTCACTTTATTTTAAGGAACATTTAATGATTAGTTGTTTGATCAATCCTGTATGTCTATATGTGTTTTCCTGAGCATACACTTTGAAGTTATCAATATGTAATACAGTAACCATTGTTAATTCCCTGTCACCTTGTCTGTATCAGTTTTGATTGTACTGTTCTTGTGCTACTTTGTGTCTGTTTGTTAATGTTTTCGTTCTTTTACTTTTAAAATTAAAAAAAGGTACATATAGGATCATGATTTTATGGCTGCTGTGATTGACACAAAATCTCAAACTACAAAGAAAAAGCAACTTGATCAAATTAAATTTTAAACTTATTTTTATATATATCATGTTTAAAATAATGATTACATACATTTATGGAATTAATATATGTACATAATATATTTCCAATATTTTCCCTTTTCTCCACCCCCTTTTAATTTGCCAGCATCACATTCATTTATCTTATAAGATCTTTGAAAGTTAACTATCATATATATTGATGAAAAACCAGAACAATAGGGTAAAGTATGTAACACAATTTTAATAAGGTCAAGGTACATATTTGAAAACATATATTATGTGTGTGTGTGTTTGTATTAAAGGACAGAAAATAAGAAAAAAATGTAGCCTGGCATGGAAAATGTATCATTTAAACTTCTTATAAATAAGAGAAAATATGTATGATTAGAAAAATGTAATTTCAATGTTCATGGCAGATGAACATTCAGAACTTACAGAAATATTGTTTTTAAAAAATCGGACTTGTGAAGAGACAACTGTGCAGAGATATATACGAGAAACTGGAAGAGAAAGAGCTGAAGGAGCCAAAGCATCTGTGAAAAGACTTCCTGGCTAGCAACTGAGAAGTCCTAAAACAAATTCTTATCTATCACATTGGAAAAACAGTAGATTCTGACAGGTTTACATTGAAATTTGAAGCAGTAATTGAGAAAACTTGTTCTGTTTTATGATAAAATACTATATACAGATCAGCAAACTGTCAGAACAGTTTAGTAATATCTTTTCAAAATTAACATGGCCATAACCAATTATCCATTAATTGTTACCTCTATGTATCTTAGATAAATTCTTGCATATGCACAAAAACACATCAAGAATGATCCTAAAATAACTGCCTACAATATTAAAATTTGGGCAACAGTGGAGTGCCATGCAGTTAAAGAAAGCATATGAATTTGTTAGAATTTGTTTTTCCTTCAAATGCATCACTACAGTAGTTATGTATTATGGACATTATATCTTTTCGTATCAGAATAATTCTACAACACCATTGCTCTTGAATTAAAGAAGGACAAAGACCACAATAGTTAAAGTTAGAAATTTTTGTAAAAGCTTTAAAATATGAACAGTACCATTTTACAGCGTACTTTGTAGGAATACACAGATATTTAAAATATTCAGATATTTTAAGAAGTCAGCTTGCTTATAAGGAAGAATGGGTAAGGAGGAGTTCAGAGTCCGTTACAAATGGGGATATAATTATGCTTGTGTCCTTTTGTATCAACTGATAGGAAAATTAAAGCAAATATGTATAAAATTTGGTGGCACACATTTATCACAATGTTTTAACTTTATGATTTTAAGTAAGATTTAAAATCACTAAGTAGTATTTATTTAGAAGTTCAATGGTCATTAATGAGACCATAATTAAAGAGATTGAAATTCATAGAAGGATAGTAGAGGGAGTTGAGGAAAAAGCTTATGAATTTTCAGGAAAATGATGATTTTGAGCCTTTTCTGTTCTTTCCTTTAACCAGGAAAGCAACTTTCACCAATCAAATGAAAAGACACAATACTACCTCCTTTCTTCAAATTATGTAGCCTTTTTTTATTTATGTTCTCTACATGGTTATGTTTTCTATATTTGTGAACAAGATGCATTGTTAGAACTAAATAGATGTGAAACAACTAAGGTGAAGTTTAAGAATTTGATTTTATTATTTTTTTTATTTATTGGGACTGTTACAATGCTTGCCTGAACAGAAATGATATAATTGTTAATGCAAAAATATATTCAAGATAGAAGTAAAATACTCCATGCAACTAAATGAACGCATTAAAATTAGGATTATTTAGAAGATGGCTTAACATATAAAATTAATAACTCTTAACTAATTTCAACACAAATGGTGTGGCTGGATGTGATCACGCCAAAAAGGATATTCTGCTTACTACCAAGTAAATATAAGAAATCCTAACATTATAATTATATTATTTTCCCAATCTGTGGAGCTAATTCTGTTTGAGATTTCCAACTTACATAATTATAAAATGCAAAAAATATTGACTGTGTTTTCTTGACATGATGTGCTATTGAAATGTAATTTCTTCATAAAATAGAAGAAAATGTGCTCCATCAACGCCTTTTAAAGTATGAATAAGCTCTAGGCTCTATTTAATTCTGATTAGTTTCAGGTGCCTGGTAATGCTCACACAGTAACGCCAAAGTTCCACATCCACCTCTCAACGCTAATTCATTTGGAAAAATAATGATAAGTCATTTAAAAATCTCTTCAAGACATTCAAAATGCTTTTAGAGAGTTCTCAAATGACAATATGAATCCAATTAAAATTTACATGTATTCTCCATCTCTGTTATTACACAGCTTAGTTTTCTGATATAACCGTGTCTCTGAAGATAAGGGAAATAATTAAATCTACTAACATGCAAAGCTAGAGAAAGCGTGCATGCACTCACCTGAAATGTAAATGCAATTTTATGCAAAAGAACTTTTAATTTTAATATGTGGGTAGATAAATATAGAAAAGTGCACTAAACAAATATCACCAGAAAATAAGAACTTGCGTTTGTGATGAGTGGAAGAGATAGGCAGACATACAGGCAGAGAGAGAGACAGAGACAGAGAGAGAGAGAGTGAGAACTGATAAGAAATTTGTGTGATGTCCTTGATACGATTAACGTATTTTTGATTCAGTATATTAGGTACCGTGGGCTTCCATGTGCACGTCCCTGAATATATTCTTCAGCCAGAGCAACAAAATTGAAGTAATTTTCTCTTGAGTTTGAGGAACAATATTCACACAGAGCGAACTCTTAGCATCTTCCATGGATAAATCCTTCGCAAAAAGCAACGGGAGAAAGCACATATATCGCTGTGGTATCGCCTCTCTCTTGTAAGAAACTGAAAGAGCGAATAAGATCCAAAAGGTACAATAGATACAGTGAAAGGGAAAGACACTGCTCAAAAGGAAAGAACAACTGGGGTGGAGGAAAAGAGTAAAAAGGGGAGGGAAACAAGCTAAGTACATATACAGAAGATCGCTAAGATAATTTTACTACTAATTTATATTAGTTCATTGAAAGAAACCATTAGTCCTTATATTTGATCGATTTTGCATGCGTGTACTTGGTAATCTGAACAACTTCTTGGAAAATAACAATATGCAGTATAACAACCATTATTAATTTCCTCTCCATTTGTTTAGAAATTCTGTCACTTTTATTGCTTTTTTTTTTTTTTTGTCTTTTTTTCTCTTTAAAAAGAGAAGGCGGGCAGAAGATGGAGGTGAGAACATGGGGAAGGAAACAGGATTAGGATGTGTTTTGTACACGTACCAGCTCACTGTGATGAATGTAATCACTTCGTACAGTAAATATGAGCAAATAGAAAAAAAAATTATTTCAGAACATTGTCTTTATTAGCACAGTTTTGTAGTACAAAATGTTTGTATTCCTTGTGGGGAGTTGACACATGTATACAACACATTTTAATTCTTTTCCTCTTCCCTTTTTCCCTACTTGCCTGCCTTTCCCCCCATTTCTTCATCCCCCCCGTTTAATGCTCATGTTTGTGGAAATCCTGTGTGTGTTCCTTTGTTGCACATAGCGCATCTTCATTCCTTTTTAATCCTCTTTCTTCCCCTCCGTCTCCCTCTCCAACATTTCGTATCCCCTTCTGTTGTAATTTTGAATATGATCGATTTCAGTGCAATTATGAGAAAAACTACACTGAGGATGATACAGAAAAAATATCACAGAAAGAAAACTGCTGCGTGCTCTGTCTAATATGTGGAGGCTAAACATGTATCAACCTGCCTGTTCAGTAGCCATTGCTAATGTGGAGAAGGCCTCAAAGCCGGGAGGATAAAGGGATTTGCAGTGACAGGTACCAAAGCTCTGTTAAATAAATGGAAGTTATAACATTGCACAGTATAGTGGATGACTGTAGGTAACAAAATGCATTGTATATATTTTGCAAAGAACCAGAAGAGAGCAGTTGAAGGTTTCTAACAAGGGAATGGTAATGGCCTTTGTTTGATCAGTGTATGTTCTATCCACATGCTGAAATGTCATACAGAGCCTCACCATCATGTAAAATTAACACATATCATTTTTTTAAATTGTCATTTAAAAATTGAACATGTGCATTTTTTTATCTGATCAACACCAAATAACAAGCTGAGTTTCATAGAGTTTGTAGTATGTATATTTTTTCACATTAACATTGATATTAACATTTTTACTAGGAAGAACTTTAGGTATTTGTATGAGATACAATTGGTAAAAAGTGGAATACCTTCATATGTGCACTTCCAAAATCAATGGTTTTGTCAGTGAGGAAACTAATCACTCACTGTAGATGCTTTGCTACTGATTATGTTTTTGTCATTAAAAAATGAATAATCAAAGGTATCTTCATAAGTACTTTTGTGATTCCAGTATTTCTCATGAAATGGAGCACTATCAGTGACATCCGTACTTTTTCCCATAGTCATTCCCAGTCACATCACTTACCTATTCATATGATTCATGAATTGGTATTCTTTTATAAAATAGTTTCACATGCATTTGTTGCATTTTTGGTTTCAAAATACCATTACAAATGATAAGATTTACCATTGGGATTAAAGAATAGTTCGTCATGTATGAGAAAATATCAAAGAGAGCTATTTCCTTTGCTAACCAACAAAAATTCAACTTTTAAATTTTTGTTTGTTTTTCCAGTTAGTGTAAGGAACACCAAAACACAATTCAATTGAATTATTAAATTGGTATTCATTTCTGTATCAAGGCTAATCAGTGATGGTATGATACCCCTTGCTCATGGATAGGAAGAACTAACATAGTAAAAATGGCTATACTCCCAAAATTATTATACAGATTTAATGTGATCCCAATCAAAATACCATTAGCATGCCTGTAAGAACTAGAAGAAACATTCCTAAAATCCATTTGGAACAAGAAGAGACTTAGAATAGCAAAAATAATTCTCAGCAGCAAAAGTAAGGCAAAGAACATTACAAGTCTTAATTTGAAATTATACTACAAAGCTACTGTGATAAAGAAGAAAAAACTCAGCATGATACTGGCAGAAAAACAGACCTGAAGATCAATGGCACAGATTAGAAGATACAGAAACACACTCAGCCAACTTATCCTCGACAAAGGAGCCAAACAAGTTCACTGGTAGAAAAATGTCTCTTCAATAAATTGTGCTGGAAAAACTCGCTCTCCACATGCCAAAGTAAAACTAGACCCATATATATTAATATGTACTAAGTCAAAATGGATCAAAGATATAAATATTAAAACAGACACGCTAAATCTGCTGGAAGAAAGAAGAGGCAGAACTCTTAAAGAAATAGGTGAAGGCAAAGATTGCATGAACAAAATACCTATCTCATGGGAAGTAATACAAAGAATCAATAACTGGAATCTCAGTCTATTAAAAACTTTTTGCTCACCGAAAGAAATTACCAACAGAGTGAAATGACAACTCATGGCAGGAAAAAAAATTTAGTCAGTTGTCCTTCAAAGTACTACTTATATCTAGAACATATAAAGAATTGAAAAAATATCAGATCCCCCAAACTCAAAGATGCAATCCAAAAATGGGCACCTGAGGTGAATACACATTTCTCAATGAAGAAATACAAGCAACAGATAAATATATAAAAGTGTTCAGCATCATTGGTAATTTGAGAAATTTAAATTAAAACAATACTGGTATTCCATCTCACCCAAAAAGAATAGCTATCATCAAGAAATCAGCCAATAACAAAGGCTAATGAGGCCATAGGGCACAAGGAACCCTTTTCCACTGTTGGTCGGAGTACAGAGTGGTACAACCACTGTGGAAATCAGTGTAGAGATTCCTCAAAAAACTGGAATAGATGTCTCATTTGATCCAGCTATTCTTCTTCTGGGTCTCTTACGAGAAGAATGAAAAATATCATACCACAGCAATATATGTGCACCAATGTTTATAGCAGGACAATTTATAATAGCTAAACAACTCAAATGCCCATCAACTAAGGAATGGATTTTTTTGATGCAATGGAGTACTACTCTACCACAAAGAAGGATAAACTTGAGACATTGCTAGGTAAATGGATGCCTCTTGAGACCATAAACTTAATAAATTGCCCTCACGTGTAAACTTCACACTGTCTCCCTGTAGTTAAAAACTGAAAGAGTAAATGTGGATCAAAATGTATAAAAGCTATTGTGAAATTGGAAGGAATTGTTCAAAAGAAAGAGGAACTAGAGTAGAGGAAAGGGGAAAGGAAGGAAGAGAAGAAGAACAAGATGCTGAAGTGGAAACAAAGCTTTGTTAATAGGAAGGGGAAGAGGGCTTGAAAGGAGGAGTGGGGGTCGGTAAGAAAGAGGAATCACGACATATCACACACAGGTACAAACTCTCTATGATGAACTTTATCATTATGTGCACTTGCCAGGCCAGCACTTGTGCCACTGACCTATATCCCCAGCCCTTATTATGTATATCTAAATTGTACTAATAAACTTAATTTATAAAAGACTAATTGCAAGTGTCCCAATTCAGCACAGCAGTGTGTTAAAAATTCCAATTTCACCCCTTCTACCTTATCTGCCCTCATTTACAGAAGATTTGTTTCCTGTTTTTCTTTCCAATCTCTAGAATCAAGTTATAGTACGTACAAGTACAAATTCCCTCTCACAAATGTGATCGTTATGTATATCTGAAGTGTGCCGGTAAAATTAATTAAAAAAATAAAATTAAGTGGCCATGATATTTTGGTCAACTGTGTATCCCACGCAGCTTTGTACAACATCTAACATTAAGATTTCACTGTGAGATGTAGAGGCATTTGTGACCTGAGCCCCAGTAGATGATTATAAATGTGTTCTGCATTGAGGTCTTTTTTCTTTTGAGACAGGGTCTACTAGGTAGCACAGGTGGGCCTTGCACTCTCTTTATTCCTCTTGTCTCAGCCTCCTAATTGCTGTGAAGATTACAGGCTTGTCCCACCATGCCTAGCTGGTCTTTGTTTAATTACATAAGTGTCAAAGATGTTGCTTTGATCCCCTTTGCTCCTCGGGCATGCTCATGTCTAAGAAGCTGTGCAAGAGTATGGCACGGTGGCTGGGAACATGATGGTTAAGAATACAGGGGCTTGTGTGGGAAATTCTGGGAAGTTCTTCCTGACTTACTGAACGTCAGTTACCTGTGGTATAAACCAAGTACAAAGACAGTACCTATCTGATGTACTGTTGTGAGGATGAAATAATAAGAATAAATACATCCCAGACCTTGGAACATTAAAAATTCCAGTTTCAAACACGACTTAGTGATTTTCAAAAACCATCACAACAGTGATTGCACAATGCAGTCCCTTTTACTTTCTCTGTTAAAATCACATCTTTATACAAATCTGATTAGTTGCATAATTATTCACTTCTAAAAGTAAGAATGAAGGCAGCATATAGAAATTAAATATTCTAAAATCCACACATAGAATGTATATAATCGCTCCAAGACATCCTTTCAATAATCTATAAACATATTAGAAAGGGTCAATTTAGAACATTCCTTGGTAGAATTAATAGTATCTGTGATGTCTGTGGTCTGTCTAAAGACATCAATGCAATGATTTCTATATGAACCTTGATTCAAATGAAGACAATATCTTATAATCCTATAAGACTTTATGTTACATTTACATTAATAAAATATGAATGTTACTACAATAAGGTATAATCTGTTTCTCACCTAAATAGTGGCCCTCATCATGAATGAATTCTTGTTTTATATTTCATGAAAATTTATAAAGCATATTTCAGCCAATATGTTTGCATCAAAGAAGTAGATCAATGATAAACATATTCCTTTTACTTTTGTAGGTCTTATGTGATTAGGAAATATAATAGGCATTTCTTTTGTATCCATCTATAAAATTATCTGCCTAACTACCTGTATCTCTACATACCTAGCCTACACATGCAAACACATGCACACACATTCTTTATTACAGAGGTATTGCTTTCCAATGTTGTCATGCTTCTTTTTCTTTTTGGTACCAGGAATCAAACTCAGGACCTTGCACTTACCAGGCAGTGCTATGCCACTGAGCTATATTCCTGACCTGCCATCATGTTTCTAATGAAGATATGCTATGCTCTAGAACCATAGTTCTTAACCTATATTTGATGGAACATTGCATAATTTGAGGAGGTTAAAAGTCTTTTTTCTTCAAAGATTCCAATGTAGTTGTTTGAATCCTTTGGTGGTTATTTTACGTCTCCAGTGAACTAGAACAACCTCCAACGTTCTCTCATTGTTCTATGTTGGAAAATTTAGACACAGAAGACTGTAATCCTTGCGTCCTTCCCTGGATATTATGGTCCTTTCTTAGAGATGTCAATTACAATCATTATAGATAAATCACAAAATGCTGTATGATGATACAACACTAGAATTTTTGTTGCCAATAGCTAAAGAGATAATATACACAAGGCCATTATGTTAACACACCATTTTTGACAGAAATTTAAACTATAGACCAGACACTTGAACAACATAGGAATGAATTTATGATACAGAGACAGACACACATAGAGAAAGACTATGAATGAGGTAGAAGAGGGAAAATGTAAAGCTTCTCTATCAGACAATATATTCACAGTGCAATAAATATATGGTCTGTAATACAGGAACCTGCAGATCTTTCCTGGGGACTTTGGCAGTGAAGTAGTAATTCAAGCTTTAAGAGAGCCATGAAATCCTAAATAACTTCAATTTTGTGCCTGTATTTTATGAGATCATCAAAACACTTCAAGTAAATTACAACTTCAAAATCAATTTCTCTCTTCAGCCGATCATCTATTATCCTATATGATTGAAGCTTGCATCCCTTAACTGGTGTGTTATCCAAAGCAAAGTCAAGCCCAAAGTTCTTATTTAATGCCAGCACTTCAGCACCTTGATGGAACAGAAAATAAAAATGCTAATCTACACACATCACTTTGTGCTCCAGCACTGGGATTTCATATTTATGTGGGGAAAGTAATTGGAAATGAAGGAAAATAGCGAGCTTGCAGTAGAGGTGATGGCTTAGGTCCAGAATGTGAGGACTTCCTTTGCTACATACTTGCTCCCCGATATGAATTAGTCAATTAACCTTCCTGAACCTATTTCTATTAAGGTAAAAAATGGGACTAAGATAAAATGCCCATGAAATATTTAAATATAGAAAGACACAGACAAGTAATTATTATGTTACTATAGTATTTATTTCTAGGTATAGGTACATGTCTGACCTGAATAAGCAGGGCATGGAGGTGATATAGAAATTGATGAATGATACTGGTATTTATGTATTTGATAAAATACAAGGTAAGATACCATGAATCATGACTATATATTTTATTTTGCAGAGGTTTTTCTTGTTTTTTTCATTTTTTTTTAAGTACCAGGAATCAAATTCAGGACCTTGAGCTTGCCAGGCAGACGCTTCTGCCACTGAACTATATCCATGGCCCGGTATGTATATTATTTATAGTAATTAATAAAACATTTAAGAAAAGTGACAAGCTTAAAGTGACAAAAAATGCTCCCTTGTTAGGATATAATCATGAACTATCCAGACATCGGAGAATAACAGTCTAGAATGAAGACACAGCAGTGTTGACAGATGCTACATCCAGTTCATGTTTGCCTGCGTGACACACAGTATTAATAATATCGGTTACAGACTGAGTGGAATAAATAATAGACTATTAAAATGTAGAAATGGATAAAAATGTTTAAACCCATGGGAATAAGGGAAAATAATATTACTCTTGCTATAAATATAAGTCAATAATAATTGCCAGAAATAGTTGGAAGAATTAACATTTTCATTGCCACATTGAGAATTTAGTATTTGGAGATGTTGTTTGGGATTGAGAGCAGTGACTTGTTTACTTTTTCGTTCATAATGGTAGTAAATAATACAAGCTAAATAATGAGAACCTACTTAATTATGTTATCATTTATTAATATAAGTACATTATAAATATTATTTATGTTTACACAATTTTACTATCTTGTTCCTCCCTCCCCACCTTTTTTCCTTGTCTAAAATATAATATGACAACCAAAAAGAATATTGACTAGTACTACAAATTTAATACCGATATTTTACCTCAAAATGGGGGTCTTTTCTGTAAACACCCCATTTTTGAAGGAACTGTACTTGTTGACTCCATTTTCTTTTAATTTGTATGATTTTCCCAGTCAATTCTGTTTCAAAAAATATCCCTCAACTGTTAATGAAGCTCTGAATTAGCAAAATGTTCCTTGCAGTTCATGTATATTATTAATTTTTGACAAGTTGACATTTACCTACACCTTTTTATAGATGTTTATCAGATGCACTTTCTAAAATGTTTTATCTCTATTTTAATTTCTCAAACACAATCAGAAATTCTTCATGGTTATGTCATTAGTATTAACTGGTAAATGTTGATAAGGTTCTATAACAATATACAGAGAATACAGCATCATAAATTCAAATAAGACATCAATTTCAGTGAACTTAGGGGAAAACGCATGTGTCTAAGAATCTGATCCTAAAATTAGAGTGATCCTAAAACTGCTTTTTCTAGAGGAGCAGCGAGCACAATTGGAGGAGAACAAGTCTCGTGCATCATAATAGTATTACAAGGAGAGAAATGCAATAGAAAGCATGACTGAAATTTGTAAACTACATTGACAATCTAGCTTTACTGGAGAGATAAGCTAAGGGTAAAACACTTTTAGCCTCAAGCAAACAAGAAGAAGAAAACCAAATAGCAGCTGAGTACAGTAACCCACGCTATTATCTCAGCACTCTGGGAGGCTGAAGCAAGGGGATGACAAGTCTGAGCCCAGCCTGGGCAATTTAGCAAATTAGTAACACTGTCTCCAAATAAAAGCACACAAATAGAAAGCCTTGTTTCAGTCTCGCGTAGGAAGGAAAGGAGCGGAAGGCAGGAGGAAGGGATGGAAGAAGGGAGCAAGGTAGAGACAAAAAGAACCTACTTGAAGCGAGAAGGAGCCGTAGTGAAGCTGCCTATTGTGCCAACCTTCATCACGTAGGCCCCAGGCAGCCTGGATGACAGGTAACACGGGGCTTAGATGGTTTGCATCCTGTATCCCCCTGCATAGTTCACTGTAAGCTTCTGTAAACTGCAGATGAGCAGTTAGGCGAATCCCAGTAAACCTGTGGGACCTGCTCGTACGGAGCTTTGGAACAGTGACTTGTAGATGTCTCCATTTAGACCGCTTCCTGCTACCTGGTTCAGCCCAAAACAGAAGCGTTCACAAAAGCTGAAGAAAGAGAACAGAGTCTTTCTAGACCCTCTTTCTTGAACTTCTCATCTTTAACTTTCAACTTCTCCAATAATTTCACCTGACACATCACGTTAACTAGCTCCCAAATATCTGTGTAGATACCTCCTTAAAAATTGCTTGAAATCTGTTTCATTCTATGTCGAGATGGCTGTGTCCTGAATGAATGTCCCGTGTGCTCCAGGAGCCATCCTCTCCATCTTTCTTCCCCGGCTGGACATCGAAGGGACCCTGGGTCAGGTAAATCCTGGCTCCTCTCTCTCGACCTTCTACCAGTGTCCAAATAGTGTCATTCCTTTCTTCTCTATCTCCTCAGTCCTCCCACTACATTTCTTTCCATCACTGCAGCTATTGTTCTTGTAAAAGAAGTCAGTCCCTTCACAGTAAGTCCTTTAATCACTTTCCAACTGGCCTTCCTGCCTCTCTTGCTTTTCCAGTGGAGTCCATGAGTGATTTTCTTAAGGAACCAATTATATCACTTCCACACTCGATTAACTTCTGTGACTCATTCTGAGTGTCAAATTGATTATAAATTTATTAACCTGGCACTTAAACCCCTACATAAATCCCCAATGTATTTTCCCAGGATCACCATACTGTTACTGTTCTCCAAATGAACCATATGTTCAAACTGAAATTAACTTCTACTGTTTATCATAAAACTCATGGTTTGTTGCTTGCAGAGTTTTGCTCATATTCATTTTAATGCTTTTATGCTTCCCCTCAGTAGAAGTAACCCTGGAAATTATTATCATAGCAACATCACTAAGAGTTCACCTTGACTGAACATGGATTCTACACCACAGGATGTGTTACAGGCTTTATACATATTTCCTCATCTAGACATCACCATATTAGTATGTAAACATGATACCGTCTCTGTCATATACACTGTATGTGGAGGCTTACACAGGCTATACATTGCTTCCTCAAGTTTATTACAGTAATTATTTAATTATTAGTCCAACCTTGGAATACCTAGTTTAGAACAAGTCTACCCTTTCAATACAAATATAAACAAAGGCTGACACTAATGTTGGCTTAATTTCAACTGTTGTTTCTTCAGAGAAGACTTTCTGGTAATTGTTTTTCTATTTTCTCAGGATGTGAATTGTCCCTCTTTGAATCAGCAAATCTTACCTTCAAATAGAGCATTTTAATTGTTCCAACACAACCGTACACTGCACTACAAAAATCCAATTTTGCATTCATTCATTTAACTCACACTTAAGGTAAATACTAGCATCTAAGCAGAAACACCATGAATCTGCTTTATAGCTGGTTACACATAACCAGTGTGTGTGTGTGTGTGTGTGTGTGTGTGTGTGTTTTGCTCAATAAATTACATTTGAATTGAATTATTTCTAATAAGTCACAAGTGTAAAACTCTACTAAGGACAGAATGTTTTGTGAATGTTTTATAGATCTTACAGAATGATTTTTAGCAGATCTTCTCATTCATAATTTGAATAACTGTGTGGTTTATAAGGATACATCTATGTATGGAAGGTACGACTCATATATCATTGAGCACTATCAGGAAGTCTTACGAAGAAAAAGTATTGGTATCAGTTCTTTTCCATTTGAAGACTTGGTATTATTGGAGGAAAAAAAATGAACTCTCTCTAACAGGACCCTCAGAAATTAGTCAGCGGTCTAAGCAATAATTATGAAAGCTAAAGCTTCATTCAAAACAGTAAAGTTGAATTGATATCTTTTTAAGACTGCTTATTCTTACATATGCTGGACTAGAAATTACTTAAGAGTAGATTTTAACACTGTTTATGCTACAATATCTAATATGGTGCAATGTATGTTCATAGTGTCTAAAGAATTTGTGTGTAAGACACAAGGCATAACAGCAAAGGTTAGATGGGCAAGAAATACAAGGCAAAGCTTCACCTGACTCTCTAAAGTTGAGAAAAAGTAACCAAAATCATACCTAGCATGTTTCACTTAATTATCCGAGATTTTCCAATGTAGTCTATGTAAATAATACCTACAGGGACTTAAGGACTGGAGTCTCATAATTGAAATCATGAAATATCATGCACAAAACAGCACAAAGACAATACTAAATTATGTTTCCACTGGAGTTCTTAGAAAAGGTAGTCATTTAGTGTGGCTACATTGTAGTGTGGTCATTAGTGAGTAATGAAAGTAGATTCATAAATCAGCACTACATTCACTCTTCAGTTTTCTTTTCCAACATAATACTAAATCAATAAGTTAATTTCTTAAAGATAATTGATACTTTGAACAGTCATTGTTTGCAAAGTGACACAATGATATTAGAGTTTAGAAAATTGTGTTTGGAAACTAAACTAAGGCTGGGCTAGTGATGTGCACCTATAATCCTAGCTCTCTAGAGGCTGAGGCAGGAGGATCATTGCAAGTTCAAGACCAGCCTGGGCTACAAAGTGAGCTCAAGGGCAGCCTGTACTGCATAGCAAGATCCTGTATCAAAAAGATAAAAAAAGGAAAGCCAGAAACTAAACTAAGATAACAAAACTAGAAGTTTAAGTGAAGACATTCCTAAATTTTCAAATAAATTAATAAAGACACAATGAACATCTATGTGAGGCTAAATTATTCTATCAAGAAATATCTAATACATATACATTATACATATTTATATATAAATTCTATGTGTTTATTTCATATAAGATGTGTATATATGCAAAAAATATATGTATATTTCCAGATAATTTATTCTTCACAGTTATGAAGTAAAATTTTTATTTCTTTTATTTTATATTTGAAAACTGTAGAATAAAAGGAACAATGGTTGTTTTGGTTATCAGCCATGTCTTAATAGTATATTATATGCTGTACAAGTACTTCAGTGGATTTTTCCACGATTATAGTTTTGTAAGTGTTTCAATGGAGTTTTTAGAAACCCAATCATTTTATAATAGCAATACCTTTGTTTCCTATCTGCCTATTACTTTGTTACTAAACTTAAATATTCACTATTTAACATAGAATTACACTATGTGACATTGAGAGGGAAAGCAATTTGGTGATTTTTCCCCCTGATTTTAATGGAGTCACTTTTAAAACTTTTTATTTAGAATTGTCTTTGTTTTATTGAGAATTTGTAAATGTAAAACTATACTTCACACTTTTTGTAAAATTTAAAATTTAAGGACTATGCCAGCAGTGAATATGCTCATGAAAAAATTCCCTCATTTTCTATATTTATATACAACTAAAATAATGTAGGTATTATTCAAAACTTGTAAATTTAATAGTTCTGGTTAGTAATACAATATATCTGTGGCATTTAAAGGAGTTCTATTGGGATATAAATTGACAGATTTATCCATTAACCTGGGTAGGCATTTGAGACATTTGGGTTGCTTGAGGTTTTTTCAATATTGATGATTATTCATAATATTATTATTTTATCTTTTTTTTTCGGTACTGGGGATCGAACTCAGGACCCTGCGCTTGCTAGGCAAGCGCTTATTCCACTGAGCTATATCCCCAGCCCCATTAATATTATTTTAAATTTAGCATTTATGACATCTGATATAGTTTGAAAACATATGTACATGTACATCTCTGCATATGTACAGTCTAAAGAGTATTCATACTAAACGCAATCCATTTATCTCTCACCCACCACGCTGTCTCCACACGCCTTCTGACCACTAGTCCTCCTCACCCCAGAAGACAATCATCGATCTACTGTGGTGGCTATAAATTTGTTTTCAAAAGACTTTAATATGATTTAATCTCAGAACTCTTGTTCTGGTTTCTTTAATTCAGTATACTTGTGGCTTCATTTAATTGCAGCATAATTATGCTGAAATTAATTTGTTGTATCAATAGATAATTCTCTTATGTTGCTGGATAATATTACATGAAATATGTCACGATTGTTTTTAATCCTATAGCATATCCCTAGACATGTAAATGTTTTCAGGTTTAAGATATTAAAAATAAAGTCACTATGAATGTTTACATATAAATATTTGGGTGTTATGATTTTATTTTGTTTGTGGAATATCTGGATTATACAGTAGGTATATGTTTTTGGATAGTAAACTAACTTTCAAGTAAATATAACATATAGAATACAGTCATATTAATCATTTTAATGTCTGTTCATTCTTGTAACATCTGCATTGATTCTAGGTGGATTCAGTTAATTCATTTCTCTTCACTTTACATCTCTCTGCTTCAGTGCATGTCTGGTAATGATTTATTGAGTACTAGGTAATGTAATTTCATCTTGTTGGGTGCTAGATATTTTTAAAATTTGTAATTAATTTTAAGTCTTTTTCTAGAGACAGTTATTAGAAACTGTTTTATTCTTTTAAATATTATAGAATATCCAAAACTTGTATTATATTAATTAATCATTGAATACTTCTTTCTAGAAGACCAGTCAGTTCATTAGGTTTTCATCATTTCTTCGGCTTGAATCTACAAGTAAGTATCTATTATTTTTGTCTTTTTGAGACAAGGTCTCACAGTGCAGTTCAGGCTGGTATTGAACTCACTTTGTAGACCAGGCTGGCCTCACACTCACAATGATGCTCCTGCCTCACCCTCCCAAGTGCTGGGAGTATGGGTGTGTGCCACCATGCCTGGCTTACAAATAAACACCTTATGAATTGTTTCCAATCTACAGATATAAAACACGATCTTCTTTACTATTCCAATATTTGTGTGTATGAGTGGTATATGCTGATACTATTGCGCTCAGATATACACTTCTCCCTCTTCTGGTTCTTGCATTGTCCAGTAGTTATGAAGAGATGATCTATGGGTGTTTGAAATTGAGCCCTTCCATAAAGATGCATGACATGATCTTCTTTTGTAACCTCAGTAAATGCTCAGCTATGGTCCCACAGAGGTTCTAGTCAACACTTCTTAAAGCTATAAAGTTCTAAAGAAAGAGTCAAGTAATCTTATGGTGATTTAGAGATATCTAGACTATTTCAGTACAGTTATTGACTCAAGTAAACTTTGGATTCATTTTAAATGTATCAACTATTGGATGTACTAGAATCATATATACATAGACTAGAATGTAGACTGTATGTATTTGTGCATATCTATCACATACAATATTTCTTGCTGCTGCATATATTATTTGGTTTGTCACTATTTTATTAACTTTAATTAATTCAAGCATTCCTTTAAGTAATTTTTAAACCTTGCAATGTTGACTTGAGTAAAAGAATCTAAAGCATTTTGCACAGTTATTTCTAAATTATAATTTTTGTTGGAATCATAAAGAACATCTTTTAAATAGTTTCCAGTTAGAGAAAATCCAACTAAATAGCTTACACTTAGTTTAAGAGTGGCACTCTTTGTGTGTGTTTATATGTACATGTGTGTGTACACGTGAGCATGTTAAATGACAGACACTTCACATGTGTGTTTCTCTGTTCAAAAGAGTTACTAGATGTTTTATTACTTGAAATTACTTTTACTAATCTTTTAAAAATCCGTTTTTATTTTTATTCTTAATATTTTCAGATTACTTAATTTTTACTTCCTGTCTTTGTACATTCACTTCCCCAGTATAAATTCTAAATATTTTTGTGCTGGGTGCTTATTATTAGTTATTATTCTTTCATCACTAAAACTTAAAATATTTGGACTTTCTTATTTTTATCCAAGAACTTTATTCATCTAACAAAAGTTTCAATTTGTACAATCCAGTGCCTTCTAAAAACTTCTTGCTTAAAAATACAAAATTAGTACTTTAGCAATTTTGCTATTATTTTTTTATAAAAATTGATAGTTTTAAAAAAGTCTCTCTTAAGATACAAAGTTATTTCATAGAATTGGTGATATTGTTCTAAAGTTTTCTAATTAGCCGGCCTGGGTGATGTGCACATGTTCTGTTATGCTCCTAAGCACGCCATGCTTTGTGTCTTCTATTTGGCACAAATCACAGAACGTAAGCTTCAAGTCTGGTTGATGTAAATTTTTGTTGGAAGTTGAGCGATTAATCAGCTTAATTGGGAAGGGAGCGAGAACCACTGGCAGTCCGAGGGGAATTTATCTCTGTATCTTCTCCTTTGTGCTTGAAGAGGGGAGTGGAGCTTTTCTCTTAGTCTCCCTGCTACGCCAGCCGATGGCTGGGTTCGTTCTCTTCTTCTTTTCGCTGGCTGATCTTCTGTGTCCCTGCGTTTTTCCCCCTCACCTCTACTGTCTTGGTGACTTATGTTACTTGGTTAATGTAGATTATTATACTGTAAAGGATTAAATCGTGTCTAGCTTGTCGCTCTTGCGAACCGTGGCTAGTTTTTTCTAACACCTCATCTACAAATGTGGAGATATTAGAGGTTTTCTGTCAGGCTTGCTCACCCTGTTGTCCAGCATGCAACTTTTGTTTTTGTTTTGTTTTTTTCAGCATAAACCAGTGTAGATACTTTTACCATGATCTATGACTTTATCTTTTTATGGCACATAACTTTTTTCTTGAATTCCCTCAGAACTGGATGCCTCGTGCCTCTAGATCTTAGAATTAAATGAGGTAGAATCTTACTGCATCACATAAAGGAAATCCATTCTCTCAAGACTTGAAACACATTTGGTCATGGGTATACATGTCAGTCTTCTACACATCCCTAAAACATGGAACCACGTAACATCTCACAGCCAACACTTCTGATCAGTGTGAGCCCTCTATTAAGGACTTCTTCAGAAGTTTTCTCCCAAGAAAGAGAAGCAGATCAGTTTAGTACATGCTAAATATGCAGTAAGATTGTGTCTTTAACCCAGAAACCCTGATCTTAAAAAAAAATCTATTCTTTTGTAATGGTTGCAAGCAAATATACCCAATCATAGTAGCAGAGAAACATGTTATTCTAGTTATATTTGGCAACAAATAAACCTGCTACCAATTCCAGATGTAGACATGATCTCTATTTTCCAAGTTTTTTCATGCAATCATCTTGGAAAGAGTAGAACCAAACTAGAGTTTCCCAAGGTCTTTGTTTAACAAGAAGTATTAACATTCTTGACTATATTCACACAGGTGTGTCAGCTACAAAGTTTTATGACTTTATGGATAAAAGTGTAAGATTCAATGGCAAAAACTTTCATAAAAACTTTTGCATTTTTATGAAAACTGATATGTTTGAACACTGAGATTAAGTTTTCCTTTGCAAACAACCTCAGAGATAGAAAAAACGCAGAAGACAAATTACCAGTCCTCATTTAGTAGCGTTATACCTAGTAAATATATTCTTGAAATCTTAAGGACTCTCATGGATTCGTTATTTCAATTACATTTTTAATGACACATGCTCTCCAAATTGACAAGGCTGTTTGAATATCCTGGTGCATAAAACTAAATCAATTCACAAGGAAATGTTAGGAGAACATAGATTTATTGATATTGAGATACATGATATGTAGGAACACACAATTGAGGAGGGATGTTTGCTATTCAACAGTAGAAATTTATATATTATGAACTATGCAATAATATATAATAGGAAAAGGCAATCATTCTATTGAATGGCTTTGGTACCACTATAAAACACAGCAGCTGTGCATTTTCTTTCCCTCCAGTGTGGTTTGGAGTCATGTCTGCATCAGTGCAAAGGAATAGCTAACCATTTATAAAATAAATGAAACCCAACAGAATCATAAATGACTAATATTTTCAAGCTGAGGGCATTCATAACATAATATAGCATAATAAGTTATAAATTATACATTTCAGAACATGTACATCCCCATAGGAATTAGGGAGTACCACCTATACGTAGACTTTTTTCTTTTAAATCTAGTTTATGTATCATACACTTGCATGAATTATAAATTCTGGATTCCTATGAGAAACATGCTGTGGAAGAGTGTGAAGAGATTTTATGAAAATTATCTCCAACTTGGCACAGATCAGACAGAATTTAAATATTATGTGGCAATAACAAAATTCAAGTATCAAGAATGGCTGCTCATTAAACTACTCTGAATAATTCTAAAAATGGGTACTGTATAGGAATCACAAAGAAGAGGGTCTTTGTGTGGTGACTGCCTCAAATATCTGATAGATGTTTATACTATTCAGAAAGGACTGATTACCAACCAATCTCAAGAGTTTTTCATACTTAACTTGTGGTGTTTTGTTTGTCGTGTTACTGACTTAATGGAACCTGGTTAAGATATTTGATGTCACCAAAAGCACTTAGGTCACTCCATATCTTTATCATGGATGTAATATTTTTTCTCAAGTATATTAAGGTACCAAGATTGTAAAGTTGATGTTCAATGTCATAAAATACCCTTGGCTTCACGGAGTTCAGTTTTATCAATTTACTTATGTATAATTAATCTAAGATTTCTCTTTTATGGTGTTGTTTATCAATGCAACTATTCCTAAGGAATCTTCTAAATAATTTAGCATTAGAAAGGACTCTAGGAATTCCGTATTTGTGGCCTGGGTTTTACCAAATGACTGACTTTATCTGAGGATGAAGAACATAGTTCCTAAATTGAAGTTCCCAAATACTCAACCCAAGATCAACAACTACAAAAAATTGGGTAAAGGCTAACTGCAGAGCTGAATGTTCATCTGAGAATACAATTTAATCATGTAGAAGCATATATTCAAACTTCTGAACGATGTTGTGCCTTATAAAGGAAGAAAGACAGCATCCTAATATATATATTTCTGCCTGAACTAGTTCAGTTCATTTTGCACTAAATCACTTTCTCCCCATTGTAAGCACACAAACTTTCTCTAATTTCATGTATGTGACCATGATGCACATACTCTTCCCTGTGTTTGAAGAAAACAACTCCCCACCAACTTTTCAATTTCTAAGTTAATATCTATTCAAATTTGCTACCAAAGCTCAGCACTTTTACTTCATTGAGCACTTTTAGAATTACCTAAGATATTCTGCAGCAATTTATAGAGAGCCACTAAGTGCATAACTATAAATAAAGGCTTGTTCTGAAATGATAACAGTTCTCTTAAAAATATTGCAAAAACCTGAGGATTGAACTTTCCATTTCTTGCCTGAATCAATAATCATGATAACAAAATATCAAATTAATAGGAAAAAAGGTTTTGTAAAGTGAAACAAGATGCATTTTACCATTACAAATAAATTATTAGTACTCTATTGAAACCATAAAACTTTTATCAGGATGGATTTGTTTTAGAAACATGATAAATTTTACAAAAATAAAGAGTTACCATTTTATTAAGATTTCACCTTTATTTCCCTCTGTACACCATACTCTCTAGATGATACGTGATATCATTTATATTTTAGATATGCACATTTGCCTATTATCTTTAATTTTTCATTAGACTATTTATGAATTAATACTTTTTAAATTATTTTTCATAATTATTAGTTTTACCTCTTTGTCAAGAACTGTTTCTGCTTTTGGTAGAGTGTTAAATCTCTTTTCTTCTTTAAATTGGGACATATACTTACAAAATATTTTTAAAGCTGCACTCTTTCATTACTGAACATACTTTATTCTAAATATATTTTCTGCTTTGAAACATTTATTTTTAGTAACTTACTTGCTATAATGAGTTATTTAAGCTATTCAAGCTTTAGTAAATTTTCATGAATGTTATGGTTTTCACGTTCTTCCTTGGGCTAAAAATATCTCTCCTTTGTCCTAGTGAATAATAATGTGGCCCGGTATAGGACTCTTGGATTCTGCGTTCATTTTCAAACTCTGTTGTGGCTGTTCCGTTCGCATTTTTCTTTTTCTATTTTTTTAAGTTTTTATGTTTATTTACTACGTGTTCTCAGGCCATAATGATTATGGAGTGGTGGGGTGTAGGTACATGTACACAGCACAGTTTTATTCTTTTTTTATGCCCTACTTTTCTGTTTTCTCCCTATTCCTTTGATCTCTTAGTTCCCTTCTTATTTACAAAAGTTTTATGTCCATTTTCTCTTTCAATTATTGTTTATCTTCTCCCTCCCCACCCTTTCCCCTTCACCTATTCTTCCCCTTCCCACTTGTAAAATGTCTGCCTACTTCCTATGACCTGTTTTATGGCTCTTCTTTGTATTTTGGGTTTCTCGTATAAGAGAAACCATGCACTATTTGACCCTGTGTGATACTTAATACAGTATCAAAGTTCATCCATTTACTTGTGAATGACTCAAGTTTATGGCAGAGTAGTATTATATTGTGTATATAAAGCACAAATTCTTTATCCATTGCTTTGTTGATGGGCATATAGACCATTTCCATAATTTTGGTAGAGTGAATTTTGCTGCTATATGCATGGGTAGGTATGTTTAATGTTGTGATTTTTTAAAAATTTTAAATGGAAAAAACCAACAAAACAACAAGAATGAGGACAAAAACAACGAAAATGATATATGACCTCATAACAAAATGATAGGAATTAACAATGGTGACTACTTTGCCTACTGTTATCTTCAACAAAGTTGCTCAATCCACCAATGTAAGAATGTAAGATTGATCAAAAATCAAAGACAGTAACAAGTAATAAAAAACACTGGAAATGGTACAGAGCTTTTCCATACAGCATGGCAGGAATTCAACAATGGTTCTCATACTGCATGTTGTTGTTTTCAAATCACTCATTGTGATTGCCAGATACAAACATGCAAAATTGGTCAAGAAAGAAAATTTTAAGCATTAACTGTTCCTTTCAATTGATATCAACATTATATGATGTCCTTCATTTTTGCAGGAAGTTATCTAGTAGGGTAACAGCTAGGTCAAATTGCTGGATCAAATGCAATTTCTAGTTTTAGTTTTTTCGAAGACTCCCCATACTGATTCCCAAAATCATTGTACTAGTTTACATTCCCCTCAGCAGTGCATGAAAGGACATTCTGGAGAATTTTGCACAGTGCTGGTTGGTGGTCATGAATGTCTTTTTAGATAGTCTTCATTATGGAAATATCTTATCTCTCCATAAATTTTGAAAAATAGTTTTGCCATCTACATCAGTCTGGGTTGAATATTATTCTGTTAGGTTTTAAATTATTTCATTTCAAGCTTTACTGGCCTTTGGGAAGTCTACTGTAATTCCAATGAGTTGTTAAATAAATAACATTTCTTTTGCTAACAGCTTTTAATTCTGTTTTTGTGTAGTGCTTCTGGGATGATATACTGTGGAGTAATTATTTTTCTGATCATGGCTATTTGGGAGTTTATATGCCTCATTTCCTGTATGTGAAATTATTTTTTCATATTTGGAAAATTTTCAGCTATTACTCTGTAAAGAGTTTCTTCTTATTCCATTTGTTCTGTCTTCTGAATTTTTCTCTAATTCCAAGTTAGTTTAGATTACTCTTCTCTGTGTCATCTAGCAGGTTTGGCTCCATAGCGCACGTGTTCTTAATGTATTTATGGTATCTCTCAGTTATTCATCACGACTGGAGCCCTGGCTTCTCTTTCTGACACTCCATCCTCACATTGGTTTGCTTCTCCTATTCATACTTTCAGTAGAGTGTTTAATCTCTCAAATTTCTGGCTCATACATTTTAAAGGACTTTGCTTCTTTTCTACACTGGAAATTCGTATTTTGTATCACTTCCCTTAGCTCAGCTAGCTTTTCATTAGTATCTGCCACAATCTTTTTGGGAATTTTATTAAATCATCATATGTTCGGTTACATCTTCTTAGATTTCACCAAACCCCTTTCTGATCTGTTTTGTTATCTCTTCTGTTACCCACTCAGGTAATTCAGGTATGTGCCTTTTGATTTCCTTCTCCTCAGTGCTCCTCAGATTGGCTTTGAGGAAATTGGATGTTTTGGGAGCCATTCTGTTTTCTTGTTTCTCATATTTCTATATTTTTGCTTTATGTCCTGAGACATGAAGGTTGATTATAGTCAAAAGCATTGATCCTAGTTCATCAACTTCGGTACTTAGTGTGTGATTTTCAGTGAGGCAACTGGGCATGGAAAACCTCATCTTTTACCTCTTTATCTCATTTATTTGGGAGGTGAGACTGTGGTCTATGTGGTTCATACTCAGTTTTCTCAGATCTGAATGCAGTAGTTTTAATGACACCAAGAAAATTCAGATATTTGCTATAGAAAACCAGTTGATAGCAAGGACTATGTTTCACTGGCTGTGGTAATAAAATCACCATCAACAATAGCATCAAAAATGAAGTGAATATTGACGTACCCTAGAACAAATAATGTGCCACCCGTAATCATAGAAAAGAGATCCATGACTATAGTATAAATCTAACAGAGGCCAAATATTGACCTACAGTAAACATCTACTAACTGGAATATCATTGTCTCTACTAACAAAAGAATAGCATTCAACAGTAATAGCATATAGTTTACTATTTATAGATTCACAAAGCTTATTGATTATATGAACTAAAGCAGAGGGCATGGGAAACAGGAGCATGAAAAGGTAATACTTGAAAATCAAGAGATGGAATATGAGAAGGCTATAATAAAAATAAGTTAAAGAATTCTATTAAGAAATAAATGGAAAATAAAACAGATAAAAGTAACAGAAAAGAATAAACAAGAACAGGATAGAGAACAAAACCAGAAAACTAAAGGAAAAATAAGAAGAAATAAAATAGAGAACAAACAGAAAATGAAAGACAAAAATGAAAAAAAAGTAGAAATAACCTCCAATAAAGGAAAAACGTGGTAAAAAAATTTCCTCTTATTTCCAAATGACTGGCTTTTACCTAGGGCTTGCAGGCTGGAACCCAGTAAGTCACATCTCTACCCTGCCAACTTCATACCTTGTGGGCTTTTGAGTTAGGTCCCTCCACAAGCTCTTCCGTCTCTGTACCCCAGACCATGGCAACTGTCCTTGCTGAGGCATGTCCCTACTCAGCAAACATGGAAGCAATCAGACCACCAAGCTCTACTGTGTGCAGACAACGGCAGAAGGGTAGCAGACTGCGAGACTCAAGGTCATCACCCTTAGATGCAGCCACCTCTGAAAGCCACACCCTGCAGGCCTCGCTTCCCACTATGGCATATAGCCCTGTGTATTTTCTAGCTTGTACTTGCACATTTTAGGAGAACTAGCAGTTTTCCTGTCTGTGTGTGTCTCCCATGGCTGTGTTTCACTTAGTCACTATAGTAGGATAACACTGAATGTTCTAGAATGAACCTGTATCGTAATCACTCTGTGGCTCATTCCCACACTATCATTGCCTTCCCAAAATGGCATCTAATTAAAATCTCTCTGGCAATACCGCATATATTGTGCTTGATTTCTTCGCCAACTCTATCCCTCTCTGAAGAAGTTACTCTTAGGGTAAAATTCTGTGCTATTTTCACAGTTTACAACACCCATGGGCCTTTTTTGGTGCTGGTGTTAGTGGCTCATCTGCTATTTCTCCCTGAAGCTGCTGTCTTTTAGGGCTTCACTTTTCCCCTGGGGTATTGGCATTGCCCATAATCAGATGCTTTGGTTGATTGTTGCCTCTGGGACTCTGCTGTGAGGGGAAGCAAAATAAAGAACTGGCCAAGAGTTGGTGGTTTGATGTTGTGTGCATGCGCAAACCGTGGTGCCAGTTTGGCAGGGTGGTTACACACTCACCAGCTCCTCCCTCATCTTAGCTGTGTTTGCCTTTGATTCTATCGCATCACTGAAATTTCTGATACCAACCTGATTTGTATTACTATAGTCCTTTTTCTCATAGCTTTTGTTCTGTAAATTGTTATTTTTTGTTGCAGAATGCTATATCACCGTATATACTCCTTTTTAGTCTTTATTCTTTTAAGACTATTTTCTTCGAACACTGACTTTTTAAAAAATTTACATTGATTTATTTAACGGTGTCTCATTAATTTTGTTTGTTATTCCAAGAGTTATTTTAATCAGAAGACTGCAGTCTTTAGATGTGTGTAGTTTCTGTTATTCACATCTATATTTACTTTTCACTGTTCTCTAATCTGGACTTATTCTTTGCATATATTGATTTTTGAGAAAACCAATCTCATATTTCTTTCAGCCCTCTAAATTTATTTCGGTGAAAAGCTGACTGGGTGCTCTGGTATACTACTTCTGCAGACAGATTGGACTTTTGTTTGGTGCCTAAAGAATTGCTTGATTTTCCTTGAATTGATTCTTTGGAAAATATTCTTAAAATTTATGGCATTAACACAATTTTGTTTTTAATCCTATTCCTATAAATTCCTGAAATATTTCTTGAAATGTAAATGATTCATATTCATGGATTTTTAAATATCATTGGCTGATTCCATTGCACATGCATGCACACACACACACACACACACACACACACACTCACACACACACACACACACACACACACCTTTCTTTTCTGTCCTTAACATGAACGATTTTCCCATGTCACCTAATTTTTGACATATGTTACATTTTCTACTTATGTTCAGTGATGCAAAATTTTGCTTATGAGAATAGTTTGGCAGCCCTGTGATTATCCGTATGTGCATCACCTGAGGAATCACTCTGTCCTGTCTCCCTCACTCTTGGTGCTTTGTAAAGTGACAGTGTACGACTTGGAAAAATTCAGTCTTTCCACTGTTGACAATCTACCAGAGAAGAGCCACAGGAGAATCTAACAAATGGTTCAGTGAACGTTTGAATTGAGTATTTGTCATTCTCACAGATTACTTAGTAAAGGGTCTAATATTCTTCCCAATCTCTTCCTGAGAGTACTTTCATGGTCAATGCTTTTTAAAAACCATTTTGTACATGCTGTTGACAAATCAAATGGTAAAATGTTGGTCTTCAAGTGAATCTTAGAAAAGGCACTCACATTTCCTGACACTTGTCATTTCCTGACCCCACCAACTCTTAGCATCAGGAGAAAATACTGCCATACTGAATTATTTCCACAGTGACATCAAATATTCATGGTGTATTTTCATGCTCAATGCAAACTATTCATTTCCAGTATTGCCAGCCAAATAGGAGATTCTGTATATTGATGTTCTTTGTACAGATTGTTTCTGAAAGAACTTGGGCTTTATGTGGTTTTCTTTTCTGAATGGGAAACTGGAATTTACTTTATTAAAATATTTTCCTACTCATCTATTTTCTAGTTTCTTCTATTTCCTTTGTTAAAGGTTTTTGTTCCCAAGATTATCTACAGTCACTTGGGTAGTAAGTCTACATCAAGAAGGAGAAAGATGAGGTCAAGTGATGAATATTTACATTAATTTTACTATTGTTTTTCTCCGTTACAAACAGCAAGTTACTATTCCTAGGGATAGTCTCATTTCCTCTTATTTTAGCAAGGTTTAATTTTCATTCCTGCCCTCCTAACGTAGTGTAAAGAGTGCCCAGATCTTTATACCAACTTCCTACTAAAACTAAGCTACTTGTAAAGAATTGTTTCCGCTGATGACCACTTTCAGGAGCTGCTGACTCTTCCCACATGCTCTACAGATACTCCTCCTCTGAGTATAATGGGCCTGAGTAGGACCTTCCTGGAGCAATAGTTGTGAGCAATTTCAGTATCTTTAGCAAATATTTGAGATTGACCCAAAGTACATGTGTATGACACTATGTCAAGAGCAAACCCTAGTGTAGAGGAGAACAAAGAACTGATGAGCACAGAAACCCAGAGATATTATGCAGCAGCTGTCCTTTCCATAGGCCACCTTTTCTGTCCTTATGACCTTTGCTCCTCGCTTACCCCCAGTAAATCCTCAGCAAGCAGTCCAAGAACCACAACTTGTACATGGCTTCCCTTTTGCTCCAAAACAAATCCAAAAAATTTTCATTTGGATATCTTGGCTTGTATTTTCATGAACTTTACCTCAAATGGAGTGAAACAACCCTCAAATGAGCTGGCAAAACACTTAAGACCTGGTGACTCTAAAAGTGACCAAAAGAAGAAGAAGCTATAGTATCAAAAGAAGTTGTACTTTGATTACATTTCTTTTCTTCTGTTACCAGAAAGTCAGGGTCAACCTGGGTAGGAACTCTTCTGTGCTATGTGGTAGTCGTGGGTCTTGGAACTTTCTTGAGAATATCAGACGGAAGGTCAACAGAATCACCCTGGTAGTCAGAAAATATTAATGTTTAGTAGTAATTTTTTTTTTGGCGGTACTGGGGATTGAACTCAGGACCCTGAGCTTGCTAGGCAGGCGTTTATTCCACTGAGATATATCCCCATCCCCTAGTAGTAATGTTTATTGGGAACACAAACTTTTTACTCAAAATAAACCTTTATAAGTAAGAGGTGTTCCAAGGAGAGGTCTATCTGTTTGGGAGAGTTCAAAGTACATAGAACCTAGTGATGGCAGTCACTGGTAACGATCCCCAAGATGGAAAGGAGGTTGAGCAGCGACAAGAGGCAGCAAATGCACCGAGGTCCAGGGTTTGTTCTTCTGTTTTGCTTTAGAATATATTAAGCGGTCAAGAATAGCAATTAATGGGAGTTCTTTCCAATCAACTGTGGATTTCTGCTCTCACCTCTGGAGGGGGAGTTTTAAACTTACGTGTCCTCAGTTGGAACAATCAGGGAAGCCAGAACCAATGTGAGGATCAAAACCAGAACATACACTTATGTAAATGAGCCACAATTTTGTGGGGTTTATGCCCCAAGATATAACTGTGTATGAGGAGAAAGTTACAAGGAGGAATATGGTGCTCTTTGCAGAAGTCAAAGGACTGCAATCTCCTCAGGAGACTTATGCCTCCGCTTTTTAAAAACTGTCTATCAATGCAGTGCTTCCTGCTGTCCTGATCCAGCTCATACCTGGCTAATCACGTACACTGCAACCTCTCTCTCCAGCCCTCTTGTGAGTGTTCTCCTCCTCCCTATCCCTTGTCTTTTCTTTCCTTGTTTTCCATCTACTTCCATTTTATACATATATTCCCATTGACATTTATGAATTTCCTGGCATTAAACAGCGCAATTTCCCTACTTTTAATATTTTCACGTAACTTTTATTAGCTTTGCATGATTATCTTCTGAAACTAAATATCTTCAGTTGTGTACAGTTTCTACTTTTATTTCTTTCCTCTCGTATTAACATTCTATTCATTCACATTAAAATGTAACTCACTAAGCCTAAGAATTACTTTGAATGAAAGATAATGAACCAAGGCATACATCTTCACTGATGAACGGAGAGACATTCGAAACTTGTTGCCTATTAGCAATAAGCCAGGGGAGAGCATGATTTGGATGGGAACCAGGGCATCCAAGCAGCACAGTACTACAAAGGAAGGAGGGCCTGGCAACATAAATAGGAGGCAGGATGGTATCATATATCCTATGTCACACCTGAGGTAAGACAGTGAAAGCAAAAGAAAAGAAAACCGACAATCACAGAGAGCAAAAAATAAAATAATTTCAAAGATGAAGTATCTTTTTGAAAGACATGAAGCATTCTTGAAAATTACAAACTGACATCTCAAATAAAGGTTGAGAAATACAAAGTGTAGAAAATGTGTTTCATGAAGTGTTATGCAAAATTTGGGAATGAAGAAAGAACATCAGATGAAGAGATTTCTTGGTCAGTGTGGCAGTATGATATCAAAACAAATGAAGAATAACTTTCTGACAGTGCCTGGCACCAAAATTGGATGAGAGGGTTAATAAGCGAAATCCTCTACTGAACCGCAAAGCAGGTAGGCAAGCTAACCTAATCACTAGTGGAAGAGCCACTTCCAGTGATGGTCTCAGTATAACAGGTCATCGAACACTGAAGCACTATGATAAATCCTTGCTCAGTCCATGTAAGTTAAACCTAAATATCTGAATTCTTTCTAGGGAATAAGAACAGTAAACTTATACTTCAATGGTGTCTGTGAGCAGCCAGACTCACGTTCTTCTTCAGAAAGTTATACACTTGAGTCCTAGGATTTGAATGTCTCCCAAATTTCTGTGATGAAAACATCATTTGATAAGGGTACGTGAAAGCAGAGCTTTTGCGAAGTGAGTGGAGGTAACAGGGCCAGCTCTGCATGATGATGGTACAGAAACAGGAAGAGAGACCCCAAGTAGCGTGGAGCTGTACTCTGTCTCACTGTGTGATGCCCTCCGCCATGATATAATACAGCAAAAAGGCTCTAACCATATGCTGAGCAGCTACCAGTACCTTGGCCCTGGTACCTTTAAACCAGACTCCAGAACTTTAAACTACTTAAGTCTTTGGTCTTCATAAGTTACCTTATCTCAGGTATTTTGTGATATCAACAGAAAGTAGACTGACACTGAGTTAAGTCATTTCGTTTTGATAGCTAGTATCAGATGAGACATTAGCATTCACTTCAGTCTGCATTGCTATCTATGAATGGCCATATTATTTTCCTCTGTGAAGCATTATTGAATGATGTCTTTGTCTTCAAACCTCCCACAGCTTTTCTCTCCTTGGAAAAAGATGACAACCATCAAAAGTCAATTCTTTCATGTTAACATTGCTGAATTTATCCTATTTTCACTAAATCAACTTCACCCCTTTTTTCTTAAGGTAGTTAACTCTTCATATCTTCCAAATGGAAATTGTGTCACATGTTTACTAGACTTTATCCTTTGGATTCTCTCAGAGTATGACATTTTTATTATCTAGACACTTGTCTACATGATTTTCTTGCCTACTCTGTATATGACATTTCCATCCATATAGATTCCTATAACTTCTATATAAAGAACTTCATGAGTGCATCCCTTTACAACTATTATGGTTTAAAAATATGTGCTTTAATTCTATGAATTTTTTACTTTTTGTGGCTTTAATACATATTTTAGCACATTATTTAAAAAGTTCATACCAGATATCCACTAGTCTAAAACAAACTTTTCTTTTTGGTACCTGGAAGCAAACTCAGGGCCTCCAGCTTGCCATGCAGGTGCTGTGCCACTGAGCCATATCCCCAGCCCAAACAAGCTATTTTACATAGACAAAATTCATACATCTTTAACATTTTATCCAGTATAATTGAATGTTTATGCCTATTAATTAGTAATTTCCCATCTTCTCTTTCTCCTATTACCTTTAATTACCATTTCTATTCTCTGAATTCTCTAAGTTTAAATATTCTATCCACCTGATATAAGTGTAATCATACAGTTCATCCTTCTGTGATTGGATTATATCAGTGAGAACATTTTCTGTATTTATTTGTGTTATCACATCTTGCTGTATTTCTTCCTTTTTAAAGTGAAATGCCATGGGATTATACACTGTCATGATTAATTTCGTGTCAACTATCCCAAACTAAAAGATACCAAGATAGGTGGTACAGTATTATGTTTGGTGTAAGTGCGAGTACTTTTCTAGAAGAGGTTATCATGTGAATAGACTAAATAAAGAAGACACCCTGAACTAGGGACGGGCATCATCATATCCTGTCAAGGTCCTGCCCAGAATAAAAGCACACAAGAAGTGAAAATTTGCTATCTTTTTTAGCAAGAATGTGCAATTTTCTTTTTCCTTGGACATCAGCTTTCCTTGATTCCAAGTCTAAGACCTAATCTTTGATGCATACCAACCATAACCCAGATTCTCAGGCCTTTAGATTTAGAATGATTTGTACTGCCAATGTTCTTGATTTTCCAGCTTGCAGATGGCACATTTAGGACACATAAGCCTCCAAAATCATGTAGATCAATTCCACTTTTTCAAACACACACACATACACACACACACACACACACACACACACACACATCCCACATGGATATATTTCTTCTGTTTCTGTTTTTCTTTTGAATACTATGCATAGTGACATTTATTTTATCCGTTTCTCTTTTGATGGACATATAGATTCTTTTCACATCCTGGCAACTACTAACTGTGCTGGACTTACTACTAACCATGCTGGACTGAGGATATACTTCATCAGCAAAGCACCAGCCTGGCAAGGCAAGGTCCTTAGTTCTATTCCTGGTACCCAAAAAAAGAAAGAATTCTGCCAAGAATATTGGTATTCTAAATTATGATTTTGGAAATTTTTAGTTTTATTTTTAGATATAAAAGAGCCAAAACATATCAACAAACATAAATGAAAGAACACAAAAACAATAAAAACAATACAGAATTTCAGACAAGGTGATAAGAAATTTAACAATGGTTGTTGAATTGCATACTGTTATCTTCATATTGGTTACTCAGATAAACAAATACAGACATGAAAGAATAATTGAACAATTAAATACCAACTGTTCCTTTCAAGAAAGCAATAGAAATTAGTACTACAGCTATCCTGGTCATCTTGTGTATATAAATGAATATAAATATAAATAATATAAATATAAATATTTCTCTTTCTTCTTTATTCCTCCTGTCCCTCAAACTAGCCATTCTTTCTTTTTATGCAGTTTCTTTCCCTATCTAATTATCCATTAGACCTTTTAGATTTCATTTACTCTTTCAGGTTCTTATACTAGGGAGACAATATGATGTTTACAAAAGTGAGCCTTATTTATTTCACTTATGAATATCGTGTCTAGTGGCAACCATTTATCTATAAAAGCCACGAGTTTATCTTTCTTTATGGCTCAGTAATATTCCATTATATAAAAATATCACACCTTTTTTACCCATTCCTCAACTGATGGACATTTGTGTAATTTCAAATTGTGCTTCTAAAAATTATGCTTCTAAAACATTGGTGCGCATATATCATTGTGGTATGATGATTTAGTTCTTCTGGAAAAATATCCAGAAGAGGAATAGCTGAGTTGAATGGGGCCTGTAATCCTAGTTTACTGAGAAATCTCCAGACTGATATCCACAGTGATTGCACCAGTCTACACTCCAACCAGCAGTGGAGAACGGTTCCTTTCCCCTCAAGCCCCTCCAGCCCCTCCAGCATTTGTTATTGGTTGATTTCTTGATTATAGCCATTTTTTCTGGAGTAAGATGGAATCTCAGTGTTGTTTTAGTTTGCATTCCTAGAATGACTAATGATGGACATTTTTTCATGTATTTATTTGACATTTGTATTTCTTTATTGGAGAAGTGTGTATTTATCTCAGATGCTCCTATTTGGATTGGGTCTTTGGATTTTAAATATTTTAAATAAATACCAATTTCAAAATTGGTGGGCCGTGGGTGTTCTATTTGTAATTTTTTGATGAAGGTCCATACTGCCCCACAGAGGCTGAGCCATTTTGCATTCCTTTCCTTTTCACAACTTCCTTACCAACAATTGTTATATTTGCTAATTGGCAAAAGCCTTCCTGCCAATACCAGTATATTACTATGACTTTAACAGTAATCTTTTTATTAGTCTCATTGAGCATCTTTACATATACTTGTTGGTCATTTATAAGTCTTCATTGAGGAAAAGTCTAGGCTTCGTCCTTTTTTAAAATTAGATGTAATTATGATTGTGAAGATGGTAATGGATCGCCTTAGTTATCTATTTTAGAAATTAACCTTTTTCCTAATATATGGCCTCCAAATACTTTTCCTTCCTTACAGTTTGCCTTATCCTCCTGTTTGTACATTATCTTTGCAGTGCAGGAACTTTTTATTTTGATGAAAGAAATGAGGAATGAAAACATAAATGAATGAAAACTCCCATACTCATGAATAAGAAGACTTAGTATTTCTAAAATGTCCACACTGCCCACAGTGATCTACAGTTTCAATCTACAGTCTTTATCTAAACTCAGGGGCATTTTTTAAATGATAGCTCTTGCTTTTTATTAGGAAGAAGCAATCTGAATAATACTAAAATTGATTGCCAAAGATTACTGATTAGTTATTAAGTAACAGACACAATTCATGTGAATCATTTTAATGCTTTACTTTTTGTGTGGGGAGCAGCAATTGGGAGATACTAGTCAATGGGAGGAAAGATTAAATTATGCATGGTAAATCCCAGAAATCTAATACATAACAATACACATGTGTTAACAATAATCAAGAATTTAAAATGTGATAGGAAGTTAGATATTCCGTGTTCACACCATATCCACAGAGAGAAAGAAGATGAAAAAGTGCTAATGTTGGTAATAGTAGCAGGTGTACATATGCATGGGCAAGTGAATATGGGGAATAATATGAAATTATTTTAGTTTTGCTGTGAGTCTAAAACTTCCTCAAAAATAAGAGTTTAGATAAATTTTCAGTACAAAAATCTCTTTACTGAAATGTTCTTACACAACCTTCCATGACTTTACATTCATCATCACACTAAAGTAGTGCTTTGTATTTATTTATCACTGCCCCAGCTTATCAGGGTCAATTTCAAATATTATTTTATAGATAAAGTTATTAAGAATGTCAAGAGAAAATTAAGTGACATTAAATCAAGAACAACTTGAAAATCTGGGGCCCTATTTGACTGCTGACCCTTTCTGTTCAGATCAATGTAACTTCAGTTAAGTTACAACTTTATGCTTAAATATTTTGAATAATATGTTATTCAAATGTATGATAAGTCGTTATAATGAGTGTGAAAAGATTGCTGTTGCATAGCCAATCAAAGGTTCTGTGTGAGAAAGATTCATTCTGGTTAAATACAGTTTTGTAAAAGTCAAACAACTTCATTTTTCTGCTTTGTATTCAATACAAAATGTATTCCATGCGCTGAAAGGTAGAAAAAAACAAATTTATAAAATGCATTTATAAACGCATTTACACAGGGAAAGGTGAATTCAGTGAATTCTCCATCGATGTCTGAACTTCCCATTAGACTCCGGGGTAGACGCTCCGCTGGCTTCAGTCTGGGGTTGGTCCTCAGGTACATTAACCGGGTTTCAGGTCAAGTGCTTTCCCTTTACCTCATTTCTGCTCAAATACAGACATCATTTCTACTCGATTGTTCTTCCTAAAACTTAACAATTAACATATATTTCTTGGTTCAAAATCTTTGTTTACCTAATACATAAAATCTATTCAACTGATATCAAAGTTTTCTACAATGGTATTTATATTTTATACGCCAATCAAATAGGATTATATACTTCTCCTGAAAGAAATATTGCCTTCCAAATGAATACGTATTTTTAATGAACCAGAGCACTTTTAGAAATCGATATTAAATAATATCATTATCATGATCTATTCAGTGCTACTCTTTTATATGTTCCATTGTCAACATTCCTGTGTCGTATTTGTTTCCTATGTAGTGAAGTTTTATTGTACAGTATTTCACATGTTTATATACATAGACTCTTCCGGCACAAATCCAAATAACTCTATGACCATGTGTGACATCTTTATCTTTCCACAAAGATGAAGATAAAAAGAAAGGGAAATATCTGACAATAAAAAAAAGATCTCAAAGTCTTTGAGGCCAGATTTCTGCTTTCCAAGAACTTACATTTTTCTATTGGTAATGCAAGTTTGCTTGACTCGCATGTACATTATAAGATTCAACTCCAAAGTAGTAAAGCGTTCATATAACATTGTGGTACAGGTTAAGAACAATCAATTCTGTTTGTGGCAATGGGAAGGACAAACACGAGTTTAATATTGAATGAGGAATTAAAATCAAGACTTTGTATTATGCAAAGTGATTTAATAAACTCACTTTTAATAAGTAAAAATTTTAAAAATTGTGTCAAGTAAAAAAGTAATAAACAATTATAAACAATTTTACTATTTTTCTATCCTTTTTAAGATTCAATTTTCATTATTTATCAAAGAAAATGTTGATAGTCTAACTCTATGAATAAAGAAACTAAGGCTCCAATAAATGCATAACTTATAGAAAAGCCCATAGTCAGTAATTTACGTCTGCAACTGAATTTCATTTTCTCTTTCCTACCTGCTATAACTTTCTTTAATAAAGTTCAAAGGAGTGACTATGCCTCAGGGCGCCATGAGAAAGATGTGAGAGTCAGAGCAACCACTCCTGGAAGGTTTCCCTTCATCAGTGAGAAAAATATAACTTTTTTGCATTTTCTACAGTAATATTTCAGTTAATATTTAACTTACAAATAAGCTCACTATCTAAACTAAAATTTATCAATCTTCTTTTATTCCATCTAAATTTTGCAGTTGCTATAGACTATCCCGGTTACTTTTCATCTCCCTCTAGATGCTTTCTCCATCATTCTGTATCCTGCCTTCTGTCTAGAATCCTGACTTCCAGACGGATGTGCCCTGACTATCTTGTCCTTTGTATTCTTCTTGTATTCTGCCAGTGGGAAATGCTGCAACAAAGGTAGAACTGAGAAGTTAAAACAGAATACTGCACGATTAGGCTTCTCCACTTGCTCGTTACCTCAAGATTCTAGCAGTCGCTGTGTCCCATTGTGATACATGTTTGGGAGAGAGGATAGCACAGTAAGAGGATGGACTCTACAGTATAGTCTTGTTGGGTTTCAGTCCTCACTCCCTTCCATCCAGAGTGTGTAAACTTGGCAAAATTACTCAACTACTGTGTTAGTTTATGCCACTGTATAATGGGATTAAAATAAATCATTAAATGTAAAAATCAAAAGACCTATATAAAGAAGGCAATAGTCATTTGAAATTGACAAAAACTGAAGCGCAAGATTTAATGGTTAAGATACTCAAATACTATACATTCAAAATTAGTTAAGTGGAGACAAGGAAAATATTAGGAAGAGACCTCATTGAAGTTTTGAAAATTAGAAATCATAATATACAGGTACTGGCAGCGTTAATGCAGATGAGGCCAAAGAGAAGCAGAAAAAAATCAGTGATTTTGAGTAAGTAGGAAATCTATGTGGATGAAAATATAAACAAATGATTTTCAAACATGAGCATGAGTGAGTTATGATGTGACTTTAGGCAACCTAACAATGTGAAAAGACAGTGCCTAAAGGAGAGAAAAAAAGGAGAGAAAAAAGGACTCAGCCATTCAAAACATTTAACGTATCAAAACTTTAAACCATATCCGATAAGCCAGCATGTATCTTGCATACGAAGTGCTAAATAGGATAAACTAGTGAGAAACAGAAATTATGAACAAGAGACAAAATAAAGGAGAGTACCATATATAAATGACCGGATTTCTAATAGGAAACACAGAAACATAACACTGTATGTTATTTTTAAAGTGATAAAAGAAAAGAAACAAAAGGATAACCTATAACTGTATGCCTTGCAAAATAGTTTTCTACCAGGAAGTCAAAATATCAATTCAAATATAAAGTAATGCTATACTTATTAACAACAAATGTACACTACAAGAAAGATAAATTATTTCAGGGAAACTAAAATTACATCTGTTGGGATAACCATCAAAATGAAACAATAAAGAACACCTGAAATGCTAAGTACCCAGCAAGAACACGTTTATTTTTTATTATTGAAGTGTTTTAATAAATGATTGATATTATACAAAGAGTTAAAACTATGTTGAGATACAATAGCATATAAGTTACTGAAAATGTTTGCTGGTCTTAACATCAGGAGGAAGAAGGAAAAAACAAGTATAATTTTAAGACCTTTTACTATAATTGAAGTGGTATATTGTCATAGATAAGTAACCTGTGACAAGTTAAATCTACATGCTATTCGATAGACACTAAAATAACAAAACAAATTATAGCTAATAAAATGGCAAAGAAGATAAAATGAAATCATGAAACCCAAACATGTAGAGTACAAAAAATTACAAAATCAATAATTGCCATACATAATAACATAATAACATATTGGGATAATAGATTTAACCTAGTGATGGAAATTATTCAAGCAAATGACTTGAAAATCCCAATGAAATAAAACAATGTCACATATGCTCAAAATGAAACACGCATCTCTATGCTGCTTACTTGATATTTGCATTCAATATTGAGATATAAATAGGTAAAAATTAACTGAATAGAACAAATAGTACCATGAAAATATTAAATAAAGAAAACAGGAGTTGATGAGAGGAAAGATAAATTTCAGTAAGCAAGAGTCTAAGGTATTGGTATTGTTAGATTAACAGATTTATAAGAGAGTTGAAATTCTAAATATAGACTTACACATACATAGATAACTAACTCAACTATCCAGATGTAATTCTGAGTAGAAACTATAAACATTCCAATCAAAGTATATAGTCAAATAGATAACTATGTAAAATAAAATAAAAATAATAGTAAATAAATCTCAACTCACACTGCATGTTATTTGAAAAAATCATCTCTTTAGAGTAAAACTAATTATGAAATCTAAAACTGCTGCCACATGTAGAATGAAGTACAAGTTAAATCATTATCTTTTGCTAGAGATTTCTCAGAATGTGTCAAAAACTCAGCTCATAAAGGAAAAATTTTCACATTAGATTTCATCAAAATTAAAATCCATATTCATCCAAAGACACTATTAAGAAAATAAAATGTCAAGCTATGAAATTGCTGAAAATACTTGAAAGATGTATGTCTCATAATGAACTACTATCTAGGATATTTATAGGAACTTTCAAAATTAAATCAGAAAACAATAATCCATGCAAGAAATTTGACAACTATTTAGAAGAGATTCTACAGCAAAGAACACATTCTTATATAACAAGTATTTGATAAAATAATGTTATTAGTTATAAAGGAAATTGAAACTAATACTCTATTGGTTCACATCAATTACAATTTTGGAAAAGAAAAATCATCAGCATACCCAATATTAACAACAAAAGAAGAAACTGGACCTTGCATGTATTTCAAATGAAAATTTAGAGGAACCATTTTGGAAAGCAGTCTGGCAGTTTGTTACAAAGTTAAACACCTTAGAATCTAGCCATCTCACATACAAGAATTTACTCAAGACAAAGAATTGAAAAACAATCTGTTTCAGCTTTATATGTTATAGTGAAAAACTCAAAGCAAATGAAACAACCACCAAGAAGAGAAAGGAGATCAAATTGTGATATATCCACTATAGTAGATCAGTTCCCAGCATTAGGTCAAAATAACTAGATTATATGAAAGAAGTCAGTAAAAAACCAGAATATATTATTCATAAAACATTAAATGGTTCAAGCGCAAACCAATCTATGGAGACTAAACTCAGATCAGTTATTTCATACAGATCAATACAGACAGAAGCATGGAGAAAATTAAAGTTGCTGAAGAAATCTCTGGAACTGTCAATAGTAAAAAAAAGACTTCACCTTAAAGGAGATAATAAAATCGTTTCTTTGGAGCCAAATATAGATGGCAATGGCCTGGGAAAACAGATCTAAGCTGGCTTGAATCACATGTTTTGCTGTGGAAAAGATCCATGAGCTTTTCTAGTCACAGCTTAAAGGAACTTCATAAATCGTTTCATTTACCGAATAGATCTGTGGGTGCCTCAGGAAACTGGGCCATAACCAGTTGTATAGGAATTTTCCATAGATTTCAGATGATCCCTGAGGAGAGCTTTAGAGATGGTAGAGGATTAGGGTCTACCAAATTCAACAACATATTCTGTGGTGGTTATTTAATAACCACAAGAATGGTAGGTCAGGTAGGAAGCCAATGCAAATGGCTATTAAAGGATGTAAAACATCTCAAGATAATTTTGAGTCTCAGGCAACATTCCCTCTCTCCACAGTCATAATATTCTAGTTAACCAAGATCAAGTGGTCTTTAATACAGACATAGCTTCTTCAAAGAACCTTACAGAAGTGACAGATACCTTCATGATTGTGACTGTTGTCGTATTCTCATAGATTTACACACACAGAAATAAGAAGTTTATTTTAAATATGTGAATTATAACTTAATACACAATAAACCTAAAGAAGACTGGGTTTTTCTTTTCAAATTAATTCCTTTTGAACAAGTGAAGCTAGAATGTTGAAGTTGAAAGTCTTTAATAACTTTGATATTCAAGGTACATTTTATTTTATTTCTTTTTCATTTTTCTCACCTCAGAACCTGTTGGATTTTAGAAAGTCAATTTATATCACAACCGTCTTCATGGGACACCTCTGCCCTCTTTCTGAAAGAAAATGGAAGCTAAGTGCAACGTATTCAAGGTATGCAGGCTAATACCTCACTCTGGCCCTGAGTCTGTGCAGGAAACTGTAGCGAAGTAAAATGCTGACTTACTCATATCACAGAATCAAGTTAGTGTGCAGTTTTTTCCATTCAAATTGGTTTAGCTTTATAATTTAGAATTTCAAAATGTATAATTTCATTTTTGTTCACTACTAGTCTTCCATTCTCTACCCTGAACACACTGACCCCAATTATTTTCACAAATCAGTCAACCTAAGGTGATTTTCCATGCATCTTCAATTAATTTCAAACTAAAATCTTTAGATAACAATTGTAGTCTTGCAATAGGCTGTTTAGCTAGGATAGCATGTTCTCAGCAGTACTGGGTGTACCTCCTTTATAATTTTGATAGAGTCTATGACTCACTGCCCTTCCAAATGGAGCTTTTACTTCTCCCTGCAGACAAAGTGACACACAGTAGTTACACACAATAATCCCGGCAGACTTTTGGTTATGGTGGTGAGTAGCAAGGCTGCTTTACTTTGAACTCAAATATGTTAAATGGAAAGATACATCACTAATAATATTCTTGTTTAGCTTTTTGGAACTCAATTCTCTAATGTATCTAGGAGTCAAATTAGACACTATGTTTCTACTTTTTGACCTAATTTTATTCGGAGAAACATGCTGATAAATATAAATATTTAGAAAGTTATAAGTACATGAATTCAATACACTATTACCATGCCACACACATTTATTCATATTTATTAAAATGATTAGAAGGGAAAATTATGTATGTATGTATATACAGGATAGCTAACAGTGATACTACTATCTATTGCTTTATTGAAAGGAACAGCTAACGATTACTTGTTTGATCAATATTGCATGTCTCTACTTGTTTTCCTGAGAAACCTCTTTGAAGATATCGATACATAATACAACCCTTGTTAATTTCCTACCACTCTGTCTGTAACTATTATTGTTTGTATTGTTCTTATGCTATTTTGTAAATGGATGTCCGTTAATATGTTTTCCTTCTTTTATTTTTAAAATAAATTTTAAAAAAATTGTTATTATCTACAGTTTCAGCAACTATATTCAGCATATCAAATTGTCCAAGAAATTACAAATGAAGAGAAAAATAGTGACATCCATGCTTTTATCAATTTGATATGTATGTTTATCATCAGAGAAATTGCTTTCAGTATCTTACTCAGGATTACTTTACACTGATGTGCTTATCTTTGAAGGTGAATTGCATTTTCATTGTTTCAGTTCTTTCAGCCAGTGTCTTCCTAAACGTAACCTGTCAAAGGGACTCAGGAAATACTTTGTTAAGGAATATGTTTCCATCTTGTGTATGTACCGTGATGATGTGCAATTAAATGATTAAGATTTTAATTAGGTTCACTGAGAAGTAATGGAAGTATGATAGGTTATTCTATGTTATAATGATGTTTTTCCCTCTGCTCAGTCTCCCATGAAATGTCAGGTAGGCATTATAAAGCAAACACTTAAACTTTCCATTCTTATAATTATTCAGACTAAATTTTGTTTGAGATTTTCCTTTCTCTGCGCTTATCAATCAGATAGTAAAGATTATAATTTCTTTTGTGTTTAATGTTAGTCTGCCATTCTCTAAGCTGAACACATTGACCCCAGTGATTTCCAAAGACCAAATTTGCTTTCTTGGCTCTAATCGTCTCATTGCCGTCCTTAAGAAAGGGCTGGGTTCTACTCATTTGCCTTCCAGGTGGCAATTAGCAGGACTGGTGTATTTGAAGAGATGAATGCATTGTCTTCTAGCGAAAGGGCAATATAGAGAAATATATAATTATAGGATTAAGCTCATCTACGTGACCCAGTTGGCTAAAGAATTAGAGTATATCTTCCGCCTTAACCTGAAGTACAATATTTCACTTCCAGTCTAATCAAAGTTAAAAATATATCAACTTGCATGCTTACCAAATTCTCCAATTTGTGCACCCCATCAAGAACTCTGGAATATCAAATTGCGTTATTCAAATACAGTTCTCAGTGGAAATAGTTTTTCTGTCTTCTTCAAACATTCCAACGCTCTTTCCCATTGAAAGTTTAATGACTCAGTAGTGCACATCAGGTCTATTGCTGTTTCCATAACAAGTACCATCTTGAATGACAAAGAATAAAACTAAAGTAATATCCAGCATGTCTATGACTTTATGTAAAAGTCACCACTTTGTTTTTCTTTGCTTTTTTTTTATTAGCACATTTTCGCAATAAATAATTATTACATTCATTATAGGAGATTTGGTAAATGTACCTAATAGATTTCAATTCCTTTCTTTTTCTCTCTTCATCCACCTCTGGTTGATTTTTCAGTTCAGATTCATTGATTTATCTTATAAGACCTCATACAAGTAATTATCATATATACAGATTGAAAACCACACTAATACGGAGAAGAACATAGAAAACATGTTAGACAATTATAGTAATTCAAGGTACACTTTTAGATTCATTAGCAAATGTATAAAGGACTTTGATTTTTTCTTGTATGATCATAAGCATAGATCTACCTAATTATAAAAGAAATTAGAAATTGTTTTCTCATCTAAGTGACAAATAACGAAGATTGAGGTTAATCACTTGGGAATCATTAGTTATGTGCATATGCTTTACAAGGCTCCCATAACAAAGGGACAGTCAAATATTCTTATCCTACTTCCTTGGCAAGAGAAATAAATGGCTCAAATTCCGTCACCTGTTTTGTTTTGATGCAATACATACATTTGTTAGGAAGGCTTTCCTGGAGAGTCTTCTCTCAGCGCATTTGGCTGGGTATCATTCTGTAATTAAATACAGGTTTTGGCATGATGCAAAAGCTACGGCTTTATTGATGATTGCTATAACAGCAACAACTACCCAAATTCTCCATCCTATTATCCTTTCAATAACCCAGAAGTCCCCATCTTTGATATTCGGTGACCTCAACACAAAGTCCCTGGATTAATAGTTCCATTTGATGGAAAACTGACCCAGGCCAACCTGGTATCTGATTTAATCCTGACTAGCTTGAGTCTCAAACTGATTCAATACCTCTGGATATCGAGTCATAATCCTCTACAGTATTGCTTAAAATAAAACGGGTTTAGTGGGCAGGTGACTGGCCAGAATATACTTACTGAGAAATAACACATTTTAGTCTTTTTCTTAACTTATAAGAATATTTCATTATCTTTGAAATCATAAATGGGGAAAGAATTTCACAGAGAAGAGATACAGTATGTAGAACTCACCCTCTTTTAATAGCTTAAAAATAATTTTCATACTTGAAATGATGGCCTATTAATCCATAACGCCTTTAGTGTTCTAAATATTATGCTTCCTTTATTCCTTTGATTTTCCTACAATATGTTGTGAGAGTTGTTACTTTTGTCTTTATCTACCAACTTTATGTAGATTACACTTAATCATTTAGTTTTTATAGGCAGAAAAGAGTCAAAGGTAACAATGTCAATCCAGCACTGTCCAGGAAAGTCAGAGCATCTGTTCAAGGATAAAAGCAAACCGGATGCAGACTGTGTCAGTAAAAGCACCGTTTTACCTCTGGGAGATGATATTTGGAATTTAAACCATGTATAGCTTAGTATGAAATGATCACCACAAAAATTTGATTATAATTTTTTCCCAAATAATATGCTCACAAAGACAGAATGAGGTACTAGGCGAACAGGCCTATGTAATTTGGAAGTTTCTTCCTCTCAGTAGAATAATAAGCTGGCCCTCACATTATAATTAACTTTGCATGCAGCAGTTTTTCTAAGTGAAGCATTTAGGTCCATTTGACAGTTGTATTTCCTATCATAAAATAATAAGCTAGCATGATAGATTTTCCATCACTGCTTGTTCAGGAGAGGCCTGCTTCAGAGCGGGAGTCAGGAACAGGTCAGCACAACTTGCATGTTGGAAGAAAGGAAAAGTTGTGAACAAAGCTGCTAGTCTGATTGAACCAGGGCAGAGACTTTTAGTAAAAATAAAGCACTACAAATTTACTTATTCTAGCCATCTTAAGACGAATAGGGCAGAGCTCAAGAGGCTTCTTTTCTTTTTGACTGAGATGCTTTTGTAAGGCTACCATTAGTGTACTGGAGGAGGTAGGAGAAACAAGTGCCCAGCCAGATCTTGAGGCCATGGGAGAGAAGTAGGAGAAGCAGTGGTGGCATTCAAGAGATAAAGGAACACTTAGTAAAGAGAATTAATTTGACAGTGGGCCAATCTAAAGACAGCAGATTGTATGGATAGGTAATCGGCAGCTATGCTTTCAGCTTAATAGCTAGGATACTCAAGACGGGCCACTCAGAGGGCTTTTTCTAATGGCTTTATCAGTTTTTTTTTTTTACTGCTTTGGAACACTCTTGTGTCTGTGGTAGACTCCAGTTCCATTCGGTACCGTTATCTCTATGCCTGTAAGTTTATTACCGGTTATGTAAGATGAGCCTGTGCTTATTGTAGTTACAAAATCAAATTTGAATCTCAACCAGTCTATACACTAGTTGCAATTGGTCAATGGAATCTAATTCTGTAACTAGTTGGGCTGTTTCTTATCACAGTTTTCTATGCTGCTGTTTCCTTTGCAGGTGTTTTCATCCAGAATTTAAACAAACTGGATTTCTCATCCAACAGTTCCCCAAGAAAGGATAGTTTCTGTTTTGCTGGTTGCATATTTTCTTCACAATTTCATTTGTACAGTAATTCACCATTTGTCAACTTCCAAAATCTCTCCCTAACTACAGCTTCATCAAAAATCTATCCCTGCATGACAAGATGTATACCCTTCCTTCCAGTTTTGCTCTTTGCTTTGTACTATAGTTCTCTTGTGTTTGTTACTTTATTTTTGCATTGTTGGGGATTGAACCCAGGCCCTTGTGAATGCTAGAAAACTCACTGCTACTAATCAATATATAGCAAACTAGAGGACTGGGGATATAGCTCAATGGCACAAGTACCTACCTAGCAAACTCAAGGTCTGAGTTTGAATCCCAGTACCAAAAGAAAAAAAAAAAAAACTATAGCAAACTTGACATAGGCACTAACCACTCCTGACAAATTCAGTTGAGGTAGTGAAAGTATGAATAGCCTTCAGGACATACATATGGGCCACAGAAATGAATATTGTGGTCACACATGAGATACCCATATCACAGGTATATAGTAAATATATGAGGCCATTAATTTTGAAGACATTACAGAATTTCTAAGCTGTCAAAATATGCTGGTAATAATTAGTAAATTTGGTGTTGAACAAAATACAATCAGTAAAATGAAAGGAAAATTTATATAATGATGTGGAAAAGCATCTCATAAATTGATGCATGAAAAGCAAAATTGTAAAGAAACACAATGTTCATGTGAGATATATATACACTCAAGCACATAATGAATATCCACACAAAAGTAAATAAATGTCCACACAGTTGTAAATAAATAGTTGAATAAATTAATACATTCAGGAGACTAAACAAATCTTCCAGAATTTGCAATGTTACTCAGTTTATCTGGATATTTCAGCCTAAAAATGTATAACACAGCTTCCTTTCTTCCTTTGTACTTGTTCCTGTAGGCTGTGCATGTAGTTTTCCTCCAAAGACTGTAAAAGAAATGTGCAGAGTAACTTTATAGTGGAGGAAGCTGAACAATTCTACATTCCAATACAATCAAGGTAAATATCATTGATGTTAAGTGATAGCAATAGCATGACTTTGATATAATAAGACAAAAAAGAAAAAATACCTCTGTGGAGTTTCCACACACACACAAAAAAACTCCACATAACACGTATCCAACCACAAGGTAAACATTAACAAACCCCAATTCCAAATATCTGCCCAATGCTTCCCCAAACTGTCAAGTCATCAGAAATTAGGGAAGTCTGAGAAACTCACAGGTTTAGCGGCCTAAAGAAACAGAATGACTAAATGCACTATGTCATTCTTGCTTCATTAAATAACCACAAAAAAGAAAACATACAAAATAAGGAAATTTGACTAAGAAAAATCATATTGCCAGTAATAATTATCAATATTAATTCACCAATTATGGTACAGGTTTCATAGTACTATAAGGCATTACTATCAGGGAAAACCAGGTGGATGGTACCTGAGAATTCTCTGGATGTGTTTCAAAATTTTTCAATAACTCAAAAAACATTAGCAAGCAAGTATTGATTCAAGACTACATATGTGAAGTTATACTACATAGTAGAGAGTATGGAGATAAGGCCAATGAAACAAGTCTATAATGAAATCAGTGATGCAACTGTAAAAATTGTGTCACATGAGCCCCTGAATGTGCAGACATGAAACTCTGGAAGAATCATCAGCTTAAATGGACAGAACAAGTACACAAATGTTTTTCTCAATGAAAAGAAAATAGAACTTAGACATTACAATGAGTAGAAGATAGAGCAGAAAGGAGAAACATTTTTGCAAGCTTCTAAGAGTTCAAAACAATTGTACCGGTAACATGTATACTGCCCTGTGTTATGAAATTTTAAATGGAGTACCACTAAAAATAATGGGGTTGATTTTATACCAGTATCACATGAAATAACTTTTAACATGTTTAATGAAGTATAAATTATTAAAAATTAAAAATATGTATCTCTAGTTAAAGTATATGGTGATTAAGCAATATATAATTTCACCAGCAAATATTTAACTGCTATTAGGAATTATAGTTACACAAATTTTATGCTAACACAAAATAATGGAATGAACTGTTTAAAGCAAAATTAAAGTGGTTATATGATATTACTGCAATTCTATAAATTATATTATTATTATTCAGAGGTTAAAGAAACTTTTTTTGGTCTTTTTGAGACAAGGTCTTCTATGCAGTTCAGGCTGGAGTTGAGCTCACTTTGTAGCCCAGGCTGGCCTCAAACTAGCAAGAATCCTCCTGTCTCAGCCTCATGAATGCTGGGATTATAGGTGGAAGAAATATTTTTGATAACATTCTTTGTGTAGTAAAGTTTCAAGTGATAAGTATGACTTAAATGTTAATATATTATCAGGTTTCTCCAGTGATACAGATATTATAGATTATAAATACACACAAAATAGATTTCAAATACATATGAGTATATGTGCATATGTGTGTACATATATAATGCATGTGTATACACTAATAACACAAATGCATGTACTATATATATATATATACATATATATATATGGAAAAAACAACTGACTATAGAGGTTGAGAAATTCTACGTTCAGCCATCTGAAAGTGTGCATTCAGGAAAACCATGGCTGTAATTCACTGTGAAGGCCTGAAAATCGGGAAAAATAAGGCATCAAGTCTTGGGTTAAAGCAGATGATCTATGTCCCACCTCAAGTTGTAAAGCAGAACTGACAAATTATACTTCGTTCTACCGTGTGTTTAGTTTGAGTTAGTCTCTCAGAGGAATGGGTGATGCATCCACACATATTTTGAGGACAATCTTCTCTATTATGTTTATTGATACAAATGTGAATCTCCTCCAGAAACACCTCACACACCAACACATAAATAATTTTTAGCGAAATATCTGGGCAACCCATGATAACTTGTACAGGATGCTATGAAGTGAGTTCTAAAGCAAATCAAAGCCCAAATAAATGTAATGGACCAACACAGTACAGAAAGATTAAATAATGCAATTTCTTTCTTTCATGGCACAATGCATAAGAAAATAAGACAGAATAAAAATTTTACTTTCTGTGGAGAAAATTTGTGGTGGTTTGTGATGCCACATTGATTATGTACATAAAATGTAATTATCCTTTTTATGAAAGTAATATTTTATGATCATAAGTAACTAAACTATAAAGATAATCAGTTTCCAAAAGACAAGATATATAAGCATAGAAATTAGAATGATTAACACTTTTTTTCTTCAGTCATCTCAGTTGTCAGTCCCATCTTAGTTATGTGAGGAAATTTTGTATTAATATGTCATAAAAATATATAATTTTTATACTTGCTTACTGCCCCTCCCCAGTATGTTTATAGCTTACTACCTACTACCCCGCCACAATGTTTTTCTTTTTATTTTAAAAGTAAAAGAATGAACACATATTAACAAACAGACAGCCATTTAAAAAGTAGGACAAAAACAGTACAAGCAAAACTGAATTACAGACAAGGTGACAGGGAATTAACAATGGTTGTAGTATTACATATTGATAACTTCAAAGGGAATACTTAATAAAACAAATATAGACATGCAACATTGATTGAACAACTAATCATTAATTGTTCCTTACAATAAAGCAACAAAAATCAATAGTACAACTATGTTAGCTATCCTGCATATACATACGTACATGCATAATTATCCCTTTCTTCCATTTCTCTTTCCCCTCATCCTAGTTGCTCTTCACTTTTGAACAGTTTCCTTTCATTTCACAATGCCTATCATACCTCCTAATTTATATTCACACTTTCAGGTTCTTACACTAATTATACAATACATTGCTTACACATACACATCTGATTTATTTCACTTATGGGTATGGTCTCTAGTAGTGACCATTTACCTATAAAAGCCTCAAGTTTGTCTTTATTTATAGTTGAATAATATTCTATTATATAAAAATGCCACAATTTTTTTTTATCCAATCCTCAATGCATGGGCATTTGGATTGCTTCCACTACTTAGCTATTACAAATGACACTGCTGTAATCATGTGTGCACACATATTGCTGTGATACAATGTTTTCAGATCGTCTGTGAAAATACTCAGAAGGGGAATAGCTGGGTTGAATGGGACCTCTAGACCTAGTTTGCTGAGGAATCTCCAATCCAGTTTCCACAGAGGGTTCACCAGTCTGCATTCCCACCAGCAGTAGAGAAGAGTTCCTATTTCTCCACAGCCTCACCAGCATTTGTTATTGGTTGATTTCTTAATACTAGCCATTCTTACATTGAGATTTCATCTCACAATGTTGTAAACAAAATATTGAGTTTGGTGATGCTTACTATAGAAAACAATACAGCCCAATATCACAATTTAAGTAAGATAATTCAAACTCTTTATCTAACACTGGAAAATAGTATGTAACATTTGTATGATGGTGCTCATACCAATTATGCTATAAAAGTAATTTTGAAAAATTTAATCATTAGATTAAAATACTAAGTTCAGTTAGTATCTTTTCAGTGAAGGTTTTCAAAAATCAGATATTTAAGCCAAATTGTTATACAAAAATAGTAAGGAAAGTAATTACATTTAACTGCAATTGTCAATATGATTTATACAATAATAAACATAAATATTTTTACTTCTGGGTTACAAATGATATGCTTTCATTTATAATTCTACTATTATTTTATACTCCAGTGCCATATTGTATTATTTAAATTGTGTCAAATGTATGTAACATAAAATTTGTCATCTTAACCATATTTGAGTATAGAGTTTAGTAGTGATACGTGTATTTATAATATTGTATAAACAATCTACAGAAGTCTTTAGCTCGGCATGGTGGCTCACACCTGTAATCTCAGCACTCAGGAGGCTGAGGCAGGAGGATTGTTGCTAGTTCAAGGTCGGCATGGGCTACAAAGTGAGCTCAAGACCAGCCTGAACAGCCTAGTGTGAACCTGTCTCAAAAAAAAGAAAGGCTTTCATCTTATAAAATTGAACCTGTACACATTGAAAAACTTCTAATACCCCAGATACTAACAAACATCCATTCTTGTTTGTGAATTTGACTACTGTGGGTACTTTCACAAATAAGTGAATTCACTCAAAATGTGTCTGCTTATGACTGTGCTTATTTTACTTAGCACGGTGTCTCCAAGTTTCACCAAATTTTAGCATGTGTCGAGCACTAAGGCTGGAACAATTTATCTTTGAGGTTTTACCTTCAATATTGTGTATATAGACCCCAAAGTAAAATTAGGGGTCATGTGTTCATTTTATTTTTCATTTTCCTAGGAAGTGCCATACGGCCTTGACAGTCACTGTGTCATTCCAGATCCGCCTCGGCAGGGTGCAAGACTCATCACATCTACTTAGACTCACACAGCATATTTTCTGCTTTGTTTCATTTTATAGTAGTGATCCCAATGCATGTAATATATTTGTGCGAGTTTATTTGTATTTTGTATTTAAGTACTTGTGATTTTGAGCATCATTTCATATTTTTATTGGCCTGCACATATCATGTTTTCAAGTCCTTTTCCTCTTTCAAATTTCACATTTTCTTTTCAAGTGTTCAACTTAAGGAATTCTTATATATTCTGGATGCTAACCTCTTGTCACTTATATGAATTATAATTATTTTCTCCTATCACATATACTGCCTTTATTTATTTGTATAGACTGTGTCCTTTTTTAATGCACAAATATTTTAATTTTTTACAGAGTTGAATGTAAATTATTTTTGTCTGTGCCTCCAGTATCATATCCAAAAAATCATTGCCAACTCTAGTCGCATGAATGTTTTCATGCATTTTATAGTCTTAGGTCCTATATTTAATTCTTTGGTACATTGTTAGTTTTTTTATATATAGTGTAAGTTAGAGAATCCAACTTCAATTTTTATGTATTGTAGTAGAGTTCGTAATAGCATTTGTTGCATAAATGTTACAAGCAAATGTTATTTTACACTTTGCTGTTTTTCTCCCTCTGCAGCTATTATATATTTTTACAAATTGAAGTTTTTTGGCAGCCTCACAATGAACAAGTCCATTGGTACCATTTTTTTCCAACAATGTGTGTTTACTTTATATCTCTGTACGATTTGATGATACAGTATTTAAAAGTCATTTCCGTTATTATATCTGCTGTATACATGTTCTGTGATCAGTGACATTTGGTGTTACTAATGTAAACACTTTAGTGCAACAGAAGTGTGCTCATATAGGTTGGTGAATTTAATAAATATTTTATGTATTTTGACTGCCCCCCCACCATCCTTCCATCATCTCACTCTCTTTGTCTCTTATTCCAGGACACTACAATGTCTAAATAAGGTTGGTGAATAAACCCGCAGTGGCCTCTAAATAAATAAATGAAAGGAAGAGTCATGTATCTCTCACTTTCAATCAAAAGCTAATGAGGCAGGATTTTCATGAGGAGAGACAGTACACCAAGGCCTTTCCCCCATAAGGCAGCTTTATTCATGTTGGCACTGATTCCTATCCAAGGTCTGAGTGTAGTTACACCCTTTTATGCAATTGTTGTCCGTTGATCCTCTTATATGGGCATATGGTAACATTTTACAGTTTCATTGGGTATGATTTATGTTACAGAGTTTTATATATATATATATATATATATATATATATATATATATATATATATAAAACGCTTAATTTACAAAGTCCATTCATGAGAGCTAATTGTGACACAAGTTGGTTGTAAGTCAAGATTATTTTTCTCATAAGAAATACTGGAGACACCGATAATACATTCCAAATCTCCCAAAGGCCTCCTTAACTAACCATTTCATCATGAAAAAGGATTCTATAATACGCATAATTTACCAGAAACACGAAGAATTTTCCTAGGATATTCATCAAAAAGATATAAAATGAGCCTATTTTACCAGAAACAATAATTTCATAATCTTCTCAACATCCAAGTTGACATATTTGGCTTCAAGAAAGGAGGAGGAAATGGAAGGTACTTATTGTTTGGAAGGAGAGTTCTCTTCCAGAAGAACATCAGGAATCTGCTCTCTCGTGTGCTTTCTCTCCTTGGGAGTCTGTAGCTCACTATGACCTGCTTCTGGATCACTAAGTGTCAACATTTTCAGAACTAAAAATTTATCTAAGGTTGCCTGTTTCTATCTTTTCTTTAACATTGTTTTGTACTATGACATGACACTGTCATTAAACAAATGACTGCAACCATTGGCTTTTCTATGCCTCGGTGATTTTCCTCTACAAGTGTTTGTAGCTCTGTCCGTTTTGTTCAGGATTTTCTTTATTTTGAGAGAACTTTGTTGCAGTGGTTGTTGCTATGCCCCATTCTGTGCCTCAGTTGCCACTCTCTGCTGCTCAGCCAGAAATTGGTGAAGACCCTCTGTGGATGCTCAGAGATTTCCGCATCAGTTCCTCAGCATCAACACTGTCTGCTTACAAGACCACGCACTTGGCTATAGAGACAATGTCACCAACCACAAGGCCAACTGAAGACTCAGGCTCCTCTACACACCCTCCAATGTCTCTGTCCTGTATAATTTGAGGACACATTTCTTCCAGGCATATCTCAGTATCCTTGGAAAAATATTGGCCCAGGATTTCTCAGTTAACCTAACCTAGAAAAAGACATTTTAATACTTTTTTTCAGAACTATTTAAGGTTTAAATCTGTACCTGAGACCTTCTGGAGGCACTTCTGGATCTGTTCCTTGGTGTATAGCTTCTTAAAATTAGCTATAACCTGCTGGTCCACAGGCTGCAATAGAGGACTGTTATTAGGTGGGAAGAATGGAAATAAGAGCCATGGGAGTTCTTCAGCCAATTTTTCCAAATCTGAGGGGTGAGCAGAAGTGTTTTCGATGATGAGAGCCTTGAAAGGTAAACCTCTGCCCCGCAGATATTTCTTAACAGCAGGAGAGAGCACCTCCCTGATCCACTCCAGAAAATGTATTCTTGTTGCCCAGGCTTTTGCACTAGATCTGCCCATGACTGCACCCTGTTATTCATGTTTTCTGAACACTAGGGACCTTAGAGTGAAAAACAAACAGAAGCTTTGCCTTGAGGTCACCACTCACTTTATCCTATACAATAGAGTTACCCTCCCCTTCATAGGCTTATGGCCTGGCATTTTTTTCTCTTCCTAGGTAATGCATGTACTACTGGGCATTTTCTTCTGGAAAAGAGGAGTTTAATCACATTTGAAAACTTGAGAGCAAAGGCTATTTTTCTGTATCATCCTTTCAAAATGGTGTATGTAATGTCCAGCAGCTTTTTTATTAGCACTGGCTGATTCATCATGGCTCGTAACACTATGAACTCCAGGACTTCCTTTAAAATTTTGAAACCATTCTTTACTGGCATGACATGATTCACTATGATCACTTGTTAAGGGATTATCCTTTATGAGATCTGCATTGATAACCCTAAATTTTTCCAAATTATAGATTCAGATGGTCTATAACTACCATCTGCCTCTCATTTATCCATACTATTAATAACCTTTATACCTCATCTGACACCATTGTTCGTGACTTACTTATCTTGAGTAACAACTTTAGCAACACTAGCTTTCATTTTTATTCTTTTTTATTTTGGTATCAAGAATGAAATTCATGATCTCGTGCTCACTAGGCAGGCACTGTACTGCTAAGCTATCACCCCACCCAACACTAGCTTCCTTGTACAAATATTTCCTCTGTAAGTTTGTCAAGATGGTGGATTTGGACATGCTGTGCATAGTAGTGAGATCTTTCACATGAGTGGCACTCCCATATTTCTCCATAATTTCCTTCTTCTTTTTTATTGCTGCCTTAGCCTTCTCGTCCTTCCTTAGCTTCTTTTCTAGCCTTCTGGGGGCCATTTTTAGAGCAGTAATCACAGTAATTATATGAAACACTGACCAAAATCATGTCCAAAACATGTGCATCCAGATCACACTGAGGTATACATATGCTTGCATACACTTTTCTGACATTGCAAGTCTTTGTTCATAACCACACAAACAAGTTGTTTATATGTGAGGCAATCATAACTCGAGGGGTATAGATACAGATACAGATAGATATATCCAAATCCAGAGCCCATTTTCCCACTTTGGGTCTCCTGGATTAAGATAGTAAAACTAATGGGTTATAGGCTCCCAATTTACAGCTAGAAGTAGTAACCTGCTTTTAGAGGCATGATATCTGATATTTTGCCCTTTAAATTGTCCCATGAGATAGCTCCAACACAGACAATAACACCAGGAGTCATCACAACAGGCAGGTTTGGGTGAGGCCTATTCACACATACACTTATCTTTGAGCCCAGATGCAAAAAACTGAATTGAAGTTAGCAATCCTGAAAGGAAAGGCTTCTTAAAAATATCAAGGGACCACAAGCAATGCAGGAAACAACTGCTAGGTGATATAAAGAATACTGTAAAATTGTTCAGAGTCTATGAAAAAGCAAGAGTAGCATCAACAATATACAAAAAAAAAAAACTATTCAGAAAAGTAACAGCAGAAAACTTCCCAAGTAGAGGAAAAGAATTTGACATACAGAGAAGTGACACATACAGATTAGCCATGATTAAAAAAAACACTACAGCAAATCATACAATAGTACAGATTCCAGAAATTCAGCACAATAACAAAATATTAAAAGCTATTAGAAAAAAGAAATAAATTATCTATAAAGGGAAGTTTATCAAAATCACAGCAGACTTCTCAGCACAAACACTCAAGTCAAGGATAGATTAAAGAACTTCAAACTCTAAAAGAAAACAACCTCCCATCTAGATTGATGTACCCCAAAAAATTGATTTTAAAAATGTATGGGGAAATAAGACGTTTCCATGACAAAAAAACACCTGGGGAAATTCATCACTATCAAATCAGCACTCCAAAATATTCTAAAGGATATTCTAGAAAGACAATGAAGATTATAACTCACTGAACACCAGAAGAATGAACCCACCTGGCAAACTAATCAATTAAAGAGAGGGGGGAAAAGAAACTTCCAATAGGATGATAATAATAAATCAATACATGTTAGTTATAATGATTGATATAAATGGACTCAATTCACCAATGAAAAGGAACAGATTCTCAGAGTAGACCAAAAAGCAAGATCCAATAATATGCTGAATATAACAAACAAATTTAATTCAAAGCTATCTTCACAGACTGAAAGTTAAAGTATGAAAAGAATATTCCACGTGACCTGAACCCAGATAAAGTGAAAGTAGCTATTTCACTTTCAAAGTTTATGTCAAGCCAAGACTGATTCACAGAGACAAAGACTGAATCCTTGTAAAAGGAAAAATCAAAGAGGAAGAGATAACAATTTTAAGTATATGTGCACCAAGTACCTATGCATAAAAGTATATAAAAGAAGTATTAAAAGATATGAAAAGTTAAATAATCTCTAACATCATTGTAATAGGGAACCTCAAAGCCCCACTGTCACAAATAGATCCACTACACAATGAAAATCATCAATGAAATATCAGAAATGAAATATATGGACTTAGTAGATGTCTACAGAGACATCTTTTGAACAAATGGACTTAGTAGATGTCTACAAAGTATTCCAGCCCACAACAACAGAACATAGATTCTTCTCAGCTGCACATGGGATGTTCTCCAAAACAGAGCACATACCAGCTCATAGAACACGCTTAAGTAAATGCAAAGGAACTGAAATTATCCCATGCATATTATCAGACCATAGTGGAATGAAATTGGAAATCAATGGCAAAAGAAACCACAAGAGCTTCAAAAACACGTGTTAACTAAATAGCACCCTTCTGAACAACAAATTGGTTACAGTTGAAATTAAAGAACAAGTTATCTCATTTCTACAATTACATGATAACATCTGTATGACATACCAGAACTTATGGGAAACAGTGAAAGCAGCTCTACAAGGAAAATGTATAATGGTGTGTCCCTATATCAGAGAAAATGAGCAAGCTCAATATACAGTGTAACACTGAAATTTGATCTCTAGAGAACGAAGAGCAAGTAAAGCCCAAAGCTTGCACAAGGAAGGGAATTATAAAGATGAAAGCAGAAATCAATGCAATGGAGGCTAAAAGCATCAAGGATTCAAAGCGTTTGTTCTTTGAGTGATTAAAATTAACAAACACTTCATCAACTTTATCAAAAAAGGAAAAAACAAGACTCAAGTCCATTCAATTAGGAATGAAAAGCTGAAATCACAGCAGATCTTGCAGATATCCAGAAGATCATAAATACCTATGTCCAGAAGCTGCACACAGAAGAAATAGACAGATTATTAGGTACATGTGAATTACCAAAGATGAATCAAGAAGATATAAAATTCTAAATTAAAACACTATCTGTCAATGAAATTGAAGATCTAATAAAAACTCTATCAACAAACAAAAGTCCAGGCCCTGACAGATTCAAATTTGAACTCTATAAGAAATTTAGAGGAGACCTAATTGTGTTACTTCTCAACCTCTTTAATGAAATTTAAAGGGATGCAATACACCCAAACTCATTTATGGAAGCAAACATTACCATTACTCCAAAATCAGGGAGGAATTCAACCAAAAAACAGAACTACAGGTCAATATCCACAATGAACATAGTTGCAAAAATCCTCAATAAGATTCTGGAAAACAGAACTCAGAAAATTGTTAAAAAGATTATACAACATGACCAAGAAAGATTCATCCCAGGGATGCAGGGATGGTTCAACATACACAAATAAATAAATGCAACATATCACAGATCCAGGGACACAATCATATGATCATTTCAATAGATACATAAAAACTATCTGGCAAATCCAAAATCCATTCATAATTTTAAAAAACTACAGAAAATTGAAATAGGTGGTCTTTAGGTCAATATCATCCTATTGAAATAGAATGATGATGGTCATCCTTTACAAAAATTTAAACAGAAGCATTCAACACCATACTAAATTGAAAAAAGTAAGCTTTCACTCTAAAATCTGGAATAAGATAAGGATTCCACTGTTACCACTCTTACTCAATACAGTTCTGGAAATATTAGCCAGAGCAATTAAACAAAAGAAAGAAATAAAAGGAATAAGGACATGAAAGGAAAAAAGTTAAACTATCATTATTTGAACATGACCTGATACTCTACATGGAAGACCCCAAAATTCCACTAAGAGAATTCTGAATTTAATAATGAAATTCAGTAGGGACGCTGGATACAAAGTCAAACATCAAAAATTAGTAGAATTCCTGTACTCAAATAGAAAACTCACTGAGAGAGAAATTAGTTCAAACACATCTTTCACAGTAGCACTAAAAAGTGAGACACTTAGAAATCAATTTACCCAAGTAAGTAAAAGACCTTCACATTGAAAACTACAGTGCTCTGAAAAAGGGGATTGAATAGGATGTCATAAAATATAAAGGTATCCCTAGTTATGGGTAAGGAGTACCAAAAGAATGAAAATGCCCATGTTTCCAAGATTATTACACAGACTTAATGCAATCTTGATAAAAATAACAATAGAATATCTCACAGAGTTTGAGAAAGCAATCCTACAATTTGTTTGGAAGTGAGACCTGTGAGAGCAAACACAGTTTGGACAAAAGAGCAAGGCAGGGAGGAGCCCAGCCTTTAAATTATACTATAACCGGGGCTGGGGACATAGCTCAGTGGAATAAGTGCCTGCCTAGCAAGTGTAGGGTCCTGAGTTCGATCCCCAGTACCGCAAAAAAAAAAAAAAAAAAAAAAAAATTATACTATAACCCTTGACTCGAAATTGTGCTGAAAAGCTACAGTGCTTAAAAAGAGCATAGTCATGGCAAAAAACAGACCTACAGGTCAATGGACTAGATTTAAACCTGCAGAAACGACTCTAAAGATACTCAGCCAGCTTAATTTTGGTGAAGGGACCAAACAGCTTCAATGAAAAACATACCCTCAGCCAGATATGGTGGCATAAGTGTGTACTCCCAGGACCTGGGAGGCTGAGGCAGGAGGATTGTGGCAAGTTCAAGACTAGCCTGGGTTACAAAATGAGCTCAAGGCCAGCCTGAACTGCATAGCAAGACCCTGTCTCAAAAAGACAAAAAAAAAAAAAAAAATAAAAAAAAAAAAAAAAATATATATATATATATATATATATATATAACCTCTTTAATAAATAGTGTTGGAAAACCTGGCTTTCCTCATGCTGAAAATGAAAACTAACTTGTACCTTTCACCATGCACTAAACTAAAGTGGAAATGACGGTACCAAAAAAAAGTTAAATTTTTTCCTCCAAAGTTAAATTAGAAAATAACAAGAGAAAACCTTAAGGTTCTTACCCCACTGCTGTGGCCCTATAGACCCTGGGAAGACTGGGCAAGCCACCCATCAGTAGAGAAACTGAATACATTTTGTTCTAGGCAGCTGCTCTTTCAACAGAAGAAGAGTTTTTTCCAAGTTTGAGGGGCTCCCCAAAGTCAAAGAGTTTCCACTTAGTTACATTAACATTTGTTTTGTATGTCTCAACATAACATTTAACATTTTAAACAATTTTCCATATTATGTTTGACCAATGGTAAGCTGAAATTATTGTGCACAGATAATAATAAGCATTCTATTTGTGAAATTAATTTTCAACATTATCTTGGTTATCGAAGTCACTTACAATCTGGATGGAAATATGTGACCAACTTTCAAACATCTTTGTTCTTATCAGCTGATTTAAATTAATCTACTGTTGAGATATGTGAACCACAAACATTTGTGCTAATACATGAGTATCTACTTATCTATAAGGTTACTTAAACAGAACATATAATTTAAAATTCACATATAGAAATATACACAGTTAAAACCATATATAACGTTTATGTTCACAGACTCCAAAGGGTCTATTTGTACGTCCTATGTAACTTTGAAATCTCTTAAACTCCATCCTGTCACCTTTTAAGTGGATTTAGCTATTTCTAAAACCCAAGATGACTGGTTTTTATGTGGGAGGCCTAAAATTCCAGAGAAAAATAAAATTATTTTCAGTACCTTAAACCAATGAACAAAAAGACACGGAAACAATTACTTTTAGATCAGAGGGAACTCTTAGAAATATTGGCCAAGTTGAACTATAGCTACAATAATTTATTGTAGATTCATTATAAATTGACTAGTCAGAACTTTTGGGGGTGGTCAATCAACAAAGTCATTTACTGTAATAAATTTACACCAGTAAGGAGATAGGAGAGATAAACCCCTTGCTATAGAATTAAAGTCAGCAGTGGGGTAAGAGCCTTGAGGTTTTCTCTTGTTATTTCCTAATTTAATTTTGGAGGAAAAAAAATTAACTTTTTTTGGTACAGGGAATCAAACTCACAACCTTGCACCCGCTGGGCACCGTGCCACTGACCTATATTCCCAGCCCTCAACTTTTAATTAGAGCTCACATATCAAGGAAAATAGAGGCTTTGCGTCTACCTTAATCCCTCCCAAGTGCTGGGATGAACAAGGCTCTTCCATAGTTTCATTTCCTACCTTTTGGGGAAACAACAGAGAAGGACTTAAATGGGTCTGAGTTGTCCACTTTTTATATTTATCCCAGATTTTGATTTAAAATTATCTTTCTATAATTTGGGTTATGCAGTCATTCTTTCTCCTTTGGTCTCAGATTGTTACATTTTTAAATTTGACTGGCTGTCAGCATACGTTTAAGGAACCTTGAATTAGTACCCTTATTTTAACTCTCACTGAAAGCAAAGAGCAAATTAACCACATAATTATAGTTTAAAAATTTCTAATCCATAAGGAAAGTTTTAAGCATATTAATTTAAAAAATCTTTAAATGGGAAGGCAAAAGTAAATTTATCAATTAGCCAAGATTTGTAACAACAGGGTCTTCTTGTGACTCTGGGTGGCCTCTCAAGGACAGCATGAGTGTTTTATGACTGACTCTTAAAAAACAACCAGGGTGCTGGGAACTGTGGCTTTCTAATTTTCATGTGCATCAAGGAAAAGCACCAATCTCTTTTCCTTTGTGCAGTTGCAGTTATGGCACTGGGACTTGGGCCCACCACAGCTGGCACCAGATGTAGCCAAGATGGAGTCATTGGTTCTCAGGCATTGTGGGTTATAGGCTGAGTCTGAGGGGTTTCAGGGGATCCCATGTAGTGGAGGGAACCAGAAGGGAATCCTCTCTTCTTCTTCAGTCCCTGAGTTTCTAAGGGAAAGAGAATAACCACTCCCTGTCACCAGCACAGAGTATAAACTCTCTCCTCCCGAGCAGCGTATAATCTATCTCCTCCTGAGACCCCAGTCTTTTATTATCAACAGCTAGCATACGCATCATCTAATCCTAACTTTGGCCAAAAGATGGGTCGTGTGAGGATGCGGGTTTATGGTCAAATGAAGCAACAATACTTCACCATGTTAGCGCTCTCTTTGTTTTGCATCCATTGTCACCCCAAGCCCTTAACATCAGTCTAAGGGGATTATCATTGAATCTTTCATTTTCTAAGTCCCATAATTCCCTAACCTGTGCTACCTGGGAAGCACACTTATTTTTCATTCTGTTTGTCCCCAAATCCCAAAGGTCAATCTCTGGCCCATCAAGGTGTTTTGCTTTCAGCTCACAGAGCCTGTGGCTCAATCTCTAGCACACACAGAGATGTCCTAGAAGCATTCAATTTAAAGGCATTAGTAAGAATGGCCTTGTGCCCTGCAGTGAACCAGAATACCTGCCTATCTCCTTATCAAGTGAGGCTTCATGAGGCTATCCCGTTCCTAAGGATGGCCAATCAATTTCACAGAAGGTCCAGAGCTTTCTGGGAGTCAGTTTAATACCATAGTCACCAGAATATCCCTTTTTAAAATGCTTTCACATACATTGTTGAAGAGTTGGTTTACTCTGCTCATTTGCTCTGCCTAACAGACAACTTTCACGCACAAGAGAGGGAGGACAGAAGGGAAAGAGTTTATATCGGAAGTGTCACACAATTGCTTTGTCTGTCCCTGGTCTCTACTTGCAGAGACATGTCAGGCTCTTTGGCATTGGCAGAGCTGCTGGGGGCCTACTGTAGTCATTAACCTTATGAGGATCTCCAGAGAACTGCAGATCAGGACTCAACACTTGCTTTAGCCCTGTGGTCAGGCAGATCAGAAGCTTCCTGAGCCATCCATCTAGTGAACACACAAGCACACAGTGACTCCAACCCATGCTCAGCACCCACTGCCTTGGGGCTGCCGTTCTCTTTCTCGTGGAAATTCCTGGGGAACGCTGGCACTCCAGTCTGCCATCCAGTTCTTGAGAGGTGCAGTTGCAGTTTCAATAAAACTTATTTAATTAACTGTATCTGATTCATCTTCCTTTCTTTCTCCTTAAAGGGAGACCTACCAAGTTGAAGTACATCTTACCAAATCTGTCCAGTGGGGCTCCCTAAATTGATTCCTGGCCCTCTGGATTCTGTTGTGCATCTGGAGCTCTGATCCCTGCACAACAGGAGGGGGTAGCCTCCCTCATGGATCAAATAGTCTGCTGGTGCCAGCCAGAGCAGCAACTCCCGGAGCTCCAAGGTTCAAACACCGGCAACAAAGGAGCTAAAAGTATACCATCTCTGAATCCCAGCCACAAGCCCCCAGAAATGCTGCAGGATTTCCATGTAGAGAGACAGGACACTGAGATCTTTTTCTCAGGAAGCAGCTTAATTTGTACTGGGACTGATGTCATGAGGGCCACTACCACAAATAGATGATCAACTTTCGTGACAAAGACATACCAGATGCTAAGATAAGCCGAAGGTCAACCTCCTTATCTGTTAGCCAAGTTGGGAATACTAAGGAAAAGTTCTTGCTGGAGGTTAAAAGTGAAAACATAGATTATAAGAAAATAAAACAATCATTTTTGATACAGATAAAATTTAAGTGGTCCAGATACAGTCTGAAACCAGAACCACACTCCCTTCAACTGAAGGCTAATTCACCACAAGGCTCTAACTCTCTTTAATTCTGTAAAGGCTTAGAAAGATAAAGAAGCCATAGGGAATACATTTGAAGCAAACAGAGGGCGGTTGACGATGTTTGAAAAAGAAGACGTACTCCAAGCATGAAAATAAAAAGTGAAGTAGCCGTGGGTGATACAGAAGTTGCAGCAAATTATCCGGCTATCTACCTACTCTCATTGATGAAAGCAGCTACAGCAAAAACCTAATTTGCGGTGTAGATGAAACATTCTTATTTTGAGAAGAGATGGAATGAGACATCCCTCCCTAAAGGAAAGATGATAGCTGCCTTCAAAACTTCCAAGAACAGGTAAATATTTTGTAAGGTGTTAGTGGAGGTGGTGAATGAATTGAAGCAAATGTTCATTTATCACTCCAAACATCCTAGGGTACTTAATAATTGTATTCAGTCTCTTCTACCTGTGGAACAACATAAAACAAAAAATAAAGCTTGGGAGCCGTCACATTTATCAACAATATGGTTCATAGATTATGCAAAACTCTTTTTGAGACTATCTAGAGCAATACTAACACGTTCAAAATAATACTGTTCAATGATAATGCATCTGGCTACCCAAGTGCATCTTAATGGAGCGATGGCTTATCGCTTCGTAATACAATGTTTGCTTCATAGTCTATTTACCAAGGAGTAAATTTGACTTTTATGTCTCATTATTTTAAAAATACATTAATTAGTCTTTAGATGCCATAGCTTAAGACGTTTTATCCATGTAGGAAAAGTAAATTTTATACCTTTTAGGAAATATTCATGATTCTAAATTCTATTTAGAATATTCAGGATTCATGGGTAAAAGTAAAATAACAGCATGAACAGAAACTGAAAAGAAGTCGATTCCAATCATCACAAATAACTTTGAGAGGTACAAGTCTTCAGCGGGGAAATAACAGCAGAAGTGTGGAAACGGTGAGAGAACCATTAAAGACGGAACCTGAGGATGTGATGGAATTACTCCAGTCACACTGACTAAACTTTAACAAGTAAGTTCCTGCTTATGGATAAGTAAAAAAAGTGGTTTCTTGGGATAGGATCTACTCCTTATGAACATGTGAGGAGGACTGTTGAAATGACAGCAAAACATTTAGAATACTACATGACAACTTAGAGTCAAAAGTAGCAACATAGTTGAAGAAAGTTGACTCCAAATTTAAAAGAAGTTCTCATACAGATTAAATATTACCAAACAGTTTTCCATTTCATATATATATATATATATACATATATATACACACATATATAATTATATACTATTATATACACTCTTCCTTTTACAGATTATATATATATTATATATAATATCTACAATATAATTATACTACATATATAAAATTATATTATATATAATTATATTATGTATAATCTTCTGTAAAAGGAAGAGTCCATCAAAGCATCAAACTTGACTCTTTCCTTGTTTTAAAAGAACATGCCAAAGCCATGTGAATTGTGTGAAACCATGACACAGATTATACACCAGCTTTCAACATCAGGAAATATATTCCGCTAGAAGACAGATATGGTTATATGTCACTGAAAGCTGAGAGTTTTGGAAACAAAATATTTTTAAAGTAAGATCTGTACATTTTAAAGCATAATATTAGTGTGTACTGAACAGACAATCAAGGAGTATAAACATGACTTTTGGGCCCAGGGAAAGTGAAACTTGTTTAACTCATTTTATTACAATACTAAGGTTATTTTGGTAGTTCTGGAACCAAACTCGCCATGTCTCCAAAATAAGCTTAGATAGTTTGTTTGCTTTTTTTTTTTAGAAAAATTTACCATTTTGTAAGAACAAGTGAAATCATTTCTTAAGAAAAATGTACATTTTGTATACATGTTTTGATATATTGTCTCATCAGAAAAGACAGAGCCAGTGTATGAACCCAGAAATCATGACTGCAATATTACTTTTGCATTGTGTTTATTTTTATTGCTACTATCAACATTCTGTCTGTTGTTTGTTAATTTTTTTCCAAGATAGAGCTCACTATAAGGTCACACCATGGAAGCTGTGCCTGGTTAGGATTTAGGTGTAAAATGTCCCCCAAGTATCTTATGTATTCAGAGGTACGGCCTGGTCAGAAGAAGCAGGTCAACAGTGGAATGACCTTGAATGGTGAATTCTTCTTCCCAGCTCCTCTTTCTCTCTTGGTTGCTTGTGACAATGGGATGAGCACGTGTCCTCTGCCGGCCCCTTCTACCGTCCCATTGCTCCCTTGAAATCAAACTGCTATGAACTGAAACCTCTGAAAAACAAAAGCCAAACCAAACTGCTCTACGTTTAAATTCTGGGTATCACATATTATGTCCCAGTGACAGAAAGTGACTAATACAGATATTAGTACCAGAGAAGAGTATTTATAGACATGGCTCCATATTGTTCAGAAGACCTTGGATTTATTTTGGGGAGATTTAGAAAAGTTTGGAAAATGGGGCTGGAAAAGTCCTAGACTCCTGTGAGCACAGCTTGATGGGTGATTCTGGTTGAAGTTCCAAAGAGCACAGTCCTGATGGAAGTGAAGACAATAAAGGCTAGGCTCATGGACTCATGGGCTTTCTGATACAACAAGAAAAAGTGAACTAGAAGCTCTATGTTTCATTTTCACAAGACTGCCTCTGTTTTGCAGACACTGAGGTTGAGGGTAGTTGCCTAATTGATCTGGAAGACGAAATTTCAAGGCACACTTTGGCCTGCATAATGACTTAGCCAGATCTACAGTGAAAATCAAGAGGTGGAAAAAAGAACAACTAAATTATTTGAAAACTTTGTAATTTGACCAACACAGTTGGGGCAAAGGAAAGCATGATTGCTGAAAATAGTAACATATTACCATTTAAGAGAAGCCAAACACTTTGCATGAGGACAATAAAAAGAAATCTTGAAGGCATCTCAGGAATCAGTAAGATCCCATCCATCACAGGCGAAGGGGTACAAATCTGTAAAATTTTCATTTAAAACAAGATTCCCTGGAAAGCCTGCTCACAAAGTGTCTTCTAAAGAATTGATACTCTGGGATCTATTTGACTGTGCTTACACATGCAGACATTCAGAGGCTGCTGAAGCTGTGTAGACCCTGATGTCATCCATAGGGTGCTGTTTTTTCAGACATGCAAAATGAGAATTGTGGTGCCATGAAGGATTCTACTCAGATTTCGGAAGCCAGGAGACCAGACAACAATGTACAACAGGGTCATGGTCTCTGCCCACAGCGCTTGAGAGGATGTTATACAAAGCTGAGAGAGTGAAGCTGAAGGTGCAATGGACTCCTCAAATGTTTGGAGATACAAGGAATATACAATTTCTGCAGAGGAAAGCGAGAAACAGTGAGTACATTCAGCTAAACTGATTGAAAATTATATGGAGTAAGCAAGTAGGTTTCCTTAGAAAATTAGCTTCTTTGGATAAAACAAGTGATTTCTTTTCTAAAACATGACTTTGACTTTAATGAAAACCTACCATTGAGAACGTCACAAATTGTTTTCATTATTTTTTAATGCAGAATAAAATGCCTTTATTGTGGGCATGGAGAAGAGCACAGTAGGAAAGAGAGGAGAGACATGGAACTTCTGAAGGCCTGGCGTGGGGTCAAAGGTTAAATAGGCCCAGGCTGGAGGCAGGCTTTAGGAGGCAGACTGCCTGACACGGCAAACCAGGATTGGGCAGAAGCATGGGAAAATGAAACAGGATATTACATAAAAGGAAGTAAGAAGTCATAATTTGAATCAAAGGAAGAAGGGTGGTGCTTAGCACATGTCCTCTAGTGGCCAGCGCCGTACTAGCTCAGCACCATAGCACATGATCTATAGCGCCATATTGGCTGGACGCCATAGCGACTTGGCAGGAATTACAGTCAGGCGAGTAACCCATCATTCTCGTCTTTTGGTTATAGGGGCAATGACTCGTCTTCCTGCAGAATAGAGGCGCTGCTGTGATAGGGGGTGAGGGGACGAGGGGTGCTGCCTATGTGAAAGCTAGTGTTAGGGATGTCTGCTAGAGGGACAGGTTTGTTGGCCGAGTTCATTAGCCATGATCGCATGAAGCCCAGATTGAATAAAACTAGACAAACGTTTAAAAAGGCAGGGCCCTACAAGTAAACAGGTTATTATCATGATTATGGAATCCAGAGGAGGTATCAAGAATTGTCCCCATGATCTAAATGCATCATTTCATCAGAACCATGATGTAGGTGGGGAAGAGAGAGTTTTTTAGTTCTGGGCATTTATGTTCAAGCCAGGTGTGAAGATTTTTTACTTTGTCCATAACAATTCCAGATTCCTTGACAAAGTAGCAACATTCTTCTCCCAACATAGCACAGGTGCTTCCTTTATTAGTTGTTAGGATGTCAAGGGCACAAAGATTTTGGGGGGTAATCCCTGCAAGTCTATTTATTTGGTTTTGAAGTATGGCCTTTTTTATTAACTTTACTTTTTATTTAGGAGAGACATCACCTATGGTGTCATTTATGATGAGTATAGTTAGTTAAGGCCTTGATATGTATCATATAACTCTCTTTAGACAAGATCTAGTGATTTTCAGCAACAGGAACTGAGTATATTTATTGTTGGTTTTTATCTGTATGGTTACTTAGAGTTTTGTAGTCTCTGTGCAAGAATAAACCAATCTCTTGGAGAAATTATTATTATTATGGCCTTGCTTTATATATCTTGAATACTTTTCTGTTGGATGGTTAAGACCAAGTTAAAGTGAGACCTGTATTAATTAAAGTTAACTTCTTGCTATCAAGGTCAGTTAAGTCTCCTCAGGATTTACCTGGGAACCATGTACAGTGCTTCTCAGTTCTACTGTCAGTGTCAGCCGTCTGGATGAGTCACAGCCATTGCTTGACCAAGTCACTTTCTTTGAAAGCTTGGGAGACATTTTTCCCCAGTGACTCTCCTTAGGTACACTATACACCATAGAATCATTTTCTTCTCTGGTCCCATAATCTCATTGATCAGAAGATCAAGGACTCAACTGAGTTATATGATGTTGCAGCAGAAGTTCTCTTGTGTCCTGAGTCTTTATTAACCTCAGAGGCCAAGGGCCAAATATTGGCTGTCCTCTTAGCCTGTCTATCTTTCTAATTTAGTCTCCAAGCCTCAGCTGTTGAACATCCATAAGAGATTAATGACATTATATTGCAATGGGAGCACTGAACCTAATTACCAAAATTTTATCTGAGTATTAAGCAACTCAAAATATAAAGTAGAGCCAGAGAACTATTTCTCATGAAACATGGATGTTGTAGTAGTGGTGGACTCCCTGTGGAATGTTAACAGACAACAGTTATATAGCTTTACAAAGAAAACTAGAAGCCAAAAAACGTACATAGTATTGCAACATAACAGGCATGATGACATTTCTGTAGCACAATACAATAGACCCTTTAGTCATCATTCCTACCTAAATTCTTTTTTTAATATATATGCAAAATGCTGACTCCACCTACATTATTTAAAATAATTTTATACACCAAGTTAAAACCTTTGATGGTAAAGAGAATTTGTCTTTCAAATAGTATTTGTAAGGCAAAATACTTATATAAATAGATAAAATCAAAGATCAAATATATAGCACATATCCTCTTGATAAGAACAGAAGAAAAATAAAAATGTCAAGTATGTTGACAAATTCATGGGCTTGCCATGCCCTTGTGGTTGTAAAAATGGGTGGCACCATTCAGGGATTTTGCTTCTCTGGAAGAGATGGTTCTGAGAGTACATCTGACCAGATGGAGCATTAGAACCATGTCATAGATTGCAATAAAAGACTACATTTGAGCCTCCTTTGTCAAAGAATTGAAGTTGGAAAATATTACTACTGAATTTAACTAGAATAATTTCACATTTCACTGAGCAGTGGTAGGTAGAGTGACTTTCCCTAGTCACTACACTGCATTTGCCATATTGTCTAGATTGCTATAAGAACAAAAATGCAAACATATATGAGATTTTCAGTTTAGATTTTCAGTTAAAAATATCTACCAAAGAGCAAAGAGACAACAAACAAAACCACCTCATCTCTTTTAAATACATTTGAAAATGAATGTTTTCAAGGAAAAGAAATAATTTAGCATCCAGATAATATTAAACAAAATCATATTGGGTATTTTACTTTACATCAGATGAATTTATACACATGTACTCCTGCAGAAAATAGTTTTGAAAATTATATACTCTTTTTCAACTTTCTCTCTATCTATATATATATTCAGGTATATACTATTTATTGTGCCAAGGTCCATTTAATAGTCAAATAAATGTATGTGGTCACATTAATGTGAAAAAGGGTTAACAATTATGGCATAAGATACATTTCATTCATTGTGAAAACATTTTTCAAACAAAATACTTTGTAGAGTCACAAAGGGAAAAATCAAACATAATAAGAGGAACGCAGCCACAGTGAAGACACAGAATGGGAGAAAATTCTCAAGAGCCGTGGCAAGAGCACCTGGGAGTGGGGGAATCATATAGGGTAGAGAGAAGAGCAAGACATAAAATAGTTCAAGGTGAACTTCATAATTACCAACTCCCCATGAAGAACACATTTATTATGTGTGACAAACACGTATTAATAAAGAAGGATAGAAAGAGCTATGGAGAATACGCTGAAAGTTGCCAACATTTGTTAAAAGGTTAAACATAAAAAAATAAGAAAGTGTAAGAAAAAATATATTTCAATAAATATATTTGATTTTTTTCAAAACTGGAGAAAAGGAAGTACCTATATTTGTGCATTTTTCATAATAAATAGAATAAATGAAAAACTTATACCCTAAATGCAGCATAATAAAAATAGTTTACATTAAGAATGAGATAGGATGTTTTACACTAAGCAGAAAAGACAGTTTAACAATAAAGGAGTGACCCCGTGATAGCGGATGCTTCATTTGCAACAATAGATGCCAAAACTGAATGGAGTTCTTCACACCACTAAAAGAAAATAACTCTAACATATAATTTTATATCCAAGGATAATATTTTTCAGAAGTGAGCACAATAAAAATGCTTTTCAGCTGCAGACACACAGAATAACAGGAGATATGACCACCCACAGAATCTGTCTTAAAAAAATACCTATAAAAGAAAATAAAAGACCTGAGGGAAGGACTAAGAGATAAACTGTTCTTTTGAGAACAAAAATTGACATAGAGCAACAATACATGCTTTAAGAATGTATGTTTTTAAAAATCTTATTTTGGAATAAAAGAAAATTGAAATTTTTAAACTAAGACTAAAAAATTAAATGATGATTATTGTAAGAATATTTTGTATAAGTAAGACGCAAGCATTTATTGACTAGATTTTCTTTGAAAAAATATTAATCAGTAAATGTCTTTAAGACTTTAAGGCCATCATTTATTAGTATAATCCAGTATTTCCAAACCAGCATAAGAAAAACAGCCAAAACATTATATCTGAAAAAAATATGAATACTCTATGTGGGGCTCTGTTTACACTGAAAAATTGGTGAAAACTTGTAAACTCAAATTCAGGATATGTTGGTGTACATGGTTTTAGACTAACTGTCCTATAAACAATTACAAAGTTGACAAAATACTTGAAACATGAGCTTTTGTTAAACTGAGATCAGGCGGGATGAATTGTTCAGAAGACAAAGCCACTGAACTCTCATAAGTGAACTTAATCTTTATTTACAAAGATAAGCAAAAATTACCTTGAGCTATTTTTTGTAAATACTTTTATGAATGGAAAATGAAGCTGAAGGCTAACTCATGACAAACTGCTAAATAACTTATAAAGTATAACTAGAGACATTCTATAAGGATAAAGCAAACTAAATTAATATAACACCTCAAATCTTGGCTTTGCTTTACCTACAGATATGCACTATAACAGGCCTTCCTCTCTTATTTTCCAGGCATAGTCCTGAATCATTTCAGGTTTGGTGCTGCCCAATTCGTATGAATCCGTGCTTACTTAAACTTGAAATTTTATTATACCTTATTTTACTTTCCAGTATTTTTAAATATCAAACATAGGGATAGGATATTTGAAAGAAAAAAAATGACTGCTATTCTAGCTGCCTCCTTTGGAAGTGCTTACTTGATTTCAGTTTCAGGAGGAAGAATCTAACCAGGCAAAGTCAGTGTGGGTGGACAGAAATACTAGAACTCAGAGTTTGTGATGGCTGAAGCAGTTTACACGTGCAGCGCATAATGACCAAAAGTGCACAGAAGAGCCCTCCATTTATCTTCTTGTGTCCCTTTGAATCTTCAGCTAAGTATTCCGCTAATCTAGAGGGTAAAACTACTCAAGGTCCAGCACAGAATAACTTTTTGGTACTGTTCCACTTTTCAATTAAATATTAACTTTATTTTCAATTAAAAATTAGCAAACAGCAACAAAAAAGAAACAGATGATTTGTATGGTGCAGGTAAAATTATAAAGGATAATTTTATCTGAGATAACATTAAATTCTTCTTCCAGGATCTGAAAGTTGGAGTAAAGAGGAATGTCATGGGTTTTGTTTATGTCTAGGGTCAGGGCCTTCTTCCAAGTTCTTTGATTGTTGGGAGAAGTAAGCTCTTTAATGGTTGTAGAATAGCAGCTTTTTTTTTTTTTCCAATTTTTAATTCAAGGATCAATATCACCTCCCAGAGGATACCAATGCTCCTTGCAATATGGTTTCATCAGCAGTTAACGATAATCACATTAGCTTTGTTCAAACCCATATACAATGTACTTATGCAGATAGAGGAAAGGCTTTGCTTTTAAAAGCCTATTGTGTTCATATAACTTCAATGTTGTAAGCTCCAATAAACTGAGATTGTCAGTTACATTTATAAAATCCTATCGCAGCAAAATCTAGTTTATTGTTTCATGACTAGCTGAAGAAAGTTGTGGTATGCCAGGGATCTGTAATATTTTGAGATCATTCTAGAATGACACTTACTGCATAGGAAGCAAGCCATGTGACAGCCAAATTTCAACTAAACATATTGGAAAGATACAGATACCGGTAATTTTCTGTAGAGAATCAAAGAAAAAAAAAGCTACACATAGGAAGAAGTGTTAAAATAACCCAAGAGTCAAGGCTATTTTAGCCCCATTTTGTTAAAGCTTAATATGTAGTACAGTGTAGGAAGTCAAAAGAGACACGCTGTACAAGAGATTTAGCAATCTGTTAGGGAAAAAAAGGAAAAGACAAAGAAATTTTCTCACTAGTTATAAAGAATGCAAAAACATTTAGGCACTGCACAATATATTATACACGATTTCCATTTTCTAACGAAAGAAAACTTTAAGCTCACCAAGAAGAAATGTCACGTAAAAAGGAAGAAAAATTTCAGCAATAGAAGTGAGAAACTCACAATTGCAGATAGAGGGCTGGGGCTATAGCTCAGTGGAATAAGTGCCTGCCTAGCAAGCGCAGGGTCCTGAGTTTGATACCCAGTACCGCGCGCACACACACACACACACACACACACACAAACCAATTGCAGATAGAACTAATGCAGCTATTTCACTCTCAACAAAGACTAAAGAAAATAAAAATAGTGGAGGCAGGCCGCGGGCCCAAACCTGTAGCCCGGGCCACAGGCTCGCACATGCAAACTCAGACTGGGTCAGTCCCCATGGCCTCCAGATCATGTTTAACCTGAGAGCCAAGATTCCAGGCCCACTCCCATGATTCCCAGCAGCAGGTCTTCTATACAGATTAAAATTGTTTAAACAGTTTAAATATATTAAAATCTTCTCTTTAAGTCTCCTTGTAACCACATAGAAAAAAGAAAACCTACAGTATATACAAAAAGGTCAAATAAGAAATCAAAGCATGTCACTAAAAACGAAAAAAATCATGAAACTACTAAGGAAAACAGGGAGAAGACAAAGAACAGAAACCAGAAAATGACAAAATGCAAACAGTAATGGAATAACTATCAGTCATATTATAAATGTAAATTCATTATATTCTGTGATCAAAAGACACAAAATAAGCCAGTGGTGCACTCCTGTAATCTCTTCACTAGGGAGACTGAGGCAGGAAGATCGTTGTGAGTTGAAGACCAGCCTGGGCTAAAAAGTGAGTTCAAGGCCAGCCTGAACTATAGAGTGAGATCCTGTGTCAAAAAGACCAAAACCAGACACAAAATGACTGAATGGATTAAAAAACAAGATATGAAAGGAAAATGCTCAAAAGTAAGGGGCAACTGAGGGGTGGGAAAGGAGAAGGGAAAGAAGGGGAAATAATGTACGTATGTATATACAGGAGAGCTAACAGTGGTTCTCCTGTCTTCTATCACTTTACTGAAAGGAACAGTTAATGATAACCTGTTTGATCTATATTGCATGTCTGTTTTCCTGAGAAACCACTTTGAAGATTTCAATACGTAATACCACAACCATTGTTAACTTCCTACCACTTTGTCTGTAACTCTGTATTGTTTGTATTGTTCTTATGCTATTTTGTAAATGAATGTCTGCTTGCTAATATGTTTTCTTCCTTTATTTTTAAAATATATTTTAAGGACTGGAGGTACAGCTCAGTGGGCTAAGTGCTTGCCGCTAAGCACTACGGCCCTGAGTTCGATCCCCGGTCCCGGAAAAAAGATAAAATATATTTTAAAAATAAAAATAAAAAACAAGATACTACTAACTGCTGCCTGAAAGAAACTCATTTCATCTTGAACCAAACACACAGGCAGAAAGAGGTTGAAAAGGTAACCCCACAAATGGGAACTAAAAGAGATTAGATGTATCTGTACAGTCATAACCCACAGATTAAATCTGTGACGTAAAACAGAAATGTTCACTCAAAATGATAAAAGGGTCAATTATTTAAAAAAGAAATAGAAATAAATATATAGGTTCCATACTGTACTGTGCAAATATAAACAGAACTGAAGTGAGAAATAGTTGGAGATTATTAGCGGGGGCTTCAAATATAACACTTTCAACAACAGAAAGATCTCCACAACACACAATCAGTGAGAAATCTTTGAAACAAAAACTCTAGGATAAATGAACATAAAGGAAATTTTATGTTTTATATGTACATACACACGTATATTCATTCCATCCAACAGAAGAACATACATTTTTCTTTCAAACACATATAGAACAGTCTCCTGTTCTATGGCATATATTACGCCACAAAATAATTTGGAACACATTGAAGAAGTCTAAAACCATATTAAACATCTTTTCTAGTCTCAATAATATAAAATTCAAAATCTATAGCAGAAGAAAAATAGAAAAATATGGCAGAATTAAAATCCACATTCCAGAACATTCAATGAGTTAAAAGACAGTTCAAGAAATATTTTGATGGCATGGTGTATAGTTCAGTACAGTATTTGATAGGCATATATCATGAGGTGCTCAGTCCAATTCCCAGAAACATACCCCCTAAAAAAGAAAAAACTTGAAGCAAATAAAAATGAGATCTATAAAGGCCCACATTAACCGCAATGAAAGATCTGAGAACACCACCTTTTATACTTTAAGGAACCAGAAAAAAAGAAAAAATCTTAAGTTTAAATTCAGTAAAATTATGAAAATAATAAAGATCAGATCAGAAATCAAAAGGGCACTTTGAAAATTAATTTAAAAATCACTTAAATTTAAAAGCTGCTGTTCAAAAGGGTAAATAAAATTGTAAAAAATTTAGTTGACTCAAGTTAAAACTAAAAGGCTCAAAATTTTAAATGGACAGAGATCTTACAATAATGCCAAAGTAATACAAAGGGTTATAAGAAACTACTAAGAGGGGCTGGGGATATAGCTCAGTGGAATAAGCTCCTGCCTAGAAAGCGCAGGGTCCTGAGTTCGATCCCAAGTACCGCCAAAAAAAAAAAAAAAAAAAAAAGAAAGAAACTACTAAGAACAACTGTGCACTAATATACATGGGAATCTAGAATAAATTAGTAAATTTCTAGACACATATTAATATCACAAGATTAAATCTGAAGGGTGATGTGAATAGACCAATAATGGATGTGTAGGTTGGGTTAGTAATAAAGCAAACAAGCTATAACAAAAATCTTCCAACAAAGATGATCGCAGGACTTGTGGGCTGAGTGGATTTTATCAATTACTTGAAAGAGATTGAATGCAAACCCTTCTCACAGTCTTCCAAAAGATGAAAGAGGATGGTACACTTTCAAAGAAAATTTATAAAGCCAGACTTACACACTGACACCAAAACCAGATAAAGACACTACAAGAAAAGGCAAATATCTCTTATAAATATCATCAACAAAGACCTATCATAGCAAATTCAACACATCCAAAGGTTGTGCTTTACAATCCAGTTAGATTAATCCCTGGGTTGAGGGTGCTAGGATGGTTCAACATATGTAAATTATTAATATGGAATATTACATTAACAGAGTAATGGATAAAATAATGTTAATTTTAATTTTCTCAATGCTAAGACAAAATACATGATGCCCAAAATTAAGGGAGGAAAAGTTTACTTAGGGTACAGTTTATAGAGTTTTCAGTCTGTAATTGGCTGGCTCTGTGGCAAGGGGGTGATGCAGAAGCAGCAGTTGATGGCAGTGGGAGACAGCAGAAGCAACAAGAGCACAAGGGGAAATCAAGCCTCTGCCTGCCCCTTATCCAGGCTGCCGGAACAAGGGCAGTGCCCCTCCAGTCCGTGGACTGAGCCAGCAACTACCTACCCTTAATCACAGCACCTTAATCCTAGAAGTGAATGATGAATCATCCACAATCTCTAGATTCTGCTACCACCAAAAAATTTCCACCTGAAATGACCTGAGGTTTTGTGGGGACATTTAGACACAAACCATAACAGACAGGATTACCTCAATAGATCAAAAGTGACAAAGTTGAATAAACTTTCATGGTTAAAAATGCACATCAAATTGGGAATGTATCTTAACATTGTCATATAAGTTGTGACAATGTTAAGACAAACTCACAACAAACACACTCAACGATTAAATGCTGAACGTTTTCCTTCAAATAGGAACAAAAGAGTGATAACTATTGTTGATATATTTAGTGTAATCATGAAAGTACTAATCGGAGCAATTAGGTAAGAATAATAAATGCCACCTAACTTTGAAAGGAAAACAGCGTTTTTTGTTTGTACATGACATAATCATGTATAGGTTGATGCATAAAGATGCTATATGTTTAAATAGAAATTTAAAAACATTTATTACAATGAAACACACATTTTGATTAGTTCCTATCAAAATGCTCCCCCTTGCTACAAATATACTTATCTCTTGGCTCCTGGAACTTTGTGAAGTAGTTCTGGATATCTTCTTTTGTGGGGGCTTCTAGTTGGACTATCTTGGATGCCTTAATGTCCTGAATTAATTCACAATGTTTATTGCAATTTCTATAAAACAGTATCACAGTATGTGCTCATCCACTTTATACATGGAATCTGGTATTGTGTAAATTCTGGGTCTTTCTCAAAGCCAAAATGACCATAAAAGGTAAATGTTTTAAATCAATTCAGGAAATTGAAACAATCATGACAACGTAATTATAGGCACTCACAAATCGGACTCCAGAAGTGCTTCAAAAACTTGCAAGAATGAGACACGAATGTTTGAAGCTAGCAAGAGTATTTTAAAAGGAATTAATGGCAATATTTCTTTTACTGTAATATATTTTTACAAAAATATTAACAATTCACTGCAGTTTTTTATCTTGTTTTGTATATATAATAATTACTGATTACTCTGAAGAACCATTGAACTATTGAATTAATTCACTAAATTTCTCAGATACAAAAGCAACATAAAATCAGTTATGTTTCTATATACTAAGAACAAATTATTTGAGAAAAATTTGAGAAAACAATGCCATTTATGATAACATCAAATAAAACACATAGTACTACAGTGAATGAAAGAGGCAAAAGACTGCTAACAATAAAAATAATGAAACATTTGGAAAAGAAATCTAAGGCATAAATAAATGGAAACACATTGTGTTCATACTCATTGGTAAAATGTTCAAACTATTCAAAGTACTTTTCAGATTCAACGTAATCTCTCTTAAGTTCTAGAAATAGAAAAAAAATCCAGGCTATATGAGACCTAAGACAGGAAAGACATGTACAAAGGTACAAAAATCACATTAATTTTTCAAATACTCTATAAAGCTATAATATTAAAAACAGTACATTAGAGACAAAAACAGTATTAGAGATTAAAACAGTATGGTGTTAGAGAGACAGGAAGACCAATAGAAAACAACTGAGGACCCAAAGAATAAGTTAACCATTTCAAATCAATTAATCTTCAACAAAGTTGCCAAGCATATGAAATGCTGAAAGGAAAATATCTTCAATAAATTGTATCTTAAGAAGTGGATATCTAGTAGCAAAATTTGAACATTATATATATTCATTACCAGAATTTATAAAAATCTCATGCCAACCTAAATACAAGAAAACAACCTACCTGCAAGAAAATACTATAAAGTAGCAAAGGATCTATGCAGGCATTTCTCAAAGGAAAATATACAAATTGCAGACATATGAAAAATGTTCATCACTCATCATCAGGGAAGTGAAAATCAAACCCCCAATGACACATCACCATACAACTCTCAGAATAGCAATTATGAAAATAATCTATATTCTCGCTAAGAATATGAAATAGTACAGTCATTATGGAAAATATTTCAGCAGTTCCTCAAAAATTAAAACTGTCACATGATCCAGCAATCCCACTTTTGAGCACATAGCCAAAAGAAATAGCAAATATATCTATCAAAGAAATATCTTCAAGTTCAATTGATGGTTTGGTGGCATTTCATTTATCAAGATGAATGCATCCATCCAAAAAGTTCTGTTTCTTTTTTGTTGTGAGAATTCAAGTTCAAAATGAAGATGGTGGAAAGGCTCATTGCTAGTAGGCTAATCATTGTTCTCAGCCATTTTATTAGACAGTATTCAGATGTTTAAAAATAGAGCACCCAGTTGAATGCACAATGACATTTCTAAATGCAATTTAGAACTATGGAGTTTTAACTTAACTGCTTCTTGCCTACATATCTTTCTCTATTCTCTTTTTACACACTGAGGATGATGGTTTCCAGAGAGGTCCAAAGGTTTGTTTTTAAATTTTCCCTTAAATAGCAACAGTTTTGCTATACTAAATCCGGTTACTCTGGAGAAGTGATCGGTTTTTTGATATGGAGCTCATGCATTTCTAATTCATTTTTAAAATTTCAATGACATTTAAAAATATATTTTAATAATTATTTTGTTTTTTAGGCTTGTTCTTTTTCTTTACTAACCTTTTTAACCCATAGGGATTGTTGTTAGCCTTAAAGTGAAAGACACAGTTTTTAAGATAGCTTTTGAGTTTCTCCTTCTTCACCCAATGAAAGCTGTTGTTTGTGTGAAATGTTAAAACATACATCATACTTTTTCGGTTTTCTGGTCTTTGCTATTCCCCTTAGATTACCTCAGTCCTCTTGTTCTATCAGCTCTATTGTCCTGACCCTACTGTCTAGGACTGTACTCACAAAAGTTTCCCCCACTGTCTAGTACTCTCCTGGAAGGAAGCCCTGATGTTTGCATTTCAAACACACGAGCTCGTGTTTGGAACCTCAGACCTGAATGGCTGGCCCCTTGCATTAAATCGTGTTTCACTGGGCAAACCTAACAGTTCCAGATGGCAAACTATACTTGGGTCCCTCTGAATATTAGCATCTGGGCTACTTGAGGACACTCCTCTGTGTTCTGCTCCCTTCAGTTGCATCCTACTTTCTCTTATCCACATACTGGTTGTGCAAAAGCTTACATTTCAGAATTACTCGTGACTATCTGGTCATTTAATGTGGTGTGTGTGGTATGCATGCATTTCGGTTTCTCTACCAAGTGTTTTCTATCTATGTGTTTTTATGTGAAAATTTTGGAAGTTTACATACTACGTGAACATATTAATTCTGCCAAAGACTTAACCAATGCCTCAGATAATTATAAATGTATATTATTTTAGAAAACAAACAGAAAAAGCTATAAGCCTCTTACAAGAGGACACTGAAGCCTTGAAAAACACTTTCCTTAGTGATGAAAAGTACAGAGAAAACTATACCCCAGTCTCACATAAGTGGCAGAAAATTGTGTATAAAATATTATAGAGCTAATTAGGGAGTTCAGTATCAGAAAAATGATAAAAGTTACTTAGTAAAGGTGAAAGAAAAAATAATGAAATAATCACCACAGCCAAGAAAAAGCAACTGCAAATACTATATTCGAAATTCAATCTTGAATAAAAGAAACTCAAAAACTACATTTCAAAGGGAACTTCTTTAATTTGATAGAGTCTTTGAGAAAATAAAATGTTAATCATTTCCTTCAAAAACAATCTCATCAAAGTCAAGAACAAAAGAGGGTGACTGCAACAGCAATCTTTTCCTGAAAGTTTCTGATTGTCTACAGAATATGCAAACCTAAAAAGGGACTTTTTGTGAAGAGGTAACAGAACAGAAATCAAAAAAGGCTAATAAGCTGAAAAATGCTCAATTCCACTAATTCTCCAAGAACAATAAATTATTGTTCAAAATGTCATTTATATCCAGCGAGTTGGCAAGTGTTAAAAAAGCTGACACTATAATTTTTGGTAAAGCTGTGGAAAACAAGACTATTTATTCTGTTTTAAGAAAAAGTTTAAAATTATAAATATATATATAATTTTGAGACTTGTGCACAAGTCTCAAAAAAGGAAAGAAAAAAATCACAAATTGCAAAGTTAAGTATGGTATGTGATTCCAGCTATATGAGTAAGAGCTTACATACAAAACAATTAGTATACCTATTTGACAAATGTACACAGAAATTATAAACTCTACATTCACAGTTGCAGTTCCTACTGAGATAATAAAAAGTGATTAGATAACAGAACATAGAGATTGCAACTCTTTCTGTCATATTTTAATGGTTAGATGACCTACAAATAGGACAATACAAAAGTACAGGTAGAACCATGCTCAGGAAGAAATGCTTGCTGTACTTTTCGATAATATTTTCTATAGAGTTTGAAATATCCCCTAATACATTTTTGTGTTTTGGCAAAAATATTTAATTGTATAAATGGTTTGTTATCTCTACTGGAATTAAAAAAAAAAAAAAACAGCTTGTCTTCCAGAAAATGGCGCTTGTAAACATTTGCATTGACAGATTGTTATTTTGGAGAAATCCTACTGGGAAAAAACTAGGATGCCAAAAAAAGCACTAGCAGATGTATCTACAGCTGGAGCGAGACACCCACACATGTGGGCCAGTCACAGTTGGCAACAGGAACGGACTTGGAGTCTGCATTGGCTCTATCTTTTGTTTGTTTATTTAACTTTATTTTCTATTTAGTTAACAAGACAGAGAAGTCCAATGTTGCCTTCCAATGTAGATCTTGTACTAGAAGAATAGCAAGTGTGGTTAGGAGGCAAAATTTCCCTTGAATGCTGCTTCAACTCAACGTAATTTTAAACACTGAAGTATATTACTGACACCTAGATTTGTAAAAAATAATTAATAATGCTTAAAATAGAAAACATCAGCAAGTGTCTCTGCTTAAAGGAAACTTTCTAGAAATTCAACAACTGAGCAAACAAGGGAAGGTTTTGAAGGATACTGAAAAGTACTAGTGTCCAGTCATAATGAAATAATCAGAAATATTTTGTTTGGAGGACTGGGGATATAGCTCAGTGGCGGAGCACCTGCCTCGCAAGCACAAGGTCCTGAGTTCGATTCCTGATATCAAAAAAAAAAAGAGATATTTGGTTTTCAAGAAAAAGCATCAGTTCAGAGGCAAAAAGAAATGTATAATCACAAAATTTTAAATAAGGATAACTAAAAAATGAGGTCTAGATTATTTCAATGTTCACCTATATTCATCTGATAACTATACACATTTATTTTACTTCCACCTTGTTCAATCAATTGAAAAATTATGAACGTTATTAACTCAATTTACTAATTTACTGTAAGATTTAAGTAAAACAAATTGAAGACAAATATGTACACACATCGATATACAAAATATTAATACACAATTTTAGAAATTTGATAAACCTTTAAAATAAAATATTGAAAATTAAGTGAGTTACTTATAAAGTAATATTTGAGATTAGCAGGTCATTTGGTGTGTTCAATGGATGTTACACATCTCTCATTTTCACTCAGGTAATATAATATTTTTGAAAAGCCATTCATTCATATTAATACTTACACATGTAATTAAGAAGGACAGTAAGATAAAATATATAACAGCTCTAAATAAAAGTGACAAAAGTTTACCAAATAGACCGACCTGATACAAGGCCACGAGCAGAGTTGTGCTCTGACACTGTACTGTATCTCATCCTGCTCTTCTTAAACACTACCCTATAGAGGAGAAAACACAAAAGTTGGTATACATATTCTAGTATAAAAGAAAAATCCTTCCTGGGATTTACATATACACAGTAACTTAACACTTTTGAGCTAGGTCTCCATGTTTAGAGTCAGCATTGATCTGACTCATTTAGGAAACAGGGCAAGTGAAGACCCTAAAAGAATTTGTAGGAGATATTTTGGAAATTACAAAACAGTGTATTGAATTCTTCTTGTACAAATAAAAGTCTGAAGAATATAACTAAATCTGATATATCAAAGTATGAAAATTTTAAAAAGTATTTATAAATATGGTGATAACTATCCGAACTGGAGGAAAGATACATAGATTACTTTTCTGCAGTACTATTAAGAAGAAGTACTATCCAAAAAAGAATGAGTACTATCAAAATGTCAGTTCTGACTAATTTTTATTAACATTTGGTGCATTTTTATTTGCTTACAAATTATTTCACTTTTTAAAAATGTTGAAAAATATAGATGGATTTGAAAATGAGTTGCAAAAATTTGATTAGCCAAAGGTAAACCTCAAAGAGTATCAGACAATATAAGCTTATCCTGCCATACTTTAATTACAAAAGGGCATATTTCATGAAAAAGAACCATTCTAAATTACTAGAAAAAAGTCTTAGCCAATGTCAGTCTAATAGGTAGTGCTTCGGTACTTGACATTTACCATCTCCTTTAATTCTCACTCTCTGTTCTCTCCACCCCCAAGCTTAGGATTGATGCTAAAATTGGACAGGAACTTAGTTTTCACATGGGAAGTAGGTTTGTCTCCGTTTGGGAGAAAATAAACAGGGAATGAATTGCATATAATGCCTAATAAGAAAAATTAATAAGCAAATCAGTATCACTGTCCCAAGTTATTCAGAGGATATTTGACTTAAAATGCATATCTAATAAGAAATGACCGCAACGTCACTCTGTGTCCAATCTGATGGATTTAGGACATTTATAATTCACTAAGTCCACCAATGCGTCTTACAAGTAAAAATCCAAAGAAGCCTCATAATGTAAACCAGACATATCTAAAGGAGTATTTTCATGTGTGAAATCCACAGTAGAAAAAATTTGAATGTAGCCCTTGTTACAAACTACAAAGAAAGAAATAAAAAGACACAGTATATATTTTGAAATAAAAGTGATGCCTCCCTTTACCTCCAGAGAGCCTGAAACAAACAAAATTATTGGGAGTTACAACAAGTGTGGATATTAACTTAGCTGTGACTGAGGTTATACAAAAGAAGAAGCACAAAATTGATACATCTTGGAATTTTGTATCTGTTCCAAAATAAAGATAACTATAGAATCAAGTAAGAGTTTCTTATGTCTTATTGGCTGGTTATTTGGCTACCTATTTCATTAGCAGATTTGTTTTTTACTTTACATCAAATGAAAGGCTTGTGATTGAAAATTGTGGAACGAGAATGTGTAATTAATGGAGCAAGTTCCCCAAGGAAGTAGTGGGAGGTAAAAGATCAGGTAGAAAGTTGAACATTTGAAGGACATGGACCATATTAAATAGCGGTTGCCTTTGGAGATAAAACTGACTGCGATGAGAGATAATGAAGCATCAGGATGATTGGTTTCGGTAAGAATTATTGAATATATAAATTTATTCTTAGCACTACTGGCAGAGTACAAGTCAGATGGAGGACTTCCCAGGGACCAAAGCTGTTGGATGATATGAGAGTGATTTCAGTTTTAATTTAAAATCATCTGAAAATTTGAAATGGAAGAAGTGAGAGTATTTGTAGTCATTCACAAAGGACCATTATTCAATAATTTAAATTGGCATATGTAAAAGAAAGAGAGAGGGAGAAAATAGCTCCAAAATACAAATGGCTTACTGAAAGCAGCCTTAAGAATACCTTCACAGGGAGAGCTTTTCCTTTCCTTATTACTTTGGCCTCATCTATGATAAAATCAGGGATTAGAGCAGGGCTTTTTCCCACAAATACCTTGTTTCATTTCAAACTAGAATTATTTGCTTTCAAGTATCTGATACAAAAATAAACATAAAATTATAGTAATATGGAAATTTCCATATCTTAGAACATAATAAAAATTAATGTGGACCAGGAGATGTTTATGTTTGCTTGTCATCTTTTAACAACTAAGTTTATCTCAGTTATGAAATCCTCTACCGTATGTATGTGCAAATATTACCATATTTTCTAAAACACATAGCTTTAAACATAGTGTCGTTTTTCTTATGGAGCTTTACCTCACTACTAGTTCTCATTTATGATAAAATTACCACAATGCAATGTGTAAATATGCCAGTTCCCCAAGATTAATGTAATTGTTGCATACAACAAACAGATGCTAATAAAAATGTACAGTAATTTTGCAACACTCACCTGAATCCACCAGATGTCACTGTTTTAGATAGGATATCTCCACTATTAATAAACCAAAGAGTAGGAAGAAATCACTGAACTTGGTGGTAAAATTCTTTTCTTGAAAAATCATGGCAAGGAGGGTTATGTTAAAATGTCTTCAAGAAACTCTAAATGTTATTTATACACATAGGTTAGGAAAGTATTCTCTTAGACAATGTGATTTTATGATTATCTCAATTTAAATAGCTTTATGGTCCAGAGTCCTATCTGATTCTAGTTTTACTCCCTCTCTCATTCTCTGCCTTTAAAATGTAATAATATTACAAATGTAATAATGATTAGATCATAGTACATGATTATCAAACACTTAACATACTAAAGTAGTAGTGGGGAAACACAATGTTAAGGATCACCTGGTAAAAGCCACTCCTTCAAACCTGGTCTGGGGATACAGCTCAGTGGCATAAGCTCCTGCCTGGCAAGCCTGAGGTCATGAGTTCAATTACCAGTACCAAAAATAAAGAAAAAGCAATAAAAGAGGGCTGATAAGTTCTAAAAGTAGAGATGAACAAGTAAAGATATTTGGCCACATATTTAATGTTCCAACTCCACATTCAACATTTCTTGAATAATATCATATTCATCTTTACTGAAAAAATGCTGGTTTATGAGTTTGATATGTCTAACTGTAAGAAATTAAGAGAACTTGGCAATTTAAAAATATACAAATGCCACTGATACTCAAAATAAACTAATATTCTCTAAATGTTTGCATCTCTCACTCTTTTATCACAAAAGGAAATATATAACCATCATAGAAACATGCACAAAACTAGGAAATGCAAAAATGTCAAGCAGGCTTATGTTGTTCTATGTAATTCTCCAATATTTTCACCATTGCATAAGTATGTATTTAATTACTTCTGTGTTTATATTTACAATTGACATGTACTTTGGACAATACATATCTTTTTGCTGAATAACTATATAAATGACAATATTCTCATGTCACTTACATGGCCAGACAATCAACTTCTCTCTTTCACTGACTAACTTATTTTATCAGACCCCCCACTGTGTTTTAGTGCAAACATTCATTTTGTGGAAGACAGTACATTTTAAGACCCCCAAAACAATGCATCAATTTATATGATTCAATTATGATGAACATTACATTTATTCTACTCACTCGTAAAGCCATCTTTTCCATCATTAAATCATATGAAACTCTCTAGATAAGAAATATTAAATTTGAATATTCTACTTTCTCAACTCATGTTTCTACATTTCCATCCATCATCCATGTATTCTGAAATAGCAAGGTCATCTGTACCGTGGTGCTCTGAATTCCTTGTTCTCTACTTTTTTCTAGCCAACACTTTCCTATTTCTATTTCCATACAGTGTATACAATAATACTTTGACCAAAGTTCAAAAACCCTTTATGAATATGCAAAGTACTATTGAAAAAAGAAAATATTGTTTGGCATTTACCAACAGTCTTCCAGCTGTCAATGAAGCTTCTGCCAGACAGTCATCATATGCCTGAGGCATTGCAGAGTGTGAGAAAAAAAAAAAAAGGAAATGTTCAAACTCGGGTTAGAGCCAAGAAATCAAAGCTGTATATTAATATTTCTCAGGCCTGTAGATCATTTTGGTCATCTCTTCCTATATTGAGGGAAATTTTAAACTGTCTTTTTGGGCAGATGTTTTGATTCTCTAGAAATTTTTCATAATTCTGAAAAATACATGAGAAATGAGATTACCATCTTTCTCTTTTTGTGTGTGTGGGGGGGAATCGGGAATCCAACAGAGCACCTCTTGCTTTCCAGGAAGGCACCATGTCACTGAGTTGTGTTCCCAGCCCCAAGATTGCCAACTTTCTAAGACTGTACTAACTTCATTACATACATGGGTAAGACGATGTGGGAAAAAAACCACAAATTTTGCGATCAGAGTTCAGCCCTGCTACTTGAGAAGGATTCTCACTTTTCTTGGCTTTTTTCCTTCTGAGTTTCTTATTCTACACTTTAAACTATTCATTCTCTTTCAACAAATTATCTTGTCTTTGCAACTAAATTGTTTTCTTAGTTGGCTATATGCCTAGAAATGCTTGGGAATTTAAAGTCCTTGTGTTAGCCAGCTTTCCCCTATAACAAGCAAGGCATGATGACACCCAACTGTAGTCACAGAAAAGTGAAGCAGGCGATCGTTTCAGTCCTCAATTCAAGACCAGCTTGGGCAACATAGTGATACTCTATTTTAAAAATAGAAAATAAAACAAAGGAATAGAAAGAGATGGGATGGGAAGACATGGGGAGAGGATAAAAGAGGAGGGGAGGGGAGGGGAGGGGAGGGGAGGGGAGGGGAGAAAAAGAGAAAAATAAAGGTATGACATGGCCCATGGTTTCATAGATTATAGGCCGTGACCATTTGGGCCTGCGGTGAAGCAGCACCTCACAGCTGGAGTATGCGGCAGAAAAAATCCACTGAAATCATGGCCACCGAGAGTACAAAACCTTTATCATATGGACTTTTGAGGGACATTTACGATCTAAGATGATAATAGGAATTCTTTTGCCATTTTGTACTCTTTGACCCCTAAGTTTAAACTATTATAGTTCTTTCTAAACTCCATGGGCTTCATACAAATCAACTTAAAACCACAAGCACTAAGAAATAAACATCCCCTGCACAGAGAGACACACAAACATCTTTGCAGTAGACCCTTCTTATTGATTTGATTTCCCATTATATTCTTAAGAGACAATACTCTGATTCCCATAAGCTCTTCCACTTAATGCACAATATGAGTGAGAAACTCTCAAAATTGTTGAATATCCTTTTATCTGATGCAGAGTTTCCTAAACCAGCATCATACCTGGTTCTCTGGCTATAGCACAGCATCTGTTGTAGTCCTGGCTAGACTTCATATTTACTCTGAAATCCTTTCATAATGTGAAAACCTTGGAGAGACTTTGAGGAACGTCCTAATTTCTTTGGATGATTTATGCTAGCCAGACTTCACCATATATGGCAATTCATAATATGAAAATGTGACGGTCAAAGGTAGGAAGGAAGAAGGAATTAAAAAACAAACACAAGAAACCCGAAGTTGTGTCTTTTATGTACTAGCCTCAGAAGTCCTGCAGTATCATTTCCTGTATGTACTGTTTAGTATGAATAAGTCCTTAAATCTGATTGAATTTTAAAGATAGACAAATTAGAATCTAGTTTCTGTGAGAGCAGTGTCATTAACTTTTGTGGAAATGTTTTAAAAGCATTGCACACAAGTATGAAAAGAAATAATTAAAACCCTTAATAATGTTTTGAGAACATAGATTCAGCTTGGACAATGTTACAAAACAAAACTTGTAGCTGTTGACAGTAAATTGACCTAGTTAATGACATAGAAAAATCGGTAAAATATATAAGGTCTTGTAAAAACAAGGGAGAATAATTAAATATATATGTATATATATATATATATACATACACACACACACACACATACACACACATACACAGAGAGAGAGAGAGAGAGAAAGAGGGAGATACACACATACATACATACTTAAAAGGAGTTCAGTGATTTAGACTGGAGATAATGCCAGAGTACAATATCTATTCACAGATCAGTCACTAAGAATTTATCTGAATGGAGAAAAATACAACCGTATAGATGAAATATTTTAACAAGTATTTACAAAGATATCAAAAACTAAACTCACAACTAGACATAGAGAATTCAACTTGTATCAGTGTTAAACTATTAAAACTACCTGCGAGAAAGGGAATGATATTCAGAGTAGCAAAATTAGAATAATTATAGAATCATCACAGGATTACAGCAGAATAAGCAGTTCAAATGTAGCACGATGATAGGATAAGGTCCTCCAAGTGTTGAAGAGAAAGTAAACATCATCACACGTTCTATGTTCAGCCAAATGCATTAATCAAAGCACATATTCTCAACACTTTCATAAAAGCTAATAAAGTATATAACCTATAAAACCTTGATGAAGCATTTCATGTAGAATATCTTTATAGAGAAGAAAAAATGAACGCAGAAAGATTAAGTATGCTGCAAAAATAGTTGAATTTCAGTGGAACATAAACATTCAATAGATCTGTGCCAGCGAACCCTAACTGCCGCTTGATTGGATTAAAAGACTCTCGGAGACAAGCTCGAGTCATGATGGCACGATACTTATCAGTGGACTGATGCATCACCGCGCACAGCTGAGTGCCCTGTGAGGAGGTAGAGCATGGCGGAAGGTGAGTCCTGGGGGCGTGGCTTTGAAGCTGTAACTCTTGTGAGACTTTCTTCCGTGGGCTTTGCTTCCCAGCAGCCAGCCATGAATGGGGCCAGCTGCTTACCCATGCACTTCCTCAGTAGGGCTTCTACTGCAGCCCTTGAAACCATGGACCAAAAATTAACTTCCCCTCCTTTAAGTCACAGATGTCAGGTGCATGACCACAATGACAGAAAACCTGATCAGTATAATACCTAAGAAGAGTACATCGCAAGAAATTTTCAGAAATAGACATATTCTAATGCAATTGAATGTCACAAAGGAAGATTTTTAAAATTAGAATGGTAAAATGATATTATGGATATTACTATATAAGAAGATGCAAAGTGACAGAGACAGATCTAACAATATATTGAGAACCTGGGCCCACAGAGAGTATAGAAAGTTTCGGGGCTATTGTATTTCTTCAAGGAACACACAAAATGAAAGTTAAATTGAATGAAATACTGGTCACAAAAGTAGTCTTTACCTTGAAAATATGAGAATCTATATTTTAAAGTTAAGGCAAAAATATTTAAGAATATTTATATGATATCATGGTAATAAATGAAAATGTTATCATTACAGAACATGCATATTACAAAAAGACATCATTAAATTTAAAAATGTAAAAAAGAAAAAATAGTAAATTATTTATTTCTAGCATAAATGAGTCCGGAAGACCAGCTTACTTCTCAGTAACAACTGTCTGCACTCCCCAAATCTTACTCAGGCACCATTTCTATCTTTTCTTTGTTTAATCAGTTAATTAATATATTCTATAAATGAGTATGTAATTGTTTCATCCAGAGAAACAAGCTTATTCAAATCCAGTAAAAACAATGAAACAAGGGGCTGGGGATATAGCTCAGTGGAATAAGCGCCTGCCTAGCAAGCGCAGGGTCCTGAGTTTGATCCCCAGTACCGCCAAATAAATAAATAAATAAATAAAAACAATGAAACACTCCACATTGATGAAGGTAAGTCTGTATCTCTACTAACCATTACAGGGGCTTCTGGCCACTGCTAGCTTTTAAACTCTTGAAATGAGAATACTAAGAATGCAAAACGAATCTATGATTGTTTGTAAGTCAAATTCATTTATATTTAAATAGCCACTTGCTCTGGCAACTACAATGGGTTGTACAGATTTGGCACATAGACAAAACAATGTGGGAAATGAGAGAAGATTTTAAAGCTTCAGTTACAACATTAAAATGTCACTTCTACACATTTATATAAGAAAATGTAAAATTATGTACAATCTTTACTATCCTCCCTAAATTTTGAACAAAACTACTTACATATTTTTTCATTGTGGTTTGCAATAACTTGTTTACATTATCATGCAATAAAAATTTATTTTTTTATTCAGCAAAATTTTAAATTTGTTACATTGCCACACAATTACTGTACATATGTGAAGGTTTGGTGTTTCTATTTTAAAGATATATGAATTAAATCAAAAACCCTGACATTGTTTATCTTAATTTCTGTCTCTTTGTTGCTAAGACCTTTCTTTGTATGACAGCTTGAATTGCAAAGCAACTCCTGTCCTCTTTGTCCTTCCTTTCTATGAACCCATTTTAAGCTTTCTTTACAGATAGAGTTTCACCAAGTCATCAACTAAATCTTCATAATTTTCAGGTTTCTGGGTTTTTACTTATTTTCTTCTTGATTTATTATTTTTCCTGGAAAATCAGACACATCTCTTTTATTATTTCCTATATGCCATTCAAAATTTATCTGAGATGTTTTCAGATCTTGTTTGATTTATGAATCTTATCAACTAACTACTGGAAGTCTTCATAAGGAATCATCACACCTGTTTCTATCCCTTGGTACATCACAGCAGCAGACAACATCCCAGTTCAACGGAAGCACAAACAAAGCTTTCAGAGCAACTCCTCTTATGCTCTGACAGCAAGTGAACAAGCCCTGACAGATTTGTAATGTGCTCACTTAGTTCTCTGAGATTTCAGTTTGATTATTCTCCCACAGAACTTTCAGCTCCTTGCCTGAAGAGTATTACTTTTTTCTGTGTCTCTAATGCTTAGGACTTCACCCGAGATGGTTGTTTCATTAAAGGTTTATGGAATAAGGGCGTCACTGGGGTAGAAAAAGCTCCTTTCAGATAGCTGAGTTTGAAAACTCTTGTAGTTACTAAACAGCTCTAAAGAATCCCATAGGAAAATAAAAACAAATGGTCACACAGGACTGCCTTCTTGTTACCAGTGCAGCCTCCATCTTCCTTTTGATGATATTCTTTCTGTCCACTGTACCCAAATCTGAAGAATGTATACTTTAAAGACGTGATAGCTTTTGAGATGAAAAATATCTCAGAGCTCTAATCATCTTCTTGAAGCTCACTGAATAGAATTTTCAGCTTGTTGCCTATTATTTCTGCTCCTTCCTGACTTAAGTATGCACTCGTTATAATTTAGGACAGTGGTGCTTTCATGGGAACACAGTGGTCCTTTTATTTTTTTTAAACCTTCAGTACTCATGTATGTCTTTCTTTTCCCCTCTGGCTCTAAACCGACTTTATGAAATCTATGTAATTTAGTGAAAGCTTTATAGAAGGCTTAGGGAAGGGTGTCTTTCTATATAACAAGGCAATTTATTTAGCTAACTCTTACACTTCCAGCTCTTAGAGGTGCAGTTGAAAATTTCCTCCGTGTATACAACATTAGTGCTATTTATATGTACACAGACTACTTCTAGTCTGAGATCTTCGAAATTTATCTCCTCTTCTGCTTGGTTTTTATTATCCCTCAACTACCAAAAATGCCTTTAAATAACGTTGCACATGTTTGAAATCATACTTTTCCATATTGTTTCTGACTCCACAGGAAGAATAAATAATTCATACATAATCTAATTAAAGGATATACATTTCACATCAAATACTACAGTAATGAAAAAGAAAATATATGTGTTGGCTTGAGAGCCTTGATAAAGAAATGAATAAATTTTAAACCAGTATATGTGCAGAGATTTGAGAAGTGATCCTCTTGATGCAGCAAAGCTTTATGTTATTCTAATGATTTCAAACCATCTTTTTGTGTCAACTGCATTTCAAAGAATAAACTAAGCATCCAAGGATATCACTAGCTTTAACAGACAGACCAAGATGGTCTAGCTCTGTGTTTTTCCCTCCAACGCATGTGCCTGAATTAAAGCTGTCTACATGTTAGTTAAGAACATTCAGAGCATCAATTGCTTTACAAATATTGAGGGATGGTTGAGTGGAAAGAGATTTGTTCTTGGAATCAGAAAAACATACGTCACTCCCACTTTAACAGCAATTGTACACATCACAGATTGATGTACATCCACTGCACCTTGGTTTTCTTGCCTAAATAAGAGATCCCTAAGATAAATTAACTTGCATTTTTCACAGGATTCCTCAGGTGATCAAATAGAGGAACATTGATGTTAATGCTTTATCAGTGAGACAGTCTCACAGCACAGAATGGAAGGTACCGTGCACTCAGCCTCCTTCATTTCATAAGCCAGCTCATCCACTACCGTCAGATTTCTGGTGTAAGAGTCAGGCTTCTTGTGTGTAGATGTTCCTATATCAAATACTAATTGGGGTTATTGACTGAAACGGCGCCTATCAGATACCAGGTCTGAAGCATGAAGAGCACTTCGCTGCTGAGCCTGCCCAGAGTGAGAGCAGCTTGTGAAGGTGAGGTGCGATCCTCCTCCCTGCTTTGCGCAATGGACTGAAAACAACGCTCATCTCAGCTGTTATTCTCTCCTCTGGTGCTGGTCTGGTTTTGTACTCATTCGCCTCAGAGTGGCTTGACCTGAGATTCAGGTTTTGGAATTGATGTCAAAGAAAATCGCTCGTGCTTTGTTGCTTGGCCCAACACTCCTCAGGAGACCGGCACGTAGAGGAACATCCCGTAACTCAACTCAGCTTAACGTGGCTTTATCTCAGCCTTTGGCGTCAAGAACACCAGCTGATAATAAAGTGTTATTTTCCTTAGCTTAGATGATATGTCCATCACCTCTGCCATGCAGAAGATGGTTGTTCTGAAATGGAATTTATATGTTCTTAAATTCTCTGAAAAAAGCTATTATAAATATGCCATTTAAATATAATTCGTTATTTAGGATTCTAGCATCCTCAAGGAATTCCCATTTGCATTTCTCTCTGTGGAAACTCTCTTCATTTCCCCGTGAGTGATGGTTCCTTGATATATTAGTACTCAAGTATTCAAATAATCCTTCTGTATTCAAACTGGGTGAGAGCATTTTCTAACACTTTTCAGTCCATTTGTGCTGCTATAACAAAAGACCATAACTGAGACATTTATAAACAATTGAAATTTTTTACACTCATGAAGGATGGCCAGTCTAAGATAAAGGGCTTCTATTAAAGCCTCAGTGCATTTGGTGTTGATGACAGCTTCTCTCGGGTTTAGAGATGACACCTGTTGCTGTTTCCCTTACACGGCAGAAGGGGCAAATGGTGTGTTCATAGGGTGGATGGCAAAAGTTGGCAGACAGTGTCCTTGGTTGCTTTAAAATATCTATTCTTGGTGCTATTACCCTCATGGTGTAAGCACTTCCTAAAGCTCTAACTCTTAATAATACTGCATAGGGCATTAAGTTTCCTCCGTGTGTGGTGGATGGACAATTGGCGATCAACTTCTAACACACGGATGAACTGAATCAGGTGGTGCTGGATGTGGGAGGCGAACCTGAGGACTGTTGCTAGCAGCATAAGAGGCAAAACCGGAGAAGAGGAAGAGGAGTTTCTGAGAGCTGGTAGAAACTTCTAGGAGCCTATTGGAAGCTGTTGAGAAGCTGTAAGGAGCTGTTGGTTCTCTTGGAGGAGCTTGTCGTGCTGGTTTTCCTGATGAATTTGGCTTTCTCATCTTCCAGCAAGCTTGGAACCTTGTCACTGGTACAGGCTTCAGGGGAGCTCTGGTCCTTACTATGAGCATCGCTTCCTGGCTCTGGAAGGGAATATAGTGCGCTGCTCAGTCTCTTGGACAAGCTTTTTGTATTGCCTTTCCTAATGGGAACTCAGATGTCCTGATCATCAGAGGAGCTCGGGACCTCACTGTTGCTGAGGATGGCTGTGGTACTTCTGGGAGGAGCTCTGGTTCTCATTTTCAGTGTTGCTTCCTGGCTCCAGTATAGATCCCTAAGCCTGCTAGCACAGATCCTTCATCCTGCTGGCACAGACTTCCTAGCTTGCACCACTGACCTTTGGGCCTTCCCAGTGCAGATCTGTGACAGGCGTGCATGAGACATTGTTATGGACTCTAGGTCTTCAGTTGAAATGATGGAGGACATTATCATGGGACCCAGGACCTCAGCTGGATTCTTCGGGCTTTAGTGTGTGGACAGATTTCCTGCACTCTCTTGTATATGGCTCTTTGGTCATTATAAATAATCTTATAAAATATGTGCACTGTATTATACTGTTCCCTTTGCAATAATCCAAAACCAAAATACCATGTGAAGCATATACATTTATGTCATAATAAACATTGTATTCCATTTAGTTTAGCATTACAGTTCAGATAATCATCTGCCAGTTTTTTTTTTTTTTACCAATAAGTGTCACTATCGCATTCCTTAATTACAGATTCTAGAAATGTTCTAAGAGTAAAAAATCCTAACTCAGAGCATTTCTGAGACTCACTAGCTATAGTTTAGGGTTGGGACTCCATTCTGGCCAATAAGATATGGAGAGAAATGTGTAGTTTGGAGAAAACTACAAAAGCACTGGATAAATTGGGCTGTGTCCTGTCACACTTTTCCTAACTTCTTCTTCATATTCTTCTGTATTGCACTAGTGTCCCACTCTAGACGAGGTCTGCATAGTTTCCTATGCAGCTTTTGAATATTATCTGTAATTTTCTTTAATTCAACACAGTATTATAAAATCTTCAGCCACAGTCTTTCTCAGATGTTTCCATAATCTTGGCCAAATATCATGGCTCCCTTTGTTTTTGGGTTCTCTCAACAAATACAGTTCTGGGATTTTCTCTCATTTCATCCTTCATTCAGTTCAGATTTTGTTCCTTCTTTTATCTCCTGGACCTTCATTTCACTGTAAAATAAAATATCATTTAGGTGGTAAGTTTGAATATTGAATATTTGAAAAGACCCAATTTAACCTCAAAATTTTGGGATTATTTACTGAGCTATAAAAATCAGAGTTAGAATTGTCTTTACTGGAATTTTAGTATATATTCAATAAATAAATCTATTAAACACACAAAATACAGCCGAGTCCATGTTTTATATTTCTTTATATTTTTGATACTAAGGATTTGCCATTAATTTTCAGCTCACTATATTCTACAGTGTTTCACTTCATAGTAGTGATAAACGCTTGAATCTGTATTATTTCTTCTGTTGGTCTCAGTTCTTCAAACATTCAGTACTATTTGAAATATCGGAAGATTTTCCATTATTGAATCTGTATTCAGATAATTTTTAAATCACATCCTCCTATCCTATTATTATGTTAGCTATTTTGAAAATGATGTGGTATACTAATCCCCCAGCTCCCATGTTAAAACTGTCCTTTTAAATACTGTCTTTCCAGAATTAATATTATCACCTCCTCTCCACAGAAGCACTTTGACTAGTTATTATTAGATTTGATCCAAGATGTTAAGTGTTGAGGAGTGAACAGTGTATCTTCTTCCAAATTCACCATACATTTCAGAATGCTATTTATCCAATGGGAAAAGAGGTTCCAAATTTTGGTAGTTATAATCTCTTCCATTCCTTGTTTTCCAAAATTATCTGTAGTTGCCTTTCTTAACATATCTCCGATATCTTGTTTGTTTGAAATTAATTTTATGATTTGTTTTTCTGTTTGTGCTTCTCCCTCATCTAACTCAGATGCTGGAGAACAGTTGCTATCCGGTAAATTTTCCCAGATTTTGTGACTCATCTAATACTCCACCTGCTTCTTTTCAATCTCTACCACCTAAGACTCTATTATTTATCTTTGCTACACTATTATACTGTACTTGTAATGCTATAGATTTATTTCTATATGTATCTTACAGAAATTTGTTTTATTAGCTACTGCATTTCTAATGTATAGAGAATGTCTGGCCCAAGTGTGCTAAAATTCACAATGAATGAAAGTGAGGCTGCTACTACCTCCATCATCGACTGTCACTTAGATGGCAAAAGAGACATAAACAGGAACAACAGCTTCACCAAAAACAGGGCAGTAGAAAAATTAAATAGCGATGATTTGCTAAAAATAAACTGCATGTAGAATAAGACATAAATGCAACAGAACTGAGAAAGTATTACTCCCCAATGACATCTAACTAAAACAATCAAAGGGCACACACAGGAGAAGGTAACTGTAAATACCAGACTATTGGGGACCCGGCTGGATGAGGACAAGACCTTCCCGTGGCAATGGGCATAACTTCCTTCTAAGAAGAGTGACGGACCGACTTGTGAGAAAGCAATCTGTAAAGGCAGTGGTCCCGAAGAGGTCGTTGTGTACCTTGGTAACCATTGTAACAGAAACAGAAACCTTGGAGCTGTATCTAGGGCAAGGATCTGGCAGTCTGCGTGACAAACCTGTACTTAAGTGCTTTGCTCAATAACCGAAACCGCTGATTACCCTCTCCAGGCCTCCCGACCCCTTCTTCCTTTGGTTCGTTCCCTCTCCCCTCTCCCTGTTCCCACGGTCGGAGCTGGACTCCGGCACCAGACCATTGGTTTTACGTGCTTTAAAAATTCTGACAGAATGAAAAGTCCAGAAAACAGTTCGGAGACAAATATTAAAGCCACTATTAAGTCCCTTCTAGGAACTTACCCCACTGGGAAATTTCCCCTGGGCAAATTCCCACAGCATGTACCTTGGTCTAAAGAAAGAGTACGAGAATCACTATATTATGCAAGTTAATATGTGCACCAAAGAGTATTGTCAAACAAGGATGGAGGACAAGGAAAGAAGTGGTCTGAGATTCCTGAAAATTTGTGATACACAAAATTATAGAATTGTGTTTTTTGACAAGAACATGTTCAGCATAGAAGACACCAGCAGAGGTAAGGAAGGGGAAACACAGACTCAACTCAGGTAAATTTCAGTGACTGTGATATGTTTCAACGGTTAAATTGCCTATAAAAATTATATTTATTTTCCAAGATACATATTTGAATGAATAGAAAAATTCAACAGCTAGAAGATGAAAAGAAAATATGAAGGCTGAGGCACCTGGGGACAAAAGGGTAGGTAGGATATATGACTGGTTTACACTGTAGAATAAGAATGAGTTGAATTTTGTTTGGGAGGCAGTGGTGAAAATCCCCAATAATTAAAGGAAATATATAGAAAAAGAAAAATGCTCAGGAAGAAGTTTAGTGTCTCTCCAAAACTCATTGCTGTTGTAATCCCCTCAAATACAAACTTTTATAGATAAAATAAACTATTGGAGATCACTTACTATGAGTTTATTTAGTAAATTTATTTATTTGTTTAGTTTATTTTTAATTTTATTTTAAAAATAAAGGAAAGTTTTGTATGTTATATGACAATTCCAACATTAAAGTGATTTTCAGTTCTGAGTTGTATTTTTTTTTTTTTTGAGTCCTGGGGCTGGAATGCAGGACCCTAATACATGTGAGAGAAGCACTTTACCACGGAGTTACATTCCCAGCCTCTTAAATTTTATTTTAGGACAGTATCTAATGAAATTTCCCAGAGTGGTCTCAGCATCCCAATCTGCTAAGCTTGTAAGAGTGTGGAACTGTGCCCCACTGATACCAAACACGTTCAATATATTTAACTCACATAGGGGCACCTCGCTTGGAATAACATATTTAATGAGATTTTTTTCTTTCCCTCCTTCCTTCTTTTCTTCTTTCTTGCCTACTTTCTCTTTCTTTTTCTTTCTTTCTTTCTTTCTTTCTTTCTTTCTTTCTTTCTTCTTTCTTTCTTTCTTTCTTTCTTTCTTTCTTTCTTTCTTTCTTTCTTTCTTTCTTTCTCTTTCTGTCTCTCCCTTCCTTCCTTCCTTCCTACCTTCCTTCCTTCTTTCCTTTCTCCTTCCTTCCTGCTTTTTCTTTGTTTCCTCCCGTGTTCTCCCCCTCCCTATTCTCTGTAAGTGTAGTTCTGAGGTTTGAGCTCAGGTCTTCACAGGGTGCCATATTCCCAAACTGTTTTACTTATTTATTTATTTTTAAATGTTAAGACGTAGTCTCTCTAAGTTGTTAAATTGCACGAGTTGGGCTTGAATTTGCAATGCTCCTGTCTTAGCCTTCCAGAATATTTGGACTACAAGGGTGAGCCACCACGCCTGGCTCATAAAGTAATTTTCTAAAGAAAACTAAGAAAAAAGACAAAGCAGTGCAACTCCGGATCATGGCCAAAATCTACATGTTCAAAAAATCATCCCCTTTTTTTCTGGGTACTGTAACTTCATGGAAACTATATTCGGAAGTAACACTGAGAAGTAACAAAGCAAGCCTCGGATGCGGAACTGTCAATTCTCTTTAGCCATTACGACTACAGTAGAAATTCCGGTCAGTTAATGTCTTCCTCCTCTCTAACATTCATATCGTCTTAAGAAATAAGTGCAAAACAATGATTTTTCTAAGAAAACGACATACAAGGAATGTAATGTATCTGGTAACAATTTAAATTACTTTGAGCAATAATTGGAATCGATATTTTGGAGATAATTGCTCAATTTAACATCTGTTCTTCCACGTACCATTAAAATAATAAAAAGGAAAGTTATCTCTGTACCTGAAGTAACACATTTTTAAAAAAATTAGTTCTTTTACTAACTCATGCAATTAAGGATTTCACATAGCGCTTTACTCGGTTGGACATTCCTTACATAACCTCCTAAAGCTCCAGCGGGACGTTTGCCATTTGTGCAGTGTCCTAAATCAATGTGCAAGGACATCACCTGAAGGAAGCAAATTAATTAAGAGCTCTTAACGAGCATAACAGCCTGTTCGTTTCAGTGTGATATTTTATGGACTCTTTGAGAACAATGTTACAGCCAGCAATTTTTTTTAACAATTCTGAAGATTCATCTTATTCTACTTCTTTGTCAATTTACATTTATTATTGATAGTGGTGATTGAGCTGTAAAATTTTGAGGTAAGAAATTCAAATTTCCTGAACAGTATGCATTTAATTATCACACAAAGAATCAAGCATTTATATTGATGGAGGAAAAATTCCAGTTAAAGTTACAATCTACATTTAAGTGACTTAATAAAAACATGTCTATTTTCTCCCAAATTTTGTATCTGTTAGTTCAGACCTATGGGCTTACTATAGCTACAAAATTTTAAAGTTATGAGGCAAATTCTAAATACCTGGGATATGTTACTATTCATAATAGGTCACATACCTGGTTTTAGGTTAAAAAGAAATACGTTTAGAATGTGCTTTACAGTTTGCATGTAAATGTATAAATATACAATACATACTATATAGGTATATGTAGTGTTAGATATCAGTTCAACATATTTTATGCACATTTATCATATAAGCCTGTAATAAGTATGAAAGAAGTATTTCCAAAAGAATAATTTGAGAAGACTTAAAACTGCGAATGAGGTATGTGATGAAGGGTGATTATAGAGGTATCTAAGAGAATTTCTTTCAGTTCACATTTGTGACATTCATAGACCATACATGTTTTGTGTTCCATCTAGAAGATACCAAGAAAATTCTAAAACTCTGTGATCATTCACACTAGTTTTTGACAATAGTCATGCATTTTAACTGGTAAATTTACCTTTTATTTCCTATTTACCTTTTCCTAAACTCAAAGTGGCTGCCTGAAGCTGTCTGAAAATTATTCCATGCAGAGACGACTGAATATCAGTACCTAATAGCTGTAATACAGTGAGCCTCAATTTCCTTATAATTAAATTGTGATTTTTCACAGAGAATAGTTAAAGAATTTTGCTTTTGATTCTTAATCTTGGACAGGATGAAAATATATTTTTATACAAAATTATGTTGATATTATTTTGTTTTAGGTTTTTTATCCCATGAGTGTATTTGCAAGCAAATTACATGCATGTTTTAATTTTTTTAAATATAAGGGTAACAAATAAATGATTATTGGTCAGTATTTTCTGCTCTAATAATTTAAGGTTTTTCCTGTAAATGAAAACTTACATTTATGACAAAAACGTGATGATTATGACATGACTTCTTAACTACCTAATTTAAATGGAAATATACAATTCTTTTTCATCTCTCACTGACCATAAATGGAACAGCTTTTGGAATTAGGACAAAATGAGAAACAATCTTTTTTAAATTTTATTTTAAAGAGAAAAAATGAAAAGAACAGTAAAACAGAGTTTCAAAATAATTCATTCATTTCACATTGTTATCTTCATAGTAATGCTCAGAGTACAAGATATCGACATGAAATATGATTCAAGTAACATTACCTCAAACTTTTCTTATCAATGAACTAAGAGAAACTAGCTATATAAACATTTTAGCTATCTTATGTATGTATGTAAGGTATTTATATATATATGTATATACATACATATATATATTTTTTGCTTTTCCCTTCCTTCTTTTTCCCTTTCTCCATGAAAATTTCCCTTTTCTTTTGAACAGTTTCTTCCCATTTCATGATATCTAATATACATTTTGGGTTGTATTTAGTCATTCAATGTCTCAAACTAGAGAGGTAATACAGTGTTTACACATGTCAATCTGATTTATTTTAGTGATGAGCATGGTCTTGAGTCTCACCCATTTACTTATATAAGTCTCAAGTTTATCTTATTTATGGCTGAGTAGTACTCCATTACATAAAAAATAAGGACATCATTTTTATCCTTTTCTTAGTTCATGGGCATTTGTGCTGTTTCCAAGATTTAGCTCTTACAAATTCTACTGCTATAAACATGGGTGCACATATATCATTGTAGTATGAGGTTTTCAATTCTTCTAGGAAGATACCCAAAAGGGGAATAGCTGTATTAAGTGGGACCTCTAACCTTAATTTTTAAGGAATCATTGCACTGATTTCCATAGTGGTTCCACCGGTCTGCGTTGCCACTAACAGTGAAGAAGGGTTCCTTTTTCCCCACAGCACTGCCTTCATTTGTTATTGGTTGATTTCTTGATGACAGCCATTCTTTCTGAGGTGAGATGAAATCACAATGTTGTTGAAATTACATCTCTTGGGTATCCAATGGTGTTGAACATTATTTAATATATTTATTTGCCATTTGTATTTCTTCCTCTGAGAACTGTGTATTCATTTTAGATGCCCACTTTTGGACTGGGTCTCTGAAATTTGGAGGCCTGATTGTTTTCAATTATTTATATGTTCTAGATATAAATCCTTTGTCTGAGGGAAACTAGCTATAATTTTTCCCATTAATTTAGTTGACTTTAGCTTAGTACATGGTGATAGACATGGGTCTACTTTTAGTCTGGCATGAAGAGATCCAACTTTTCTAGCAACATTTATTAAAGAGACTACCCTTCTTCCAGTGAACACGTTTGACTCTGTTATGAAAGGTAAAGTGGCTGAAAGTGTTTGGAATAGTGTCTGCATCTTTTCTTCTGTTCTATTGATCCTCGGGCCTTTTTTTTTTTTTTGCCACTGCCATGCTGATTTTATCACAGTTGTTTTGTATTATAATTTTGTGTCAGGCATTGTTATGTCTGTCTCTTAGGATATTCTTTTGTTTCCCAGAATTGGTTTTGGTATTTGTTATGGTTTATAAATTTTGTCAACGTGGGGAGTCAAGAGGTTTGGCTGAGTGACTCAGCAGGAAGCCAAGGTGCTTACTTTGTACACATCCTGAGCCTGTGAAAGAGGAGGGCATGGAGGTTGTGTGAGAGCTACACTCCCCCTGGGTGAGGGTAGGCTGTTTACAAGGTAAGGGAGGTGAAAAGAGGTTGCTTGCTGCCATTCCTCCCTTCTGCTTTGGTTGTTTTGCTGTGTTCTGCTGCCATGAAGTTTGCCCTCTGCCATGTGCCACTCTGCCTCTGAAGTAGCCAAGTATGGACTGAAACCTGCACAAACTGTAAGCTAAATAAACCTTTCCTTCCTTCATTTTGGGCTTTGGGTATTCTGTCTCAGCAATGAGAGAAAAGTAACCGAGACAGCATTCTAGGACTTTTCTGACTGCAGATGAATTTTGGCAATGTTTTTTCTAGTTTTCTAGTATTCTAATTGTATTTTCATTGAGATTGTATTAAATCTGTAAGTAGTTTGGGGAGTAGGGTGATTTTTACTATGTTGGTTCTTCCTATCCGTGAGCTATGAATATCTTTCCAATTCTTGATATTCTCTCTGATCTCCTTTTTCACAGTCCTGTAATTTCCAATGTAGAGATCTTTTATTTCCTTTGTTATATTTATTCCTATGTATTCATTTTTTAGATGCAATTGTAAAGGGTGTGGTTTCCTTAGATTCTCTCTGTATATTTGTTGCTTCTGTACAGGAACACTATCCATTTTTGAGTACTGCCTTTGTATCCAGCTGCACTACTGAAATTGGTCATTGAATGTAGAAGTGTTTTGGTGGAGTTTTCTGGGACTTCTGTGTAGAGTATCATGTCATTTGCAGACAGCGATAGCCTGACTTCTCCCTTTCCTTTTATTTCTCTCTCTTGTCTCATTGCTCTGGCTATCATTTCCGGAACTTTATTGAATAGGAGTGCGGTGACAGTGGACATCACTGTCTCGTTCCTGATTTTAGCCTGAAAGCTTTCAGTGTTGGACCATTTAATGTGATTTTTCTGTTGGTTTGTCTTTTATGGCCTTTATCAGTTTGAGGTTAAGACCATCTATAGCAACTTTATGTAAGATTTTTATAATGAATGAACATTGGACCTTGTCAAATACTCTTTCTGCATCAATGGAGATGATCACGTGATTCTTGTCTTTGGTTCTTTTAATATGATGTATTAGAGTTATTGATTTGCACATGCTGAACCATCCCTGAATCCCTGGGATGAATTCCACTTGTTCATGAAGCATAATCTTCAATGATTTCTTTCATTCTCTTTGCCTGTATCCTACTGAGGATTTTTGCATGTATGTTCATTAGTGATTTTGGCTTGTAATTCTCTTTTTTGATTCAGTTCTTCCCAGGTTTTGGAATCACGGAAATACTTGATTCCAGGAATGATTTTGGAAGTATTGCTTCCCTTCCATTCCCTTTGGAAGTACTGCTTTCTTCTGGTTTCCTTAAAGAGTTTAAGCATTAGTGGCATTAGTTCTCTAAATTTCTTGTACAATTAAACAGTGAATCCATCATGATCTGGGCGTCTTTTTTTTTTTTTGTTTGTAAATTTTACTTACACTTTCAATTTCATTGGTGAATAATAAATTATTTAAATGATTTTCTATCTTCTTGATTTTGTTTTGGCAATTTGATTGTGTCTAGGAATCTTTCCATTTCTTCTGTGTTTTCCGTCTTGTTAGAACATAGGTTCTCATAGTCAGTATTGATAATCTTCTGGATTTCTATAGCATCTGTTGTGATTTTCCCGTTTCATTCTTAACTGGTGAATTTGTGCCTTCTCTTTCCTCTTTTAGATGAGCTCAGCTAATGGTTTATGAATTTTATTTGTGCTTTCAATGAGCCAAGTTTTTGATTTTTTAATTCTCCATATTTTTTCTTAGTCTCAGTTGCATTAGTTTCTGCTCTTATCTTTATAATTTCCTTCTTATATGAGTTTGGGTTTGATTTATTCTTTTTCTAGAAGTTTGAGGTTCAAAATTAGGATGTTTGTTTGAGCTCATTCTGTTTTACCGGTGTGAGAGTTCATTGCTATAAATTTCCTTCATAGATTTGTTTCCTTTGTGTACCATAAGTTTTGCTGTGTTTTATCAGCATTATCATTTAATTATATATAATGTTTAATTTCATCTTTCATTTCCTTTGTGACCCATTGTTCATAATGGTGTGGTTAGTTTCCTTATGTTCATGTAGATTTTATTACTTCTGGTTTCATTGATCTCCAGTTTCACTGCACTTAAGATTGTCTTCATGGAATGATTTCACTTCCTCTACATTCACTTAATTGTGTTTTGTCAGTTAATATATGGTCTATCTTAGGAAACGTCCCATGTGCACCAGAGAAGAATGTGTATTCTGGTGTTTGGGGTTGCAAAACTCTGTACATCTGCCAAGCCTATTTATTCCCAGGCTTGGTTTAATTCTGATATTTCTTTATTTTTTTTCTACTTCATGTATCCATTCTGAATGTGGGGTATTAAGGTCCCCTACTACAATTGTGTTTGTGCTTATTTTGTCTGTAATATGTTAATATTTGTTTTATGTATTTGAATGAACCTGTCTTTGGGGCCTAAATATTTATGATTGCTATCTCTTCTTCTTGGAGTTCTCCCTTAAAAAGTATGAAGTGACCTTCTTTATCTCTTTTGGTCACTTTTGGATTAAAGTTTTCAGTGTCTGCAAATAGAATAGCCACCCTGGCTTTTTTCTGGGTTCCTGTGGCATGGAAAAATGTTCTCCATCCTCTCACTTTTTGTGTATGAATTTCTTTGTGGGTTACATGTGCTTATTGGATACAGCATATTTTTGGACGTTGTTTCTTGATCCACTTTGCCATTCTATTTCTTTTGATTGGTGAGTTGAGGCAATATACATTGATGGTTATAATTGATATATATTGGCTTTTTTCAGTTTTTTTTTCCTGTTGTTGATTATCTGCCTTTCACCTCTGTATGATTGCTTACTCCACTTGGCAGTTTCTTTCTATTGGTGTTCATGTGATTGTGGCCTTCATGGTCTATTTTTAATACATCCTTAAGGGAATTCTGTAGAGCTGGTTTGGTGGTCATAAATTTCTAAGTTGTTCTTTGCCATGGAAGTATCTTGCTTCTCCATGACTTTTGAAAGACCCTTTTGTGGCGTATATCAATCTGGATTAAAAATTGTTTTCATTTAGGGCTAAAAATACTTCACTCCAAGATCTCCTTGACTTGATAGGTGTGTTTACAAATCTGTTGTGATTCTGATGGTTTTTTCTCCATAGGTGATTTGTTTGTTTTGTCTAACAGCTTTTAATATTCTGTTCTTTGAAACCACTTTGAAGATATAAAGAGTAACATGACAACCATTGTTAATTTCCTACCACTTTGTCTGTAACTCTGTATTGTTTGTATTATTCTTATGCTATTTTGTAAATGGATGTCTTTTGTTAATATGTTTTCCTTCTTTTATCTTTAAAATAAATTTTAAAAATTTACAAAAAATTTCTGTCGTTGGGCTGAGTTTCTGGAATCTTGATTATTATGTATCTTGGTATAGATTTATTCTGATCACAGCAATTTGGAGTTCAGTATGCTTCACTTATTAGTATGTCAAATTCTATATCCATGTTTGGAAAGTTTTCTGCTATTATTTCTGTGAAAAGTTTTCTTATGTCTTTTGCACTGACTTCAGCTTTCTCTCTGACTCAAATCAAACTTCTGATGTTCTTTGCTTCATCTTATAGCTTTTGGATTGATTTTTCATGTTCTGTTGCTATTTCTGAGCTACATTTCTTTTTGTGCTTGCTAGCCACGATCCTATCTTCTTGATCTGACAGTCTATCATGGCTTAATTTAATCTGTTCCATATACTTTCAGTAGTTTTTTTAATCTCCTAGACTTCTACTTGTATCTGTTTCACGGATTCCATTTCTTTCCTATGATGGACTTCCAAAGTTTCAATTGTTTTCCTGAGTTCCTCTATTTTTTAATTCTGTCTGCTTTAATGTAGTTAAATTTTTTTTCGCACCTTAGAGATTATGCTTTCTGTGGACTCTTCCATTTGTTTTTTCACTTCTGTTGCTAACATTTCAGAAAGTTCCAGTGGTTGGCTCCTGATTTCCTCTATTTTGTTGTGTGCTGGACATGTCCTACCTGGGCAGAGGGTCTGGGGTTTCATTTTGCTACTGTGTCTTATATTTTTTTTGTTCTATATTTTTGTATTATTTTATTTCATGTTTTGATCATTGTAGATCTCTTATGGTAGACAGCTTCATCCGTAGTATTTTGGCTTCACTAGGAAATGGCTCTTTCACACGTATATATTTTAGGTGTAAGTGGTTCTTGGTCTTTGTGTCTATCTGAACTTTCCAAAATACTGAGGATGAGAAGTTGTTGCATATTTGACTCAGCACCCAGTCCTTTGGAAAAGGATCATTGTGCTGAAAATGATCCCATATAATTAAGTGCTATCATACAGGAGAAAACCCTGATTATAACAGGTATGATACCCTGCCTAAAGTATTACAGTTAACAATAACAATAGTCTCAATCACAGCCTGGATACTGACAAACAGTGGTAACTATTAGGCCGATACTTTTAATCATAGGAGCAAATTGCACAGATATATAACAGGATTCAACATATCCCAGGAGCTTGTATTCAATGACTTTCCCTTTAGTGGAATGATTTCTTTCTGTTATAGGGGATGGACTAAGAGGGGTGGAGGGCAAAACAGGGACAGGAATGAGGTCTGGTATAGCAGGAACAAGGCTGGAGGGCAGAGGATGGACTGACTATGTTTTGGAAAACTGGGGGACAGGAGGGGAAAGGATGCAGGAGGAAGCAGAGGAGTACTGAAGTGAACCGAGAAGAGCCAGTGCTTTTGCACATGAGAGCATCATAAAATCAAGCGAGATAGTTGGCAAAGAGAGTTAGAAGACAAGTAGATGAAAACAAATAGGAAGGTGATAAATTTAAAGCATTAAAGAAGGAGAAAGAAGTAGAGTAAAAGGGAGACTACAAACAAAAAACAAAATCCTAGAAGATTAACAAGCAAGTTAATCTAAGCAAACAACTTTTCGAAAGTCTCAATTGGACTGAAAAAGGGAAACCAACCAAACAAACATAGAAAAATAAACAAAGTAAAATTCCTTTGGTTTCACAGATCTGTGATAGAGCGCTCCAGACATTTTGCAGCGGGATTTATTCTTAGTATAGGTCTGAGCTTGGTTCCGGATGTGGAAGCTGGGGTTGCTGTTCTGAACGCTGCTGTTTCTGACTTTCCACCTGCTGGTGCCGTGTCCATGCCTAGGCCTCTGTAGGTTGCTGAGAGGCCCCGTCTGGGCAGGCCGGCCCCGTGCATGTACCCACACCGCCGCTGGTGCCCTGGTGGGTCACTGGGGGTCCGCTGCCCGGGGCATCGGTCCACGCAGCATGCACATGCCCTGCCGCTGCTGCGGAAATAATACTTTAAAGATATTTTCACTGTTTTGAAAAATTAGGAATGTCACATTTATGTTTCTATTTTGGATTCTCAATCCCTTTATATAATTTCTAAAAATATTTAGACAAAAAAACCCAACATTACTTATATACACCCAATACTTACCATTTTTGCCTCCCTTTGGTGTGTTGGGAAGAGTTAAATTTGTGTGTGAAAGAACTTTTCCTTTACTTAAAGAACTTCCATTGGTAAGTTTTGCATTTAATATATGTTAGCGACAGATACAGCCCTTTTTTGTTTATCTCTACCACATTTATTTTCATTTTTGAAAGATATTGTTGTATATTTCCCAGTTTTGAAATTCTAAATTAATGGGTTTTCTTAAATTTTTCTTGCAGTGCCTTCAAGTTGCCTCAAATTTGCATAAATTCTGATGTGACACTATTCTTGTCATTCATTTATATAAAAAACTTATTTCTAGCAGCTCTGATATTTTCATTTTTAATGGGTATGTCATGTTCTTTACGTATATTCTGCTTGTTTCGTTCAGATTCTGTTATGGTTTGTGTCTGAATGTCCCACCTCAAGCCTCATGCAATCATGAGTGCAGGCTTCTAGTGTTTATGATTGATCTTTAGTCTAACGCTGGGATGATAGGTGTGAGGGCTACACCTGCTCTGGGGCACACAGCTTGCATAAAACATTAAGGAGAGAAAAGGCCCGCTCTTCCCACTTCTCCCTTTCGCTCTGGTTGCTTTTGCTGTCTTCTGCCACCATGAACTGTTGACCTCTGCCATGAACCACCTTGCATGGAGCCAGCCAAGTATGGACTGCAACCACTGTAAACTATGAGCTAAATAAACCTTTCTTTCCTCAATTTTTGGCATCAGTTATTTTGTTTCAGCAACAAGAGAAAAGTAAATAAGACAAAATTTGGTACCAGAGAAATGGGGTCATTGCTGTGACTACTCCTGGCCATATAGTTCAAGAGCCTTTGGAAATGCCTTGTGGGAAGTGTTTGGGAAGGTTTGGAGATGTCAACTGAAGGAATAGATCTGGAATGCCTTTCCTTGTTCTGTCTGGGAGATTCTGGTCAGGGCTCAGAAGATCAGAAAGCTGATAGAAATCTTGCCAGTAAAGACCCAGCTTGGGAGGTTTCTGTTGGGAAGAAGGACTGTACTGGATGCTAGACTCCAGATGATGTATGTTACAGCCTGGCAGAAAGTTTGCCTGCATTTTCCTTGTGTGTAGAGACTTTGCATAAAACTGAGGTTAAGGGCAGTGGAGCAATTAATCTGGCAGAAGAAATTTCAAGGCAGTCAAACGTTGAGGCAGTGGCATGGCTGGTGTTGGGGACTTTTGGCCAGATTTATGTTGAGAATGAAGAGTAAGAGCCCATCAGGATGATTTAAAGCATTGTGTGTTTGGCCAGAAAAAAAAAAAATCTACAGTAAAGCTGTGGACTACAACAATAAACTGAAGAGATCTCCATTGCTGAGAAGGAGCAAGAGAATTGAAAAGAGCTTCTTAGATTTGTCCATTTTTCAAACACATTTACATTTTTTCTCCTAGTTTTTATATATGTGTGTGTGTGTGTGTGTGTGTATTAAATTTTGCTATTATCCTACAGTCAGTAACACTCTGTTCTTTTTCTGCTTTTTTTTTTTTTTTGCTTTGTTTTTATAGTTTATTGGTTCATGTTCAATACCTCATTCTTATTTTGCTGCTACTCACTAGGATCACTTTAAAAATCTCATCTATTCTTTCATGTTTAGGAATTTTTGTTTCATTTATTTATCTTTTTCTCCTTTTATCTACTTTCTTAACTTAAATAATTGGCTCACATGATTGTGAGAGCTGGCCAGTCTGAACTCTTTAGGGTAGACAAGGACATTGGAAATCAACAATTATAGTTGTCATTAAGCAAAATTCTTCCTTAGGAAACTCATTGTTTGCTCTTAAATCTTCCAGTCGAGTAGAAAAAATCCTTATGTTATCAAGATATTCTCCTTTACTTAAAGTCAGTTGATTGTAAATATTAATCACATCCACAAAATACACCCAGTAATATCTAGACTACTGTTGATCAAACAACTAGGCACCCTCACCTTCAAAAGATTTCCCATAAAGTTAATCATCGCAGGCACTGAGCTCTACATTTTCCTTTCTCCATTGTGATGTAGGAATTTCTTGCACACAGTCAAGTGACGAAATTATCACTTTGTTTTGTCCTCTGTCAGATATTACATCATTTTCTATTTTCTAGCATCTGAGCACTGTTATTTTCTGTCTTTGCTGATTACTTACTGTTTAAAGTGGATTAATATCTTGTATATATTAATTTTCACTTTTACCAAAGTTAATGTTTCTAATTTTAAAAATTGAATCAAGAAAGTGGAAGCAACCGGTAGTATGGACTCATGCCTGTAATCCCAGCACTCAGGAGGCTGAGGCAGGAGGAGAGTTATGAGTTTGAGACCTGCCTGGGCCACAAACTGAGCTCGAGGCCAGCCTGAACTGCATAGCAAGAGCAAGTCTCAAACACACACACACACACACACACACACACACACACACACACACAAAAGAAAGTCAAAGTTAGAGATGCAAATAATAATATAAACTTTATTCCCATATTTAAATGATTCTCTAGATACAAAGCTATGAATCTGTTTGAACTTAGAAAATTGAGACTGTGATTGTTTTAATTACATAATATCTCTTGATAGCAGAAGGAAGAGGAGGATGGTAGCAATTTTTATTAAAATGGCTTTTGTTGATACTATTTAAATATCCTGAACAATCATAAAGTATTTTAAGTATAAGATCTGCGTGTATTCCTAAGGGAGCCTAAGAGACAGAATTGCTCATGTGCACATTCTCTATGAGATTAAACAGTGATCTGAAAATTGATGAATAGTATTACGCTTTCTGAAAGGAAGGAAAACATAATATTTTAACAGGAGAAGAATCTCCAGCAAATGGCTTTATTTCACATCCATAATTTCATTGGCATACAGTCTCTAAGAGCAGTTATTTATGCACACATGGTCTAGTAAATATTTTGCTTTACAGTCAGATTAAACCTCTGATATGCAGAGTACAAAACAGTTCCTGGCACAGGAATGGTAAATATATGAGATCAGTATGCTTGATAAATGTTTGTCCTCTTATCTGTGGAATCCTATTACAATGTTAGGAAACTTCCAGTTAGATGGAGATTACTTCATGAAGTATTATGTGAACTTCAAACGGTGCTTTAAAGTTGGTGCTGCTGATTGTCAACTATTTATAAAACAGAAAGAGAGCTATGATGCAAATAAAAATGCATTTAGATACACATTGAACAGTATCTTATTTTTCCATTTTATTGTTTCCGTTATATTAGAATCGTAAATAATTGCTTTAAGAACAAACCATCTCCCTGGTGCTTTCTGCCAGGAAAGCATCTGGCTATTTAGAATTTCTGTGGATGTACAACCTATCTACAAGGAAAAGGGTACCTTTTAAAAGTAAAAGTAAAAGATATACAAAAGCATGACATCAGCAGCATTTTCTTGCCTACCTTGTAGTATTTCTAGAAACCATTTTTATTATTTGAAATGGGTTCCTCAAAGATATAATGATACCTCAAAAATATATTCAGTCTCTTGATTATGGGGAAGTTATTACCTTAGCTTAAATATCATAATTTTGATACACAAGTGTTCTTATTAAGGAATAGTACACTGAAAGTCATTGGCTTGCTGAATTCATATTTTCCCAGCACAGGAAGATTTCTTTGTTTGTGGAGAAAGACACCATAGAAATGTGCACAGTATTTTAATAAATACTCAAATGTCATAGGAAAACTAAAAAAAAAAAAAAGTGGGTTTACTGAGAGGAATAAAATGTGGGAGTATCAGGAATGCAATCTGCCACTACTGGAATTGACACAGGTCAGCCACAGTTGTTAAATATCCTAAAATAAAACAGCTCACCTTTTCTAAAGGCTAAAACCTCTCTTCAGTGAGTAACGTGTCTTGCCTTCTCATGTTTCCTCAGTTTTGAAAATTAAGAACCATCAATCACATTTTGTTATGATGTCACATAATGCGGAAGTGGCACTATTTGATCTGTTAGAAAAATTAAGAAATAAGAAATCAATTGGGTTTGGTAGCTGACTCATACCTCAAGCAATCCTATTTATAAACATAGATTTGTCATCATATTGGATTTTTTCTAGTTTGTAAACATTCTATTAAAATCTATGAATAATGGCACAGAATCAGAGTTCTGAGTGACTTAATTTATGAACTAATAAACTACCACAGGGGAATAAAAAGGGTATAAAACACTACTACTTGAAAAAACCCATAGAAAGTATCAGAAAGGAAAAGTTTAAAGGCTGTTTTTTCTTCTTACATGTTTTCTTACTGTTTTAGGTTCATAGACATATACAATCACAAGGAGAGGCCTATTTCTGAAGTCTTACAGACCTACCAGTATATATGGTAAATAACTACTCTTTGTACATAGTTACAACCAATCTTTTCTTCCTCTGCACATAAATTTTCAGTTTGCAATAGGTATTTATGCTACCCCCACTCTGTAATTGTGTGAGTTAGGCAATTTGTCTTAATATTGAAAATGGTGATAAATCAACTGGTCAGAAGTTTCAAAAATAATTGCATATAATAAGTTTTCCAAGTAAGTAATTTATTTTTATTTGCTAAGTGTTGTGCGACAGTTCCCCTCAGGATTCACTGTTTGCTTGTGTACATTATTGATCTGCATGTGATGTGCTGCTTAATTACATTTTTAATGGTTTATAAAGTTGTACTTCTTCCTTATTATCTGTTACAACCTTAAAGTTCAAAAGTGTTTGAGAATAAGTTTTCAATAATAATTACAGCTATGATATCATGTGAGGTTTAGCAATGGCAATGCTTTGTGTTTCTGTCCTTCCAGGGTTACAGGTTAGGTGTGAATTTCTATGTGTTGTTTGCTGATAATTTCTCACAACACATAAGCAAATCATTTTAATGAGAACAATTTTAGGAAACTTGTTAAAAGTTCCTGTTAGAAAGTAAATTAGTGTCATAATCCTTGGTTAGATTTGGAATGAAAGTCAAATTTCTGGTTTTGGTTTTTAGACTCTTTTGGGAAAGCACATTAGCGTTTAGCAAAAGATAAAGAATGACGCTGTACACAGAAGCCCTCTACCAAGGCAAGTTAAATCAAATCAAAACACTAAATGCAGAAAAAACTATCATCAGCAAAGCATCAGTAATAACTCAGGTTTATGCCACTCTATCTGAAAAACGGTGTGCTGCTAATAGCTTGAAGACACTCAGAACAATGACTCAGAATCTCCTCCCAGAAACAGTAATGACAAAATTCTTTGAGAAGAAAATTGTGGTTGTTTAAATAGTCATCAGTTTAGAAAACATCAGAATAAAAATGAATAAAAATTCTGCATAGGTGAACTCGTGAAATAAATCTGTTTTATGCATACGGACAGTGGGCGTGGTGGAAAGTTATACACAGCAAGAATCAAAAGCTAGCACCTCTAAATTGTTAATTAAAAGTAGAGATAAAAATAATGACACTCCTTCCTAAAATTTCTATCAATGTCTCTTCACTGAGGGTTTTTTTTAATTTTGGGTTTTTTGTTGTTGTTTTGTATGGGGAATGGAATTCGGACCTCATACTTACCAAGCAGGCACTGTACCATTGAACTATATCCCTGGCCTAGTGAGAAATTTCTCAAAGAGATAATAAAAGTATTTTTAAAAGAAAAGACTTGATCTAATGTGTGTGTGTGTGTGTGTGTGTGTGTGTGTGTGTGTAAGAAAATCAGAAAATAAGTTATCTGAAAAATGTTACAAAATCTAAACGTTAAAAAAATACTCTCAGGAGACAATATAATGTTTACTGAAAGAGTAATAAAAATCCGAAAGTTAAAACAGATATTCTGAAAGGGAAAGCAACCATTCAAGTGGGAAGAGCAACTGGGATAGGGGAAAGGAGAAAAGAAAATAGGAAAGGAAAAATAAACAAACACACACACACACACACACACACACACACACAAGATTGCTAAGATAATTGTACTGTTGGTTTCTATTGTTTTTCTGAAAGGAATAGCTAATATTTAATTGATCAACTTCGCTTGCCTATATCTGGTAATGCAAACAACTACTTTGAAGATAACAATACACAATATAACAACCATTATTAATTTCCTACCATGTTGTTTTGAAGTTCTGTATCATTTTTATTGTTTTTAATTTTGTATTCTCATAAAAAAATTCACCTGAACTTCTGAAAGATAAATCTTGCCAAAAATAAAATTTAAAAACACAGGGTCACAAATAGATAACATATCTGAAAAGTACAGATTTAGCCTACGGGTTTAACCTAGGGGTCATAGAAAGAGAAAAGAGATGGATAGAGGTCAGGACAGAAAATGGACACTACACACAAAAATTTTGTCTACACTAGTAATCATGTAGTGTCCAAACTGAGTCCTCCAAGCACTTAGTTTTAGGAGAAGGAAAGGCAGAAGGGAAAGGAGAAGAAAGGGCGACAAAAGGGAATCAAGGTGTGTCATGCACAAGGGCCAACTCCCCGTAAGCAATGTAGTCATGTTCTGCAAACATACTAGTGGAAATGAAAATTAAAAATCTAGGCAAAATGGGAAAGAGCTATAGCAAGATGTCCCCTGTGAAATTTTAGAACACAGGGGGGAAAATAGAACCTAAACATTTTAATTTTTATATCACCATACTTGAATTGTTTTAATCTTACCTCCCTAATCCTATCTAATATGAAGAAAAGCAAAGTTCCATTTAAAATAATATGCAATAAAATATCTACTTTTAATAAAAAAGTACATTTCCCCTACATATTGCTATTTCACAATTCATAGCTATTACATGAAATATGTCAAATAATGAGTCTAATTAATGATATATATATATACACATACACATATGTATACATATATTTTATATTATAAATGCTATTTAATATATAAATATCTTCCAGGTTTCAAATTAAATCTGTTTGTGAACAGTTGCATAATTTTTATAAGATTTAATCTTCCTTCTATGCATATTTATTTGCCAAAATATTCTGATCCGATCTATTTTTGTAACATAGTTTGGATAACCCAAGAGTTCAGACACATGGTAGTCTTTGTTAGGAAGGTGGTTTCTTACAAATTCCATAACCCTGGTGCACTCAAGGCCTCAAATATCACATTAACCATGCTTAGAAAACATAAACATCAGCATAGTCTCTGAGAGGCACTCTAATGTAAGGAAGATACTCATATTTTTGTCTGAACAAAAGAATTCAATCTTCCCGGAACATTTTATTCCCTATTATTATCTTCTCGTCAATTGCAGTGTTATCTACACAGTTGGTAAAATTGAAAAGCTATAAAACAAAACATCTTGTTTCTTGATTTTTCAAAATATATTTTCCACTAACTGTACATCTACAAGCAAAATCTATTGACACCTTCTCTACGGACGTGTGCATTGTCATCTAACCTCTCTGTTTCAATCAGCCAGGAGAGTTCTCGCTCTACATTCAGATGGCGATTGTGAATCGGCAAAGCGCAGCTCTGCTAGCAGCCCCGATGTCACCAGGACACTGGGTAATGCCAGCTGCCAAGAGCTGTCACGGCCAGCAGATTTTCACTGCCGCACAAGTTGACTGCACCAGGTGCTTATCTCTACTGCTGCTTTTCATTGGTTTCTAGTCTCTGCAGTTCGTTGGTGCTACCAGCTGGAAGCGTTTGATCACTCTTACTTTTAAAATGGCTGCTCTGTCTATACTACTCGGGGGCAATGTCCCAAGTCCATTTATAAGAGTTCTGGAGACCAGAGCTACCTGAGACCTAAATCATGAGCAGGTCTGCAGGACGACCAAAGCAAGTACGTGTTTCAACAGGTCTGTGCGGGGGCACGAGGACAGAACACTGTGGAGAGCCCTCCTAGTCCAACCAGAGAAGTGGTGGCGGAGGGCTGCTTATGCAGAAGCTGCCGTCCTGTGGCAGCAAGGGCAAGCACTGACACCTTCCATCTTCTGAAAGGCTAGTGATGGGGTTTAGGAATGTTAACAATGGGCCCAGATCCGCCCTTCCCTAATTGTAGCCATGTCAGGACGGGCCTCTCCTATCTTCAGAAAGGCAAGAGTAGCCCCAGAAGTGCAGGCCCGGGGGAGGGGCACTGCACCGGCAGGCTGACTGCACTCACAGTACAGTGGAGAAAAGTGGCAGTGTGATAGTCAGGGAGGACACTGAAGCAGGTTTGTTCCGGCCATTCGGGGGCCTAAGGAGGAGCAAAGGGAGGGAGGAGGCTGGGTGTGACAGGTGCCTACCAAGCCACATCCCCCTCAGGCCAGCCTGGGGGAAATGGGAACCAGGCACTTCTCGCCCATCTCACCTGTTCCTGCTTTGATTGGTTTTTCTATAATTCATTCTTCACAAAGCAGTCATGTTAATTTCATGCATTAAGTTCATCTTACATGCCCAACCCAGTGAAAACTTTCACATTGCTCATTTTGTCATAGAAAATAAACCCTAAAACTTTTTTGTGCAACCTTGACTAAAATTTCTTAGGAGGGTTGTGCCTACATTTCTTAGTGGTCTCTGTTTTATTTGCTGTGTTTCACATATATATGTTCTTGAATATTTTTAAATTTGTTTTTCTAACAGACTGTTTTTCAAGAGATGTCCCATTTTGTAGTACCATTTCTTATATAAGAACTGCATTTCTTTTACAAGCTTGTCAACATCTTGTCAGATCTTTGGTAGTATTTATTTTAACCTCTTAGTGTGTATGCAGAGATAATTTATTGTGGCTTTAGTTTACATTTTCCTAAATATTAATGAATTTGTTTGTCTTAAAATTTTTTATTCATTTGTTTCATCAAATCTGTACCCCAATTATGATTTTTTGTTTTTTATACAGTTGCATTTATCATATATTGTAGACAAATTCCTACTTTCAAAGAACATATATTAAAATCAAAAGCTTAATGTAGGAGTCTCAGAAAAAAAAGCAAATGAAGAGAAGTTATTATAATTTGTTTTTCAAATCTGTTTTATAAACATTTTCCCAGTGTTTACATGGGATTTTCACTTTCTTAAACATTTACTTCAAAGAGAAAATAAATAATACTGGTGAAATCCTCTTCCTCTGATTTTTAGAAAATGGATTGTGCCTTTGACATTTTATCAAAGAATCTCTACCAAACTTCACAAATATTTCTCTACTTTTGTGTGGAAGTAATGTTTCCAAGCAAAAACAGTTTAATAGAGTGCAAGACTGTGTGGGAAACTGCATCACAATGTTACCAAAAAACATTTGAAACCTAGAGAGGACAAGGGCCCATTTGTGTGACAGGAGAATCAACAGTGGTGGGTGGGGTATAATCCCAACTCAACCATGAGAAATCTATTCCAGTGCAGGAGTGAGAATCAGGTTGGTGTCCTTTAGGGCAAAGCACTTACATTTTCAGGAAATGAAGTAAGTTTCATGGGAAAAATAATGCAATTCATAACGGACTGACCAATGTATACATCATATTTAATTAGCTTATGATAGTTATCAGACTTGTATTTTAAGCATTGTAATAGTTTCTAACTAATCTACTCAAGATTAAGAAGAGTTACACAAAGGTTTAATAATTAGGGTACATAGTAGCACTTGTTCATGTAACCGTCTCTTAAATAGTCTCATTTATGGAAGCAGGAGGTTTTTTATTCCAGGTTGCCTTTAAAACATCAAACTTGTTATATTAAGCTCATATATATTGGACATTTTAAAATTTTAGTTTATTCACTCAGCACAATTCTACCTTCAAAACCACCTTCATCTTATTTAGGAATGTCTTTTCACCGTGACTATAATGACTAATGTGATTCAGGAGAAAACTAAATTAGAATAAGGTATGATTGGTCATGATACCTATAACATATCTATAATATTTCAAAAGTATTTTGTCCAAAACATGAATTTTTTTACATTATTTCCCTACATCATTAGATTCTAAAATATAGTTATTTCTTAAAATCCTTCATATGTAAAAATTAATCCTACATTAGCAACTGCAAATTTTACTCATGTTTAATAAAAACATCTTCCTGTATGAATATAAATAAACTTTCTATTCTAGTTGAATATGATAAAGACCGATGAATAGAGTCAAAGGCTTAAAAAATGTGAGGGTCGTTACCCTTCATGGAAGCAGTGAATTTGGTTATGCTTGGGAGATTAAGACCTTTATTTCTTAGTCATCCTCACCGCAATGCTCTACCTTACTGATGAAAAAGAATAACAAAAGATAAAACCATGACACTACAGGAAAATTTCCAATGAAGTGTGTCTTTATTATAGAAGCTTAAGGCTTCTTTGCAATCAAGTTCTTTTAGTATCTTTCACAACTGTTCATGGACAATAAAAGGAACATTTCAGAATATTTCATTAATATTTATGAATTATTTCTTCACATGGCTAGTTACTAACTAAAGTATTTTGATTTGTTAAACAAGAAAATATATAGCAATAAATTATGTACTGGTCATTCCATTTTGCCAAAATGAAATAAGTCAATGATTTAAAAGTGAATGATGTACTTAAATCATAGCATTTCTCCTGGTTGGACTGAAGAGATTATTAACATTACATAGGTACATGGCTCCTTACATATTATAGCCACATTCAGATGTTGATCCATTTTCTCTACACATCTGAGCTCCTATTCCTTGATATTCTGTGACCTTAAAGTCATGTATGTTTTCAGAATAATTATTAATGCTCTCTGTCTGTGGGAAAATTCTATTACCATCATGCTGTTGCCATGATAAATTGTTCAATTTCAATCATGACTAGAAATTAATGATCATCCATTTATTATATATGTTATGAGCTACCTCAGGACAATAAAAATCTAAGAAGATATTTTTGGATTCTGTAACTTAATTTTTGCACAGAGATTGTATATCTATTTTAACAGCAAAAGAATAAGCCAGACACGATGGAGTGTAGTGGTAATAGTATTTACTTGGAAAGCCAAGACAGGAAGATGGTGGACCACATGAAGGCGATACCATCTGAGGAACATAGTGGAATTCTCCAAAAACAGGTAAAACACATACACATTACACAACAAGAATAAACACTGAAATTATTAAAACAAAGTTAAGGCCTCAAAAGTGAATGTATTTGTTGGAAGAGAATTTTAGTGGTAGGTGGCTTTAAAAGGATCAACATAAAATCTTTAAATTCTTCTGACTTATCACTGTGAATTATATAGATACAATGTGAACATTATACCCTTTGTAAAATTAATTGTAACACCCATAAAGATGTTTTCAGTTCATTAGAACCGAATCTTTTTTGTAATAACCAAAGTAATAACTACATCGGGCAATTTCACCAATGGTTGCTAACAGTAATGGCAAAAGTGGGGAAAATGCAATATTCTCATGGTCTCAAAGCATCACTGCACATGTTAATTATAAAGAAGAAGCTTGTATTTACAGGGGAGAGATTTGATGGCTCGGTCTTAACTAAATGTTCAAGTCTGGCACTGAATTTGTTCTATAATGTAGCAGAAGGAACATGTTTCTGTGGCATCCTTCCTGGGGCTTATTGGCCTCAATTTCATGAAATGAAAATTGGTGAGTACAGAATTGTAGTTCTAAATAAAACCAGGTGGAGTTTTCTCAAAGAAGTAAAGAGGTACATCTTTTTGAGCAGATTTTGCATATCACAAAAAGCAGTGTGGTGCTTTAAATATATAAAACAAAGCAAAACAATGAAGCACATTTGGAAATTATTTGGGAAAATTTGAACAAACTCCAAATGTTAGGTGATGAAATTGAAATGATGCTGATATCCTTAGACAACATAAGGTGATCTCGTCACATAAGAAAATGTAATTTCACTGGGGAAACATTGGATAGAGCAAAAGGGTTTTAAAGCATTTATTATATTCTCTGGCAATTGTGCTGTGGGTTTCTTTCAAAATAGTTCAGTTTCTAAGAAGAAATAAATTTCTTCATTAGTCGTTAGTACAAATTACCTCTTAATCTAATTTTTGAACATATGCTGTGTAGCAGATAAAGTAACAATGAATCTATGAAAATGCTCGAGACCCATCTCATTACTTACAGGGGGATCATGAAGAAACAGGGCTTATTTGTGGAGGGCATATTGATCTACAGAAGCAACCAACCACTTTTTTATCTTAATATTAGAAATCTCGGAAAAATATACAGAATAAAGTGTAAAAAATAATAATCAGGTAGAAAAATTGCAGGTTTTATTTAACTTTAAAATCTCCATCAAGACAGATTTAAAAATAAAATTAGTTTTTACATATAAAAAATGTCAATGCACTATAAATAAGAACAAAAGCTAAACTAGAAGATAATAATACTTACTCTCAGATTTGGAGGAATCACCTTCCTTAACACGGAATGAAAAAGTAAAAACGTATAAGGCCTCTCTGTTATTGCTGGCATTATAAAATCAGCAAATAGTATTATCATTGTCTCTTAACTTATGAACTTCACTTCTGTGTTCTGCTGCTATAAATGCACTCATGAATGTATTCTACTGATGCACTCACAAGTATTCAAAATGGATTTCATTCCCAGGTACTTTCACAGCATTATTTGTGATATCAAATGATCAGAAACTTCCTCAATATCCCCAGCAGGAGCCTGGTTAGATGAGCTCTGTCGTATTTATTCAGAAGAATATTATGTTGTTCTTAAAATGCACTTTTCTGATATGGAACCATATCTGAATACAGAAATATGTGTTAAAAGTCAAGGTACACACACATACGATAACATATGTTGTGACAATTTACTGTACATGTAAATGTGGAGCTAGCTATGCTACCTGTATAGGATACAGACACACACGTGTGTATGTTCACACTTAAATCTTATATATGCATATCAGGTTTCTTCAAACTATTTAAGAATTTGGAAATAGTGGTTACTCTGTACAGAAAATCACAGTTATGGGGAACAGAGATAAAAGAATGAAATTTCCCATCGGGTCATTTTATATAGATAAAATGAGCATATTTAAAAGGCAAGTATAAACTGTGGTGTGAAATTACAGTATTTATTTACTTTCTTAGATTAATGTTTCTAACGTATGTTCCTTAAGCATTTGTGTGTTTGGCCATTGGAAAAACTGTGTGTGTGTGTGTGTGTGTGCGCGCGTGTGCGTCTGTGTGTGTGTGTGTGTGTGTGTGTGTTACTTTCTATACATTTTTTTGATGTCCAAGTCACCTCCTTAGATCTGCAACTGAATGGCAGATTGACACACGTGGCTCTTTCTCTGATCCTGTGGTTTTCCCCCAGTGAAAGCTACTCGTCCAAGATTGATTCTTATCTGACTCCCGCTGCCTGGTTCTTTGATGTTTCAGGCATACAGAGCGCATAAAAAGGAATCTGGCACCAAGATGTCAAAAAAATGGTGATGTTACTGTGTCTGTCTCCTTCCTCCCCCATTAATGGTCCTTTTTGTGCAGGATCCAAGCCTTCATTCGCCCACATCTCCTGAAGATATTGTCCACAATGAAGGGGAAGAGAGATGGCAGTAAGAGGGACAGCAAAGAAAGCAGAGTGCACTGCTAAGAGTGACTCTGCCTGCTGACATCTCCAAGCCATTTGCTTACACAGATGTTCCCTCCAGACATTCAATTTCAGCTGCCTGGACAGCATCCAGGTCCTTTGCATTTTAAACAAAGATCTCAGGAGATCCTGATGGAAGTTGACTATGGGCCACAATTTGAAAATCATTGTATTTGAATGTTAGCTGTCAATTTATGAACCTGTAGACAAAGAGTATAAAACTCCGGATGGCCCTGCATTGGTACATGAACCAGCTGGCGTTTTCATTGTTGTATGATTTATGGCTTTTAGATGCTCTACATGAAATATATACATTTTTTCTGTTAGCTATTAATAGCTCTAGTCAAAACTTTATTTTAAAACAAAAGTTTGTATTTGGCAGGGGAAGATAAGTGTCCTGCAAGATTCAGTCCTTCTCTGGATCTTTCTCATAGAATTCATGGGATACGGGGATTGTCCATGATTCAAGGCTGGTGTACACACAATATTTATGTAATAAACTACTACCGTATACCATTCGCAAGCTGCTCTAGGAGGGAAAAAGTGGATACACTGTATTTGACAGTTAATAGATTGATGACATTCACACTGATGCTTGCAAAGTTAAATTTCTTAAATTTTGTTGACAATCAGAGAAAAGATGCTTGTATAATATACTACAGATTTATAAGAGAAATTTCAACCTGCAGACTAACATACCAATAGGAGAATGAAAAATCATTACGACTGATGTAAATTATGGCTCCCACACAGAACATTTCATAGGACACAATAAGATCACTGAGACAAAAGGTGGATGTAACAAATATCTTGTGGCCTCACTATTATCATGTGAAAAAAAGAAGTACCTGTTTGTTGTTTTGAGCTCTGGCCATATAGCTTAGATGACATCATATCTTGCAGACAATCTGAGTACTTTGAGACAATGGTGTGAGTGGACCTGGCAAAAAATTGCCAGTGTTATTTACTTTTTAAGAATAGACTGTTTGGAAGAAAATGCAAGAGTTTAAAAGGTTTGATTATGATGAGATGGCCAAAATTATGTGCATAAGATAAACACTTTTATTAAATCATATATGACAATGAAGGTTGTGAATAGCTTCCATTAAAATAGGACAAGTCTGCTCTTATTAAAAGTAATGAGGTGTAGTCATTTGAAAATATGTCCTATTGCCTATAAAATGCAATCTAGACTAACTCTACTGAGTTTTGTTAATAAACAGTGAAAGGCATCTTACTCTGAAGTACTTCAAAAACAAATTAGTCAAAGTGTCTAGCAGGCGTTGTGGAAGGGAGGGGCAGAGAAAGTTGGGATACAGGATTTTTCCAAGTCACCTTCAGAAGTACCCCAGAGCTTCTGAAAGTGGCTTGTCATTACACATTTGAATATTTTAATTATACACTTCAAAAAATACTTCAGAATCATTTGACTAAAAGTACAATTTGTGTATTACACTTTACTACTTAAATCAACTATGAAATAGCATTTTAAATTAAAATCCAATATACTTTGCATTCATTTTGTTCAAGAAAATTGAAACTAAGTATAACTCTCAAATTAAAGGAGATGGGGGAGCTAACAATAAGGTTTTAGAATACAATGTATTATCATTTATGAAAATCTATATCCTGTGTTCAAGAAAAAAACTGTCTTGAATACAGGAGAGGAGAAGGTGTTGGATAGGATGGAGGTAGAAATAAATCTTTTGAGATTCACAAGGGATGCATTTCCGAGATGCTATGTGCAACTCATCTGTCTACTGCTTTTGCTCAAGCCTCTGTTTTCTAGTATTACTGTCAAAACAGATTGCTTTTCCACGTGACTCCCCCTCAATCCATACATTTGAGCGCAACACTAACATTTAAATCCACGCCTCCCACTCTTGTTGCTAATCAATAACTAGTTCCTGGGAACTTTCTGAATGATTGAAATAACATTGTTACCATTTTAACCCAATCAGTGGAATGAGGTAAGGAGACTATGCTTCCTTTGTTGACCCGTCCCTCGATTTCACTTAAATCCACTATTGAACAAGCCATATTTCATATAGAGTTTGAGCTATTGCTGGTCTCTCAGTTCGTTTGAAAATGCCAATGACTTTCCACAAATACTATGAAAACATGTACTACATCCAGCCCTACCTAAAATTTATTGCTTTACTTTGCTAACTCTTCATATTAACAGGCACATAAATTTTAATGAAGATAGCAAAAACAAAATGTATTTTATTATGTTAAGTCAAATATCCCTTGATATTGATGTTCATTTTACTACTCTTGACTTATTTAAATTTTATTATTTTTTAAAATTTGTGTTCATACATTTTCAATATCGAATCTTTGTCCTTTGTTATGTACGTGTGTGTATATTTACATATACACATGAACACACACCCCCACAGATACACACACTACCAAACTATAAATTACACAGAAAAAGATAGTCTTTTAAGAATGATTAAATTACTCTGAGAATATCAGAGTACTGTAGAGATAGTAAGTATGCCTTAGTAGACTACGAACATGTCCAAAGAATTTGAAGGAAAGGGAAGCTCTTATTAATAAAAGGAACAAAACAAAACAAAAGTGAATAATGAGAGTGAGAAGTGTGCACTAGCAGCCTGAGTACAAACTCATTGGTTTTTTGTCCTGGAGATTGGGGCTGGGGGTATAGCTCAGTGGCGTTGGTGCTTGCTTGGTAAGCGCAAGGTCCTGAGTTCGATCCCTGATACCGGAAAAAAAAAACAAAAACAAAAAACTGAATGAAATGTCCTGGAGATGAGAACTGGAACGCAGCCATTGGACTTTGAGCCCTTCTTGGGCAAGTACATGTTTCATATTTTACTGCACACACTTTAGCTAAGTTTCTGGAGTATTCAAAAATGCAATAGAAAAATTGTGTTACTGAAGCAAATGTGGCAGACCTGGAAAGCACGAGCGGGTATAGAATGAAAATAAAACATTTTAGGAGATTTCAGAAGATCTTAGTTAAAAGGTCATCCCTAGTGTGCTTGTGAGGTCTTCAGATCTGAAAGTTGAATATCAAAATATGTGAGGTTTTCTTGCCACTGTGTATTCAATCCAAAGGTTAAGTCTCTATGTTTTACCAAAAATTCTACCAATGTTATCTTGACATTTATAAGAACAGCGGGAGTCCATTTTCCCGACTCAGAAGAGCTCTGGGCTTATGGAAATCCCAGCAATCATTGCAACCACATAGTCAAATAATGAACAAGCAGGCAGCATTTTTTGTGGGGTTTTTTGGCACAGGCAATGACGTCACACTTCTCAGGTGCCACTGAGCTACATCCCGGCCCGGAAGACAACATCTTACAAGATTCTTCTGTCGAATTCAATAGTAAAATCAGACTAAATAAGAAAAAAAGGAAACTATGAGTCAGCACCTCTTGTGGAGAAACGTATGTGTGGATGAATGCATAGCCACATACACATACATACGCGCACACAGAATCCTGGACCAATCACAAGTCTTCGTTTCTTTAGGTTTCTTTCAAACAGCAGAAACTTTTGATTTCACAATTATCAATTTAATCACTTATTTTCAGACTGTTTTATAAGTCTATCTTTTATTTTTAAAAAATTCTTACTTTCTGAGTTCTTACAAATTTCTACAAGATTATCATCAAAGTTTTTAAATGTCTTTCACATTTAAACTGCAGTCCATTTAGAATAGTGGTTTGTGTATGGTATCACAATTGTCCTTTTTGGAGATAGAATGCTCTGTACTTTTCTCAAATTTAATGACACTATGCTTTAATGCACTTATGGTACTAATATCTGATTATCTTTTTATATGAAAATTTTAATAATGTACCAAAATTCCCAAATATTTCTTACAAATTTTAAAATTCGTCAAATCTATAGAAAACATGTGCAGTGTAAATTTTTATTATGTTTTTGTACAGTAATATAACTTTAAATATTTCAGCTGTATTAATGTCTTTCAGTAAAGTTTTATAAGTTTTCTGTTTGCCATGTCATTAATTTTACTAGTTTAAAATTTTTTTCTAAATTTTTACTACTATAATTTAACACTTAGTATTTATACACTTTAAATACATATGAAAAGGGTAAACAAATAAATTTGAGATTTTTCAACTGTGCCAGATTTTGTTTTTTAATTAATTTTATCTGTACACCTTAGATATACAAAATGATAGCAGCCACCACAGGGAATTTGTGCCTCTGCATGATATATTTTGATTCCTCTTTTCCCTTTTCTCTCCCCTTCTTTCAACCATCTTTATATAAAAAGCCTTTTTCCCCAGTTTTTTCTTTTAGTCTGCTTGTCCTTTACCCTCCCCATCCCCATTTTTCTTTCCCAACTGAATATTTTCTTCCTACTTTATATCTTTAATACATTTTGGTCCTTATTTACACTTTTGATTTCTCACATGAGAGAAACTGTGTTGTATTTACACCTGTGTGTCCAATATATTTCACTTAAGAGTCTCAAAGTGTATCCCCTTACCTCAAAGTGCTTCAAGTCTATCCTTCTTATGGCAGATTAGTAACTCACCGTATATTTAAGAAAATCACATCTTCTGGCTATTTCCAAGGTTTAGCCATTACAAACTGTGCTGCTGTAGACATGGGAGTGCATATATCACTCTGAAAAGATGTTTTAGTTCTTTTTGGAAGATACAAACATGTGGAATAGCTGGGTCCAACGGAATCCCAAATCCTAGTTTTATGAGGAATTTCCACAATGGTAGCACCAGTCTACATTCTCACTAACAGTGGAGAAGGGTTTCATTTTCTCCACAGCCCTGACAGCATGTGTTATTGGAAGATTTCTTTTTTTTTTCAGCTGAAATAATACGAGATTTTTATTTTTTCCTTTTTTGAAATTTTTTCTTTAAATAAAATTGTACGAAAAAGGAACAATTGCAAAATACAAACAAAACAAAGCAAGGACACTAAAAATGACACGGGGTTTCAAACCAAATTATGGGGATTAACAGTAGTTGTTATATTACGTATTATCTTCAACAAAGTTGGTCAGATTACCAGATATAAGAATAAAAGGTTGTTCAAATTATTAAAGGGAATAATAAAATAATAATTTAAAAGATCCTTAAATACAATACATAGCGTCACGAGACAGGATTGTAGGAATTCACCAATGGCTGTTATACTGCAATTGTCGTCATCACCTAAGTTGCTCAAAGTACCTGATACAAACACGCAAAACTGGTCAAAATATTGGGAAAAAATCTTTTAATCATTAACTGTTCCCCTCTACAAACCATCAAACATGTACAATAGATGATAGAAAAGGGAAAGAAATTTCTCAAAGGAAGGAACAACTGGGATGAAGGAAAGAAGGAAAATAAAGTACTAAAGCATTATATATATCTGAAGAATACATAGGAAAATAATTTTCCCAGTCTTTCAGTTGTTTCTTCACTAGATTGATGGTCTCTTTTTGTTATACAAAAGCTTTTTACTAAGGTGAGATCGTAGTTGTAAATTCTTTGTAACATCACTTGCAATAGGGGTTTTGTTCATAAAGTCTTTGCCTACACCTATGTCTCCAAGAGTTTGAACTAATTTATGTTCCCAAATATTTAGTGTCTCTGCTTTAATATTTAGAACTCAGATTCATTTTGATTTTAGTTTAATGCATGGTTAAATATATAGGTCCAGTTTTAGTCTTTGGCATGTGGAAAACCAGTTTTTCCAGCACCAGTTAGTAAAGAGGCTATCATTCTTCTAATTAAGATGTTTGACCCCTTTGTCAAAGATAAGGTGGCTGAGTATGTTTGGAATAGTTTCTGTGACTTCTAATCTGTTCCACTGTTCCTCAGTCCTTACACTATGCTGTTTGTATCATTGTAGCTTTATAATATAATTTCAAATCAGGGTTTGTAATGCTCCCTGCCTTGCCTTTGTTTCCCAGAATTCTGCGTTTGCTATTCTAGGTTTTTTCTGGTTTCAAATCAACTTTAGGATTGTTTTCTCTAATTCTGTGAGGTATGATATTAGTGGTTTATCAGGATTGCATTAAATGTATATAACAATTTTGGGAGTATTACCACTTTTACTGTATTGGCTTTCCCTACCCAAAAGGAAGGAATAGCTTTCCAGTTTCTATTCAATCTTCTTTGTCAGAGTACTACCATTTTCAATGTAAAGGTGTTTTACTTCCTTTATTAGATTGATTACTAAATTTTTCTTTTTTATGCAACTGGTATGGTGTGGTTTTGATAATTTCTCTCTCAATGAGTTTGTTATTTGAGTACAGAAATGCTACTGATTTTTGAGTGTTGACTTTGAATCCAGCTGTGTTATGGACTTTGATTATTAAATTTAAAAATCTTTTGGTAGAGATTTAGGATCTTCTACATGAAGTATCATATTATGTGCAAACAATGTTAATTTAATTTTTTCTTTTCCTATCCTTATTTTTTTGTTTCCTTTCTCTTGTCTAATTATGCTGGCTAATGTTTCCAGAAATATATTGAATAAGAGTACTGATATTGGACATCCTTGCCTTGCTCCAGACTTTATAGTGAGAGCTTTTAGTTTTGTCTATTTAGTATGATGTTGGCTGCTGCCTTGTCGTACATAGCTTTTACATTGTCATGGGATTTAAAATTTATATTTTTAAAATTCTATAAGCTTGTACTTGTTCCCTTCTTATTTCTGAGACCCAATACACAACACACACAATTTAAAGCAAATAAAATTTAATTTAGTAATGTTTCCGTATATGATTAGAGGACATCCCAGAGGTAGGTATACACAAACATGCTTAGTTTACAGTAGATGGGGGGCTGGGGATATAGCTCAGTGGAATAAGCGCTTGCCTAGCAAGCGCAGGGTCCTGAGTTCGATCCCCAGTACCGCAAAAAAAATTTAAAAAAATAAAAAAAAAAAGAAGTCACTACAGTAGATGGGAAGCAAAGCAGCAGAACAGTGCCAAAGATGAGTGGCAGGGGGATCATATATATTACCTAAGGCCCTAGTTCTCTGTTAGGCTTTTTTAATACAATAAATATGACATATCAGGAATAAATCACAGTGATTTGATATATTCATTTATTTTGCAAAATGTATTATGGCATTTTTATTGCAAAGAACAGTTCAGTTTTTTATTTCACCTCATTTGACATTCTTTGATACAACATGCCAAATTTAGTGGGTGAAACTGAAATGGTACCTACGTTATTGTATGGCTAAAAAAGCTTCTATAAACTAATATACATCTCTTTATGCATCTGTGAATAGTTTTCTGGTTTATATTTTATAAGCAAGTAGTTTGTTGGAGCTGTCTGGAACTAGTTTGGAAGAGTGTATTGGCTATTTCTGTTGTCTATTCCACAATAAGAGATAGACTTTAATAGCTTGAAAGGGGACATCTCCACAGAAATTAATAAACACTACCAATAGCATGCTCTCACCCCCAATGGACAAACGATTTCAGTCAGTTCACATCGCACAATTAGATGTACACCCTCCAGTGGGACTGGTGCTTTTTATCGAGATATGGCTTTCAATTATCTGCATGACTGCTGGTTGTTAATAAAATGGTTAAACCATTTTATGCTATATAAAACTTCATTTAGAAATTTCCCATCACTCTATATTCTCAAAAATATAATGTGTTATTTTAAATTTCCCATCAAATTCTAAGTTTCACTTTTCTGCACACAACCAAGCTAAGACCCATTCACATTTGTATCCTTTTCCACGCTTTTGCCTACTTATTGTCAGAAGATACCTGTATGTTGTGCAATATATCCATTGTTGGACATCTATCTTGCATATCTACTCTCCTGTTATCCCTATGTGTAATGATTAATAGTAACTTCTTCCAATATGAGGCTTTTCAAAATTTCAAAACTGATTTTGTTGAAAGTAATCAATATAATTAAATTTATCAATCTCCCTTTTATGACCTTAGATATCTCATTTGGAAAGGTCCTTATAACTGTGTCATAAAAATATACAACTAAGGTCATATGGGAGGCTGAGGTAGGAGGATCACTGCAAATTTGAGTCCAGCCAAGCTACATAATGAGCTCAGGACCAGCCTAAACTACATAGTGAGACCCTGTCTCAAAAAAAGAAAAAAGAAAATACACTTCTATAATTTTTCTGAATGCTTCTAACAGTGTTTTGTATAACATGCATTTAATAAATACTATATATGTTTATGTGATATTAGAAAGATATTTCTCCAATTCTATGTTTTGCTATATGTACAATTAATCTGGGGCAGAATTACTTCTCAACTAGTTTCTATTTTTCCCTTGGGTAGTTTCGGATACCCTCAGAATATTCCCTTGCTTAGCACTCTATGTATCTTTCCTTATAAAATATAAGTTTTAATGGCTATAACTTAATAATGATTTTTTGTGTAGTGATATAAATCAATTTAATTTATTCATTTCAAAAGCACTGTTACAATTTTGTGGTCCTTTTCATTTCACATAATTCTTTTTATCAATTTTCATAAAATATAATAATTTGATTGAAATGTTTATATTTATTTGGGAAGAATTTTTTCATTTTTTACATTTTAAGCCAGTTTTAAAATATTGTTATAAAACTTATGGACTTGCTTTCAACAAAATTCTAGTTTCTGTTATACACAGAAAGTAAACTTGCAGCAAATATTTATTTTACAATAATAGTTATAGTCACTAGATATGGTAGAGCACATGTATAATCTTAGCTGTTGGGAGACTGAGGTAGGAGGGTCACTGCAAGTTCAAGGCCAGCCTGAACTATATTGTAAGACACTGTCTCAAAAAAATACAAACATTGCTATTGGTAATATGTGCATGTAGTTAATATGTATCATCCACAAATAGAATACACACAGAAGTATGATAAATATAATGTTCATTATAAAATGCAAAAGGAGAGAGTTAAAACCTCCTTGAACTAAGACAGAAGCTGAAATAATTTTATCAACCAGAAATGATACATCCTGTCAGATACTGAGGAGGAACTCTAGAGAAAGTTCAATTTTATATTAACTTTACAATAATGATATATATCAAATTTTAAACTGCACCCTCAAAATCACAAATAAACTCTTCAGAACTTTCAAAAAATTGGAAATAAGTGTTACTATTGAAAAGTGTCATAAGATTAAAAACATCACTGACATCCTTTGTGTGATTTTGTTCTCAAAATGACATGGGCATGGAAAACTTGTGAGCCTATAATTAGTATATTTCAGCTTGCATAATAAAATATACAGGTAGAATTTCACAATTGCAAATATGTTAATTTAGTTGGGAGAATTTCAGAAACCAAAAAGTATGCCAGATATTTAAAACTGAAATTCTGTGAAAAAATGCAAATTGAATGAGTATATATTAGTGCACTGAAGGGCAAGTATTCTGCATGAGCTGGGTGCAGTTAAGATGTCCTAAGTTTTAACAGTGAGAGACCATGGTCAAAGTCTTTGGCACATTTTTGAACTATTTTAAGTTATGAATGCTTGAAAAAAGATTGTAGTTTTTAGATATTAGATCAGACTATGCTGTTGTTCTTCAATATGATACAGAGAATTCCATTACCTAGCAGTGCAATCGAGTTTTACGTCAACAAGAGCATCTGCTAAGAACTACAAGTAAAATAATAAATGTTTTCCTATGTTGCATATGATCCTAGTATTTCATGATCCTAAATGACATAAAAAGATTAAAAAATTGACTTTCTAAAGAAAATATAACATGTTAATAATGAAGAGCAATCTTTACTATGGACAAAGGGAGAGAATGACCTATTAAAAGTTGTGAAACTGAACATTTTCCAGAAATTTCACTGGGGAAAATCACTGAGAAATTGTTTCATTTTGTCATTTCCATTCTTCCTGGTACTGCAATATAGTATCTAATGCCCTACCTGACATCTCCAGTTGAATGAGTAATACCCATCCCACGTTAACAGGTCCAGCGGAAACTCCTCGTCTCTCAGAATTGAAACCATTTCTCTTCATCTTGAGTTTCGCCACCTGGTTGTGAGGTCCACAGTATGGAGCTAATTCTTCCACTCCTAATTTCCCTTGACATCGATCGTCTGTCAGCAACTGTGCATAATCAGTTCTGATGGCTCATAAGAACATCAAGTTATGATGGGTATGTAGTAGTCACCAGTTTTTGAAGATTGAAAACGACAGTGTCCATATTGTACTCAGTATCTGTGTTCCCAAATTTGTGTCCTCAGTTACCATCTTTATCTGCAGTTTGGACAAAACAATGGCATCCTAATTTTCTCTCTATGTTTACAAATTTCCAATTCTGTTTATTCTCTTGACAGCTCAGAGAAAACTGTTTAACATAAATGACCCCTGCCACCGTCTTAATTAAAATCCTCTGCTATTTAAAAAAAATCTGCCAATATTCAGTCAAACACTTTATCATGGATTTCAAGTTTTATATGAATTTTTTTCACTTCAATTTCTTTTCTTATGTCTTTCCTCACTTATTGCAAATAGAGGGTTCTTTAATCCACTTTTGTAACAGTCAAGTTGGTTTAACTTTTATTCGTGTTCATGTGTTGGAACTATGTCTCACAATGTTTTTTCTGGACACTTTACTCAGCCTGAAATGTTTATCCTATATATTTTTCCACCTGACCTAGTCATTCATGGCTCACATGAGTCAACAGTCCTTCAGAGAACTGAATTCATCTTTCCATCTAGAGCTGCGGATCACTTTCTCATTGCGGCTTAATTGGTTTCATAGAACCCATCACTTCATGCAAGGCTTCCTCAATAATATTCTTATACTTTTGCTTCTCTAATGTCCTTCACTAAAAACTGATGCCTCCCCAGGCAATAGCTGATCCGTCATAGCCACCATTGTGTCCTGAGCATCTACAATAGTTTCGAACATACATGCACACTGAATAAATACTGGATACACGAACTTAAAAAGCAAACGTTATTTAAAGTAAATCATACATAGTTCATTGTAGGATTCTTTTAAATTTGTGTCTATATTTATAAACTGTAGCAGTATTTCTTGGAACAAACTATATATCCTATAATTATGCATTGAGAAACCTGAATCGTATGTCAAGTCCATTATTAATATTTGGCTTTTCTTTGTCATAGATTTTTTTTTTACAAATCACGAAAATTTTTTATTTTTATTTTTCTAAAATTAAAATAGTAAATGTAAAAATGTATATAAACTTTCTCCACTTTCTCAGAAAATAGTAGTCACATGGTAAATAAAAGAACAATATATAAATAAAATCCCATCTATAGTCATTCTACACCACGTTGCATCTCATTCTTCTCCCCAAAAGGTAAATATGATTAACAGGTGGACATTACTCTTTAAACCCTATGGAATGTTATCTGCACTTCCATTTACATATATTTCCACATGCTTTTATATAAAGCCTGCAGGAGTTTAACCTAATATAAAGAACACTAATGGATCAAAATATCAAGAAAGCAAACAATAGATGTGCTCTTTTTTGGAGTAAGTGAAGCATTTATTAAATTCACTAGCACCATTCCCGGCACAAGATTGCCAAGAAGGCATGCTTGGTACTGGGTTACAACATTATATATCAGATACGAGAGTACATGGAAGTAATTTTCTTCCAACATGATTGAATGAATCTGCTATTTTCTTCATGTGCCAGTATAATTACCATAATGCCAGCTGACCTGAATACATAAGTAATTTTTTCTCCAAAATTTCTCAGTAACTGTCAGAGACAGATTAATTAACCTTAAAATATTCCCTTAGTTCACATAAAATATATAAAATGCTGTTTATTTAGGAAGAGTAATTAATTTTCTGCAAGGGCTAAAATCATGTTCCCTAAAGCAAAATCATTTTGACATTATCAAATATCACAGTGTGGTTAAAGAACAATTATAGAGTAATTCACAAAATAAATCTCATTACTTTCCAGAAGTCTCGCGTTGAGTGAGAAAAAAATGTCACCGTATCTGTCTTTCATCCTTGTTTCCTCAAATAGTTGAACATGAAGAAATAAACACTGACATTTAATACTAATCAACTATTAAATTCAAATGACCTTAGAACATAACTTTTGAAATCACAGGGCCTGTTTTGTTCTTTAAAACTCATTGTGTTTATTTTTCTGGAAAAAAAAACACAAGATTTTTAAAACCAAAATATTGCATTTAATTTACAGCATGTATTAACCTCGGAAGTGTTTTTAGCATTTTGTTGTCATCCGCTAGTTTTCTGTTGTAGAAATTTGGTGATTCATTTAATAATTCTCTTTCCTTCAACAGTTTCTTTTTATTTAATGTGGACAATTAACAGCCCAGTTCAATACATTAGATTATTCAAAGCAACAAATGTATATCTTCCAATAATTATTGCCAGAGCTCTGACGTTTTGGTTTTTAATAGAACATGTGCACCACCCATACCAATTACTCTCCTGTGGAGAGTTGGAACATGTACGAAGCACATCTCAATCCTTTACTCATCTTCCTTTCCCTCTCTCCACTTCCTTTCCACATGCAAAAAATCCATCTCCCAGTTACTGGTTTCATTTTTCTCTGCATTTAAATGTTTCTCACAGAAGAGAAGCCATGAGTTAACTAAGGTTACTTATCTGATTTATGTCACTTAACAGTATGGTCTCAAGTTGCACCTGTTTTTCTTTAAATGACTCAAGTTTATCCTTCAGTGCAGAGGGCTCTTACAAAATTACAGACATTGAAGTTTTATTTTAGGACAATATATTGAAAGATATAAACAATTATCCAAGCAATATGTGATATAAATGGAGGACCATATTATTGAGCTGAGTGTAAAAGACTAAGTTAGGATAAATTAGGAAAATAGATGAATTTTTCAAGTGTGATGCCTGTTGTTGTCTTAGTGTTTTCAGTTTTGCAATCGTCATTTGTATTTATTTCTTACCACATGAATTTCTGCAATAAACTTCTAACGTTTTTCTAGCCTCTCTTTGCTCTAATAATATTTGGCTACAGAAAACTCCCTTATCATTAAATCCCAAAAGAAATTATGTCACTCACTTATTAAAGTTTCAATGTTGTCATATGTATATAACAACATTCCAGACCCTGCATGACCTACTAAAACATCCCTTTCCCATCTACTTCCTTAAATAATATTAATGATGTCCAGTATCTCTAAAGTGCTTGTAAAATTGGTTTTTCCTAAGATCCATTATTTCAAGCGATCCTTACAAATACTCTGTGATTGGTTCCATTTTAGAGATAAGAGCGTACTAGAATAAATAACTTGTCCATCTCTGCCTAAAAGTAGTAAGACTTGAACTGACTTCCCATGAATGCCCTAGCTGCCTTTTTATTTTCCAAAGCAAGCAAATTAATATTGTTGTAAACACAGTAGCTGACTTCATGATACTTTAGTAGGTGCTTCGAATCTAAAGCGAAGTGAAATACAATGTTATATTAAGGTCCCAGAAATACGTCTATTTTCTCATACATTCTTCCCATTGTAAATCTGTCCTAAGAAACGTACCAGGGGCTATCTGTGATTCTCATTTTCTCCAAGTAAGGATTTATTATCTGTCATGCACTATATAAGGTTATAAGGGAATAGTAGAGAGGAGAAAAACAACAAATATAGTTTGAAGGTTGCTTTTGAAGTGTTCAAATCACAGGCTAAAAAACACATAAAATACAAATTTCACATAGAAAGTCATGTTTGACATTCTAAAGTGGAAAGAAAATGAAAGATGTGATGTTGGACTGCTCCATGAATTATGAAGCACTGTCCATATATATCTTACATTCTTACTTCCCTGAAAACATATTCCATATTAAAATTGAGCTGAGCCTTAACTGACTAAACATCCAGTGGATATCGTGAAATGGTAGATTCACAATCTCTTGCTTTCTACGGTTTCTCATGGTGCATCATTTTTATGTTTCAGTTATTCATCAAAAATTGCGGGAATGTACATCAAAGGCATCAGTGCCTTTGATGGAAGGGGGCCTCATCTTTGTGCTAGAATGTTTCTCTTCCAGTGGATGGGTAAGCATATAGAACTTATGAAAATCTATTTATTGTCTCATCCCTTTATTCACTTTCATTGGGAATCTACTATGAGCCAGGCACTGTTCTAGATTTTGCCAAATTAGTCAAAGTCAGTGTCCACAAAACTATGTGAGTTAGGAATTTATTGGTTAACAATATTCAGTATATACGTGCACTCATGGTTATGCTTCATTACATCAAAAAGGAATAAAGAAAACTGAGCAAGAAGAAGTAAATAATGTGAACTTTGGAGGGAAACAAGTAGAATCCACTGTCTTCTCTTAATGGGGTTATACAGGAACACTTATTTGCTACAGCAATAAAGGGTGAGGATGTGTGAAATCCTGTCCACCAAAGAAGCATACGAAAGACTCAGTACCCCTTCTTATGCATGCTTCACACAAAGGCAGTCTCTGCCTAGTGTTTATAACATTTGGAACTCCTGAAAAGAAAGCAAATATTTGACATAAACCATTTTGTTTGCACATTTTAGACAGAGCCATTCTTAGCACTTAAGGAATGGTGAAACACTCCTAAAATAGAAATTTCCAAGTATCAGTCTTGTAATCAGACTTACAAGAATTATAAGAACACTAATCTCAAATGTGTTATATTAACTCTGTTCTTCTCAGCATCACATAAAAATCTTTCTGTTCAACATAATGCTCTTATATATGTGTAGATGTGGAAGGAGGAACACAATAAAGGTACACATTCTATTTAAACATGTATACCTTGGTAGCACTTAATGTATGCCAAATACTGCAATGAGTGTTTCACATATATCAAGTTACTCAACCTTTATAATAATGTATATAATCATTCCTATTTTATTATTTAACAAGTTGAGCCACAGAGACTGTATGAATTGCCTAGATCAAACAGTTAGGAAGAAGTGGATCTAGAAATTTAACTTAAGTTCCTTACTTCCTGTGAAGGGAAGTCATATATGGTATCTTTCTTATGACTGGAGCCACTTAAATGCAAGGTTTGCTTACTGGTAGCTATAAACATTTAAATTTACATAAAATATTATGTCAAATTAGATGATAGAAAAAGATTTGCCCTGGTGAATGATATTTAAACTGAACCTCAATGACAGCAAAAACTATTTGAAAAAAATATATCTATGTTGAAGAGATAATGTAAATCCAGGCACTCTTCAGTGTGTGTGAAATAACACAAACACTGGAGTTAATCAAGCAAAATGCACAAGAAGGCAATAAAGAGGTAATGTAGGCTGGGGATATAGCTCAGTGGAATAAGCACCTACCTAGCAGGCGCAGGGGCCTGAGTTCGATCCCCAGTACCGCAAAAAAAAAAAAAAAAAGAGGTAATGTAAAGACTTGAAATTGTTAGTGACAACAGAACCTTGCAGGCTGTGGAAGGAATGTGGATATCATGTGCAATTAGAAGCTACTGATAATTTCTAAACATGGAAATGAATGGTATTCTTTAAGTTGCTCAGCTAACAGTAAAGAATGGATATTTAAGATTTAACATAAAAATGACTAAATTTAGAAACAATTATAGTGTTCAATAAAAGATGACAGTATTTTTGATCAGCTGATAAAAGAACACAATAAGATACATAGGTAGATTTTAGGGAATATATATATATATATATATATATATATATATATATATATATATAACACGTTTTGTTAGTAAAGAAATTATAACTAAAACAACTATTTTATTGGATTGTTTTATTTGTTTGTCTGTCTTTTTATTTCAAATAGTTTCACTATGTAGCTCAGCATAGCCTGTACTCACTATGTAGATTTGACTGACCTTGAACACACAGTGATCCTCCTGCTTCAGCCCCACAAATGCTGAAGTTATATACATTCACCACCACCTCTGACTTGGATTGCTGTATTCTTACTAATTTTCAGGTGTTATTTATTCTTGACACAAGTTATTTTTTACATGCTATTCAGTTATTATCTCTTTTCTCTTGACTATTTGTCTTTTCACTCATAAAACTATATCCAAATGGATACAAAATGGAAATTTTTCTCCATGCAGTTAAAATAATGAAAGTAAAATTCAAAATCCCTTGATAGATTTCCATGGTCTTGTAAAGATCTTTGAAACTGTCATTCTTTTCTTTGTCTATCTGTGATAAGAATCACTTGGCCACAGCATTGAATTATTTTTATACATGTCAGAATTGATATGCAGAAGTTTTATTGAGAATGCATCTACACTCTTTGGGGGTATTGATTCATAGTTTTTCTTTTCCTTGTAATGTGTTTTCCTGTTTTCTCTATGTTTTGTCTTCAAATGATTGTTTGCATTTTTGAAATAAAAGTATTGGCAGCCTCACAGCACACCTTTCAATGAAGGCATTAGTGGCCAACCCCTGCCAGGGTAACAGTTTAGACATGGCAAAAAGATCCAAGTGCCACTCGTGGCACTGTTTGCCAGGGCTCTGAGATTAAGCACAAAAGAGGCTTTGTGGTAATAAAACTGTTTTGTTGATATTGTAATGGCAAATGCAAGAACTCAGAGAATTCACAGTGCTAAAAGGGAATCTTAATCTGTGTATTTACCAAAAAAGTCACTTGAGAGCTAAATGGATCTCAGGATGAAACACAGGATGTGACAAAAGACTTTAGCTCTGTTACAAATGTATGCAAGAAATTCATTGCGAGGGTCACAAGAGCTGAGCTATTTTGCATTGGATAATAAACGTGTACTATGCTGATAGGGTTGTCACAACAAAATACCATAGAGGAGGCATCTTAACAATGATGAATTTAATTTCTCACAGTATGAGAGTCTGAGAAGGCCAAAATCAAAGATCAGCAAAGTTTAGTTCCTGGGGAGGGCTCCCTTCCCGGGTGTCTGGTGGCTTCCTTCTCCCTGAGTCCTTGTGTAGGTGGGAGGGAGGAACGTGATAAATACAGAAGAGAGTGAGAGGAGGAGGAGGAATGGACCTGGATTCTTCTTATTATTCTTCTATGGTCACCAACCCTACCAAATTAGTTCTCCATCCTTCTGAACTCATTGAACCTTGAAAAAACATTTTTTAAGATACTGCCTCCAAGTACAATCACCAGAAGTTATAGCTTCAGCAAATTAAATTTTGGCTGATACAGCTTCGTCTTTAAATGATGACCCTTAGTATCTCCCCGATCCATGTCCTCACATGATAAATGCATTCATTCCACCCTAACAGTACCAAAGGTCTTTACTCATTCCAGCATCTACTCTCAAATGTAAACACCAAATTCTTATTTCATGATCCTCTACATCAAGTACTGGCTAGAATGATGGTATTGTACCATTCATCTTCACAAGGAAGTCCTCTCCAGCTGTGAACTCTTGAAATCAACTAAACTGTATTCTTCCAAAATGCAATGGTGGAACAGATATAACACAGACAATTCTGATGCTAAAAGGTAGAAATAGACAAAAAGAAAGGATAATGTGCCCCTTAAATTTTCAAAATGTAGCCAAGCAAATTACAGTTTTCTGTGAGTATAATACTGTTCAGTTTAATGTTCTGCCTTTTAGACCCATAGGAGTCATTGCCCCCCTCCCAAAGATAGTCTGACTGGGAATCCTGACACCATGAAACTATAAACAGTCTGTTGGAGTTTCAAGTGCATTTGATGACCTCACACTTTGAAACCAGTGAGGCAGATGTCATGGCTTTTGAGTCACCTTCAAAGCCTTTTTTTTTCCTAAAGAATAGTGCACACCACAATTGCTTTAGCAAGCTCTCTAGAAAATTCCTGAGAAAGTTTTACATATATCTACCTTATGTTCCAGCCATCTCAATCCCCAGAATATGCCTAGGAGAAGTAAGATGTGTAGGAAAAATAAGATGGTTCCCAAAGGTTATTGGATAAGGAAATTTAATAATAGTTAAAAACTAGAAAAAAAAGAGCAAACAGTAGAGGTTTAATACCAACATATGGTTTAGTTTTATAATGAAATGTTACACAGAAGAATGAACTATACTATACAGGTAATACATAGATCTCAAATACATGAGTTAAAGAAGACAATAAAAAAGTAGTACACAAACTATAATACAATTTATTGAAAATATTGAAACAGGAATAACTAATCTATAGATATTTGAGTTACATTATCTATGTACTGGAGAGTTATCTTGACAAGGATCACTCTACATTTTGGTCTAATGGTGGATTTGTGCATATATACACATGCAAAACTCATTAAGTAGCATTTTTATTATGAGTTTACAGCTGGTAAATTATACATCATTGCAAAAATAACTGCTTTTCCTTAAGCAACTATTATGGTTGATACATTGTGTAAACTTGGGGAGTCTAGAGGTTTGGCTGAGTGATTCAGCAGGAAGCCAGGGTGCTTACTTTGTACACATCCGAGGCTGTGGAAGAGGAGGGCATGGAAAATATATGAGAGCTACCCGCCCCCTGGATGGGGATAGCCTGTTTACAATGTAAGGGAGAAAAACAGGCTGCTTCCCCGCCATTCCTCCGTTTTGCTCTGTTTGATTTGCTGTGCTCTGCTGCCGGGATGTTTGCCCTCTGCCACGTGCCAGTCTGCCTCAGAATCAGCCAACTATAGACTGAAACCTCCACAAACTGTAAGCTAAATAAACATTTCCTTCCTTCATTTTGGGTGTTGGGTATTCTGTCTCAGCAATGAGAGAAAAGTAACCAAGACAGCAACTAACTGGGCATCGTAGAGAAATTTGCTGAAATTCTGAAAACTAGAGAGAAGTCAGGTTTTGACTTGGAGGAAATCCATGCAATCTGCCTGGATTATACCACATGTGAAAGGACCACTAGATATCCATGTACAGCTGTGGTACAGATATCCAGAGCTCTTACATAATGAAAGATCTGGAAAAGCAACTACAAACTACTTAAAAGAAACCTTTTCCTTATGTGGAAATATTCAACTGAGACTCATGTTAGGAGTCAGAACATACCTGGGGGAAAACATATTCTCTAACTGGTACAATTGATACTGTGGGTGCTAAGGCATTTAGTGCTTAATAGGGTCATCTATCCATGCTATACATACCCCGTTTGCTCTGTGTCACGGTAAAGGTCTGTGCTTCTCCAACTATAATATGTGGTGCTTCCAGCACTAAACTCCCTTTTCTATTTGTTGATTATACAGAAATTTTCTGGGCCAGAGAGAAATTTTTCTCCTAAAATTGTTACTTCTTAATTGGTTCTAAGAACTACATCCATACTATTTCAGGTGCTTGTCTCAGTATTACTTGACTGCTTGATATCTTGTATTTCTCAAAGTTCTTTTTGTTCTTTTATGTAGATTAAACACATTGTTGGTATTAGACACTACTGTAAGTGGTACTGTGTGTGTAAATGGGGTGTTTATTAAAAATTGAATTTGAAAGGGATGTTTTTGGGAAATGCAAAATTATTTTCTAGTACATTCATACTTAGCAACAGAATTCCAAGTATTACTTTAAAAATAAATCAAAGTGTGAAAATAAAATGTTTTTCGGTAAAACATGATATGCAATTATTTTACTGAATATTTAATAATAGCTTTCTTTACATCTTTTGAATTCTTTTTTAAATTAAAATACTTGAGTTTGAACAAGTATGATTACTGTACATAATGTGGACATTTCATATTAAATTTGATTATCTTCGTTAGTATTTATTTATGTACCATCTTTTATTAGAAGTAATATGTTCATAAAGTTCCTATTTTGCACAGGGGATGATTTGAAAGAAAATTTTATAAGTTATGCACAGTAGAAATTTTTACTTTTAAAACTGTGGTAAAAATATTTAACATGACATACTCCCTTTGAGATATTTAAGTGTATAGTGCAGTGTTACCTATAAACTAGGTTTTGTACAACATATCTCTAAAATTTATTTATGTGGAATAATTGAAACTTTATACCCATTAAACATCCCCTCCCCCAAACTCTGATAACTACTATTTTAAATCTCTGCTTCTATGAGTTTAATGATTTTAAATATCTCACATAAATAGTTCAGAGTATTTGGCCTTCAATGAAAGACGTTTCATGTTGCATAATGTATTCAAATTTTCTCCACGATGTTTAATATGCCATGCTATAGACTATCTATCACTCCTCAAATTTTATATGTTGAAACTCTAACCCTCAAAGTCATGCTATAAAAAATGGAAACAGTAGGCTATGCTTTGTACACAAGGAAAATGTCTCTTGTACCAAATTAGAGTTATTATAGAATAGATTTAAGAGGTCCTCTTTCCCTTGTATCTCCTATGACATGGTAAGGAGACAACCATGTATGAACCAAGAAGTGTGCCCTCCTGAGACACTAAATATCGCACTACTATATGGTGAAGTTCATAGAATTGGGAACTGTGAGAAATAAATTTCTGTGGTTTATAAGTCACTACTTTGTAGTAGTTTTGTTGCAGTAGACTGAATTCCTATGATACAGCAGCATTTCTTATTATTAAGACAGAATAACACACATGTGTGCATGTATACCACATGTCTCTATCCATTCATGAATAATGTTAGACACAAATCCAAGGGACATTTTAATCTAACACATTTTCAGGATTACATGCTGTCTTTATCAAGGTCAGGATTTAGTTAGCTTTTTTAATCCAGATGTAATTTTTGTATGTAAGTAAAACTGCTTTAAATTATATACCAACAATTTTTCTGTAATTTCCGCCTTGATAACCACACTGATATCCTTGGGTCTTCTGGCTGTTTCTTCAAACACTGTTTGAGTTAATCTGCTTGTGGTTGAATTTATAATGACACATGCATTTTCACACGCAGAAAGCAAAAGCCAAAGTCCATAACAGGGGTTATAGGTTTGTCTGTTCTGTGTTGTCTTTTTCCTCCATGATAGCTGCACCTTCGCATGCTGGTACTTTCAGTGTTCCAGGAACAGAACCAAACATGCCCCATGGGCTAGATCAAATTTGTAGTTATGTCCTACTTCCCCACTTCAATTCATTTATGTATGTGTGTATATAATACCAAAATATATTTTCACTTAATACAGTTATGTTTTTCAATTTTTATTTTTAATCAGTACATGTTTGCATGATGTAATGTTTACATACTATGTAGAAAGTTGGAACATGCATATAACACATCCCAATTCTTTACATATATCTTCTCCCCATTTTCCCCCTTTCTTCCAACTCTTTCTCTTCTCCTTTGAAAAAGATGTAATCTCCCTCCTTGATATGTTTCATCTTTTTTTGGCCTTCATTTATATTTTGGGTTTCTAATATAAGATAAAACATATGATATTTAAGCTAGTGTGTCTGATTGATTTCCCGTAAGATTGTAATCTCATGACAGACCTATTTTCCTACAAATGATTGAAGTTTATCTTTCATGGCAGAGCAATTCTCCATTATATATTAATACCTCATTTCTTTTATCCATTGATTTGTTCCTGGATATATAGGACATTTTCAAGATTTAGCCATGTTTTATTATGAGACCCATGACAGGCGTGGCCTCTGGCATGGAGGTACACACACATATGAGGGCAGAACCCCAAGATCCAAGGCAGATTGGCCCTGGTATATGGGTACACACACACCTTTGTAATTAGTGAGACCAGGAACATGGAAGTGTCTGAAGCAACATCAAGAAGCCAGTAGCTGGGCTCTGGAGAACACCTACAGAAGACCAGTCCCAGCCCTCACATCCAGAGGCCAAGATCAGCTCTTTACCCAGCACAATTCCCATGACAAACTTAGCTGGAGTACAGAGCACAATTCTGAGATCTGACACGGACACTATCACAGAACTGTAAACACTAGAGATATTTTACTACTTTTATTCTCCCTTGACTGTCCGATTGGCCATCTGTTTTATGTCTGATTAGAATTTGTCTTGTTTTGTTTTCTACTTTGTGGTTGATCTTGTTTATGGATTTTTTTTTTTTTTGCCTTGCTTTCTCAGGTCTACTTTTTCTCTTTCCTTTCTACTTTTCTTCCTTTTTATTCCATTCTCTTCCTTTGTTATTTATTTTTAACTGTTTAGATTTCTTACCTATGTTTTCCATTTTCTTCAATTTTCCTATTTCTCTCATTGCTTAATTACTTTTGGAATTTAAACTTTCAAGTGAGTAAACATTGCCTCTTTCCTTTCTGATTACTCCCTCACATTTATTTCATTCTTTGCTTCCTGTGTCCTCAAGTTTCCCAAAACTGTGGTGATCATCCTTTGACCTCCAGGCTTGACTCTACTACATCTGACATCATTCATCACTTTATCCTATCCATTACCCATCTTAAAACCCCTAAACCCCACAAAAACTTAAAACCACTCCACTAAGAGGAATATCACTGCATACAAGTATAGGGTATATGTCTGATTTTATTATATAACTGCAGGTTTTGCTCCTGTGGTTGGAGGTAGTAAGTTAACTCTTCCCATAGTTTGTCAGTAGTTAAGCTGTACTTGAAACTATTGTTGTTATAAACTGTACCACTTTAGCCATGATGGCGTACATGTTACAGTCAGTTTTTCTCCTCTGTATAATACTGCTGTGATTGTATGGGGTCATAATCACCACCACAACACGACTAAAGGATTGGTCACTGAGCCAAATAACTTTGTGTCTTTTACAAATTGGGAAAGTAAATTCTTGGGATAGCTACAAAGAACCACTTAGATGTCCATTTAGAGGACGTCCCTGAAGGACAGACATCTTCTAGGAAAGCCTCAATACTAGTGATAAAGCTATGATAAGAAATTGGTAAGCATAAACATAGAAAATAAAATAAAATAAAAAGGAGGAAATAGGAAATAACAAAACCCAGAAAAATGGAGCTCTAGACCTCCAGCGTACACAGGGCAAGTTTGGAACACACTGAGACAGACGAAATTGGAAGTTGAATACTAGAACTTTCTGAAATGACAGCAAAACAATCGATAAACTAGCAAGTGGAAAGGCTATAGAGAAAATCTCTTGGATACAGAAAGAGATGATGCTTAAAATAAAAAATATTAGAGAAGATGCAGATAAAATAATAGATGAGCTTAGAAAAATTTTGGAAACAAAAACTGTCCATAGGAAAGAAACAGAATCCATGAAATACATCCAGACAGAACCTAAGAGATTAAAATCTCCATTGAAAATATATGCACAGATTGAACAGAGAGGATAGAATATCTGATCATGAAGACAGAATTATAGGCAGTGATCATGAAAAGATATTCTAAAAATAGCAAGAGACCATGAAAAATCAATACAACTACAAAATGACGTAAAGAAAAATAACATAAGATCAACTGGATTCAGTGAGAAAGTTGGAGATAGCACAAATGCATTTTTTAAAAAATGCTCCACAAAAATAATGGCAGAAAATTTTCCAAGCATGGATAAAGAATTTGACATACAAACAAATGAAGCATATACAACTCCACACAGCCCTGACCAAAATAAAACTACACCAAGATGTATAATAATCAGGATTCCAGAAATTCAGCCCAAGAACAGAATATTAAACATTGTTAGCAAAAAGAAACAGGTCACCTATAAAGGAAAGCCCATCAGAATCATGGCAGAATTCTCAATACAAATCCTCATGTAAAAAAGAGCTTGGAGTGAAGTATTACAAGTCCTGAAGAAAAAAAAATCCCTTCCAACCTAGGTGGATAAACCCCAGAAAAATATCTTTCAAAATTAAGAGAGAAGTAAGATATTTCCATGAAAAAGTACAACTGAAGAAATTCATGACCACCAAAACAACTAAAAAAAAAAAAAGAGTATTGAAAGATATTCTAGATAAAAATAAAACTGATCACAATTCCAAGAACAAACCCAAAAACACCACCAGGTAGGGAAAGCAATTAAATAGAGGAATAAAATAGGGAGCCAACAGTAGGAAAACATCATGACAAAGGTAAGCTAATACACACCAATTACAGTTATCAAAGTAAATGGCTTTTTACTTTGATATTATCTCATTTGTTTATGCTTTATACATTTTCTTTTGCCATTTTCTACTCTTCTACTTGTCAATATTTCCTTGACTATACCAAGATCTTGAAATTTTATCCATTTTATCTAACAGCAGATTGTTTCTGTTTTAACATTTAGATTTTTGATCCATCTTTAAATTTTTATTTAGTGTATTGTGAGATATATTGGTTTAAATTCAATCTCGTGCATATGGATAGCCAATGTTTCTAACACAAATTATTAAATAGGTTCTTTTCTGCAGTAAACTTTTGGCCCCTTTTCCAAGATCAAGTAGTTGAATGTGTCTAAGCTGGTTTCTGTTTTCTCTACTATATTCTACCAATCCAGATGTCTGCTTTTGTTCCAGTACCATGCTGTTTTTATCATTGTACCTTTGAAATATAGCTTCAGGTTCAGGACTGTGACATCCCCCATTTTGCTTTTGTTACTCAAGATTACTTTTGCTATTGTGGGTCTCACTGATTCCACATGAATTTTAGGCCTGTTTTCTCTAGATCTGTGAGAAATACTCTGATATATATATATATATATATATATATATATATATATATATATATATCTCCAGATATATGCCTATTCAGAAACAGGGAATATTTTTCCATTTTATATGTTCGCTTTGATCTCTTTTTTTAGAGTACTGTAGTTTCTGTTGTAGAAGTCTTTCAATTCTATGGTTAGATTTATTTCCAAGTATTTCATTTTGCTTTGTGCTATTGTGAATGGTATTGTTTTCTTAATTTCTTGTTCAGTGAGTTAATTACTTACATAGAAAAACACCATTAATATTTTGTGCTGAATTTATATCCTTCTACACTGCTGAATTCAGCTATTAATCTTAGCAGTCCTTTGGTGAATTTTTTATATATTCTATGTAGAGGATTGCATCACCTGCAAATAACTGATTTCTTTCTTTTCTGTACATACCCTATTTTGTTATTCTCTTGCCTGGTGGTTAATGTTTTGATTACTATGTTGAACAAATATGGTGACAGCAGGCGTCCATGACTTGCTCTTAATTTTCAAAGGAAAATTTTTAGCTTTTCCCCAATTAATGTGATGTTTGCAGTATGTTTGTCAAAATGACATTAATCAGATCAACTTAGGGTCCTTCTATATGTATTTTTTATGATTGAGTGTTGGATATTAACAAAAGCTTTACCTGAATTAATTTTGAGATAATTATATGAACTTTGACCTTGGTTCTTTTTATGTAATATATTACATTTATTGATTTGTATATCTTGAAACTTCCTTGCATTTCTAGGTTGAAGCCTGCTTGGTCATGGTGTATTCTCCTTTTGATGATATGATTCATTCTGTCGGCCATGATGTTCTTGAGTATTTTTGCAGCTGTGTTCATTAAAAACACTGGCTTCCAGTTCCCTTTCTTGCTTAGACTCTTGTCCTGTTTTGGAATCAGGGTAATGCTAGCTTCCAGAAATGATTTTGAGAGTACTCCATCCCTTGTAATTTTGTTAAACAGTTTGAAGAGTACTTTCATTAGATCTACCCTGAAGTTCTTGTACAATTTTACATCAGGTCCTGGGTTTTATTTAGTTTGTAAGTCTTTTATCACTGCTTCAATTCCATTCTTGTATTATCCAGAGTTTTCAAATTTTCTTTGTTTGGTTTTAGGAACTGATATGTGTCTAGGAATCTCCATCTCCAATTTATTGGCATACAAGTTTTGGAAATAGTTTCTAAAAATCTAAATTTGGGCAGTGCCCATTGTGATTTAAACTTTTTCATTTCTAACTTCACTGATTTGGAATATTTCTTTCCTTTTTCATAATATTGGTTTTCTATTTTTTTATCTTTTGTTTATTCTTTTGAAGAACTTTAAAATTCCCTTCCTTGCACTAGCTTTGAGTTTGGATTTCTTTTGACTTTCTAGGCTCTTGAGGTGCATCATTGTTTATTTTGGGTCATGGTGTCCTTCTGATGTGCCTATTTGCAGCTACAAAATTCCCTCCTAGGACTGTTTTATCATCGTCCATAAGTTGTGGTGTGCTGTATTAGCATTACTGTTTAATTTAGAAACTGTCATTTCTTCCTTGACTTTTTCTGTGGCTCATTGATTGTTTAAGAGTGTGTTGCTTAATTTCTAGGCAATTGCATATTTTTTGTGTTTTCCTTGGGCATTAAGTTCCAGTCCCTTTCCACCATGATTTGACAATATGCATGGTAAAATTTTCATTCTTTTGTTACCTATTAAGAGAAAGTTCCATATGCTGCAGAGAAGAATGTGTACTTTATTGTTTGGTGGTGGTAAACTCTTCAGGTATCTATTAAATTGATTTGTTTGGTTCAAATTCTGAAAGTTTCATGGAATTTTGTCTAGTTGAATTTTCTATTTTTAACAATGCTATATTGAGTTCCAACACTATAAGATGCACTGTTTATCTGATCTTTTGTGTCCAGCAGTGCTTGTATTATAAAATTTGGTGTGTCATTGGTGGATATATGTAATAACTGTTATCTCAAAATACTTCATTTTGCTTCACACTCATCCCATGATTCTTTTTTTTCTTCTTTTTTAAAAAAATACAAGTACAAAAACATATTGACAGACACCAATTAGCATAAAAAATAGTACAATCACAACTAATCTATAGACAAGGTGATATGATCTCAATAGTGGTTATTGCTTTATCCATTGATATCTTCGAAGTGTAAATATATAAGCCCATATACAGATATGCAAATTTAGTGAGACAATTAATCCTCTCAACAACAGAAAAAACACAAAAACCAAAAATCCAAAGACAAAAAATAAAACAGGCAAACATCAACAACAGCAAAAACAACAACAACAACAAAAAAAAACACCAATAGTTGCTGCTTTACATATTGATATCTTCAAAGTGTGTGTTCAGGATAACACATACAGACATACAAGATTGATCAAATAACCCGTTATCGATTATTGCTTAGCATTAAGTGATATAATATCATCCCATGATTCTTGCCACTCTGTGAAGCAGTTTTAGAAATCTCCAATGTAAACGTCTTTGCTTATTTTGTCCTGATTGCCCAAATATCCTGAGTTCATTCAAAACATTCATGTTCATTTTGACTTTCAGGAAAAGCACCCACTGACATGGTGCTTGATATGGTAAATAAAGTGGCTGAGAACACATCACAGTGATTTCAGGAATCTGCCTTTCCATGGGTGACAATCAACAGCGGTGTTCCCTGTATCTATCAGTTCTCATAAAAACACTCATAAACAATTTCTTCAGAGAGAGGCAAATTCAATGGAATAAGTGAGTTCAAAATGAGGTGAAGCACTTTGAGATTGACAAGCACTGTATCTTGTACTGTAATTTTAAAATTTAAACATTCACTACATACTCTGATTATCTATTGTATATTTTACAAATGATTTGTTTCTCCAAATTTCAACAGGAATAACATCCAACATACTATTTTTAGTTGCTGTTGGAGTTGACTAGAAACAGATTTATTTTATTTAAAAATTAAACATGAGGCTTTTAATTTATGAAATCCATGCAAATATACAAATATAAAGTACACTAGGGACTACTGAAAATGTTGGCAGATACAGTGGTGTTTGTTTCTTAAGTCCATGATTTCGTCTAAAGTTTCCTTACAGAGCAGTAAAGAACAAAATTTGCATACTTAAAACTGTAAGTAGAGAGTAGGAAAAGTCTCACACAGTATTCAGTGGATATGAGGTTGTACATTCTCAGTAGCAGGCCACTGACTGCTTATCAAGGGTATTCTAAAAAATCTCCCTTAGCTAAATTCTTACATGTCTAAGGATAATGGATTAGCTCCTTAACTATACTAATACTTATATTACCAAGTAAGCCAAAAACCTGTCTTAAAATTTTTGTTTTACAGTTCTGGAATTTCTTTTCCCACAGGAAACACAATATAAATCCTTCCTATTATTCATATTGAAATATTTAAATAAATTCCAATAAAATGAGCCACTTATTTTCATAGTATCCTAGAGTACAAATAAAAAATAACCTCAGACTTCAATGAATCATTAAGCCAAAAATGCTCTCGTTAGAGTTGTCAGGAAAACTTTTCTATTCAATCAATAATCTCCATGTTGGAATATATATTCCATTGTGGTTTTCAAGAAATATCTTTTCAAATGTATCCAATTAATCAATGATGAAGAAGGAACTCTTCAAATTTATTTTAAGAGGACACACTACATTGGAACCACCTCCAAAAATGGATATGAAAAACATAAAATCATAAGCTAATATATTTGATGAACATAGATGCAAAAAATTTTGAGTAAATGCTAGTAAACTGAATTGGATAGCACATTAAAAGAATCATAAACCATGATGAAGTTGAATTTATCCCTGAAATGCAAAAATGTTTCAATAAATGTGATGCACCACATTAACCAAGTACAGGATAAAAGCAACATGATTATAAAAATAGATGTAGTAAATGCATTTTAAAAATTCAGTATCACTTCATTATGAAAACTCTCAACAAATTGGATACAGCCGGAATATAACTCAACACAACAAATACTACATATGACAGATTCTCAGCCAGCACCAAAATGAATAGGGAAAAAGTTACCAGTTTTCCTCCAAGCTCAGGAACACAATAAGGCTACCGACTCTAACCACAGCTCAGAGTGCAATAAGGGTGTCTACCTATCCACTGTAATACAGAAAGTCCTAAAAACAGCAATTAGGAAAGAAAAAGAAAAAATCCAAATACAAAAGAAAGAAATATTTTTTCTCTATTTACAAATGACATAACTTTACTAGAAATATTAAGACTAACAAAAATCTTTTAGAATCACATATTCTATACTTTTTCAGAATAAAAACAATTAACATACAAAAATCAACACTATTTCTATTTACAAATAATGACCTACCTAAAAAAGAAATTAAGAACTAGAAGGATAGCTTAGTGGTAGAGAGGAGGCTTATGGTAGAGAGAAGGCTTAGCATGTGCAATGCTGTGATCAAATCCCATCACTAAAATAAAACAGCAATTAACAAAACAACTGAATTTATAATACCATAAAGATCCATAAAATACTTAAGAATTAACAAATAGATAAAGAACTTGTGTAGTGAAAGTTATAAAACACTGACAACCAAAATCAAAAAGGACTCAAAAAGTAGAAAGACATCCTATGTTTACTTCTCTACAATAAAACAAAATTAGTATTGTCAAAACACCATAAAGTCCATGGCTGGGGGTATAGCTCAGTGGAATAAGCGCTTGCCTAGCAAGCGCAGGGTCCTGAGTTTGATCCCCAGTACCGCAACAAACAAACAAAACACCATAAAGTCCAAAGTGATGTACAGATCCAACACAACTTGCATTAAAACTCCAATGCCATTTTCACAGAAATGAACAAAACAATTTTAATATTTTATAAAACAAGGAAAGGATGCAAGTACAGTGGTGCCATAGTTTTCCAACTTAATTTATTGAATGCTTTAGGGCAGATGGCTGTTTTGGGGTCTGTATGGGGAATATGGCTGTAGTCATGCTTGTCACCCAAATGGGAGTCAACTTTTACTGAATGTTTCTGTTTGTGAACTGAGTTGTTTGCAAACAGAGCATTTGTAAACCACTGTATTTATGTAATTTCAGTCATGAGAGAATAAGCCTGGAAGCATCATACTTCCTGGTTTCAAATTATATTATAAAACCATAGTAACCAGTGTGTGCTGCCATTACAGCAGATACAAAACAGGGGACCAGACAGGTAAGCTAAAAAATTAGTCCACACATGAAATTTGTCAATGTTCCATGAAATTGCTGAGGTACAGGGGAGATAGGTTTCTCTTTTCAGTAAATGGCGTTTGAAAAACTATGTAGCCACATGAAGAAAGGAGAAGGAGCCTGAAGCTCTATTTTATACAGAAACAAAAACTGACTTAAAGTAGACTTAAGACATAAGACTTGGAACTGTACATTTCCAAGAAGGAAACACTGGGCAACACCTCCAAGACATTACATGAGCAATGGTTTTTATACGATACCAGAAGGACAGGCAAGAAAAGCAAAGATGGACATTTAGGACTCTATCAAACTAAGAGTCTTCTGCATAGAGCCAGAAATAATGGAATGGCAAGCTGCTAAACTGGAGAGAACATATGCAAACTGTGTGTCTGATAAGGGGTATTGTCTGATCTATATAAAGAATAGTAGTGAGTAGCAAAAAAAATTTCTTTACAGTCTGACTAAAGAAAATGGATCAAACCCAACACTTAGTCAAGGAAGTCCCAGAGATGCCTAACAGACATACAGAAAGGTAGCTGATGACATTCATCATCCCTGAAATGCAACTCAAAACTACAGTGAGATGCCACCTCATACCTTTTAGAATGGTTATTATAAAACAATTTAAGTATAAGGAATATTGGTGAAAATGTGGAGGCAATGTAACCCTTACACATTGTTAGTGAGACTGTAAATTAGCACAGTATGGAGGTTTCTCCAGAAATTAAAAATAGAGCTACTCTATAGTCCAGCACATTTTCTCAAAGATATATACATTTCCATGTTCATTACAGAATTGTTCAGAATAAGAGTCTCATGCTCTACCGACTGAGTTAGCCGGGCACTTAGAATAGCCAATACTGGAACAATGTATTCACTGAAATATGACTGGAAATGGCTGTGGTTGTAACAAAGAGGTTAAATGTGCCATTTGCAACAGTGTGATTATGCTCAATGAGATAAGCCAGGTAAAGAATGGTCTTCCTTTTATGTCAAAAGTAAAAGACTCATAGCAACAGTAGAATGGGGATTTTAAGGGCTGGAAAGTTGAAGAACTTAGGAGTTGCTAGTCAAGGAGTATAAGCTTCCCGTTAGTTATGAGATTAAATTAGCATGTGCCTGAGGTGTGAAATTTGCTATAAGCACGGACACTCTTACACATTCACATAAGAAAACAATGTGAGATGAGCAATATATTAATTAGCTTGATTGTAGCAATAATTTCTAAATCTATAACAAAATACTGCATTGTGTATCATACACACAGTTTTTATTATGAATTATGTTTCAATAAACATGGATACAGGTATATGTTCAATTAATATAGTTGTCAGACATTGCATTGAACATATCCAAGAGCCTATGAAAATTGTTTGTTTGAAAGTAAAATAATAGTTTTTGAAAAAATGTGTTTCAGAATTGAGTACATGATGCCATAATATGTATAACCTGCCTGCCAATCACATTCCTTAAAAATTGATTTTTAAGATGGGATATGCAGGACAGACGGGAAGAAAGAGGACAGAGAATGAGAGGGTGAGAAGGAAGGAAATATACATTTAGTTAGTTTTATGTGTGCAGCTGGAACACACATCTCTGGAACCCAAATAACACTCAAAATTTGCTTTTATCATCAAGCACCCAAAACCCCTATGTTTCTTTATCAGGGGGAGAAATACACTTTTTTAAAAAATAGTTTACATTTTATTTTGGTGAAATAAAACAGATGGTTAATCCTTTCTATTTTCTGTGGAGGATTTTGTGGCACAGAACATAGCCTTTCCAGTAAGAAGCAGAATTGCTGCCTGGCAACAAATAGGATGGTTTAAAGTTATAATCTCAATGGTCATTTAGGGTATAGTGCTACACATTGTGGGAGCATTGTAATATGGGGTTACATGCATTATTTTCTGCCTAATATAATTATAACCTTGCAAGCACCTTCATGCAATTAGGAGTTCCTTTCACCCCTATCATTTTGTTCTGAAACCCTGTATCATTCTTATTGGTTTTGCTTTGTTTTGTTTTTGCCTATGTTGTTGGCATTTTGTGATCGTTTGTTTTTTAAATTCTCTTTAAAATAAAGAAATGAGAAATGTACTTTTGAAATAGCTTGTCCTCATTGCGTTATTGTGATGATGAGGTCAGTTTGGAACATTTATGAAAATTCCCTTGTTTCTGTTTTCAAACCTGTTTTTATATTTCTTACTTTACAGGCTCGACAAGTACGCTTTCTGCCAGATATTTTCTCTCCCTGCATCCTATTCCCTACCACCAGGTGACTCACACGTCCATCATTCCCCTGCCCACGATGTAGTCTCCCACTTCCTCTAATATTCAATCTGCAGACAACTTTGTCACTTTAATATTTAACAGAAACCATAGTGTTTTATTCACTTGCTTGTGCTTTTGTACTATAGTCTTTGGCTCTAAATTCCTTTAACCCTCAAATTCCACATACCTCAAGAACTATAGCAATTCATCACCAATTTTTCCTAGCCGAGGTTTAATACAGTAAATCACTTAGTGAAGGATATAATTGTTGTGCATCATAAAGCCTTAAGGGTCAGTGTGTTTCACCGTGCTCTATTATACAACTGTGTAACTGAGTATCAAAGACCATGATACAACTTTCTTCTACCGAATGTAGCAGTGGCACGCATGCGCACATTCTTCCCGTACAGTAATACAATCTTCATGTTACTTGCAAATTCTGCATGATATACAACAACTTTTTATGAAAATTTATCAGTGTTTGAAAAATTTTACCTCTTTCTTAACTCAGGCCCTTTCTTGTTCTACCACATGTGGGTTGAAAGAATTTGCGGGAGCTTCTTTTCTCTTTTTATCGCAGAAATTTTGTCTTGACCACAGATCAAAATTTGTTTTTAAGTTGATCCTATACCTTCCTGAGTTTCTGATGTCTCTATTTCAAAGTCCGAGCTTTTCTTTCTACTCACATAGCAAATTCTGAAGACTGTCTTTATCTTGCTAGCTGCGGTTTTTCCTCTTGCCTCATGGCAAATCTAATTCTTTGAGAGAAAGTGTTCCAAAACAGGTCTTTAAATTTCTCCCTTTGTGCTTAGCGTTGTGGTAAATATAATTTTGTAATTCAACTCAATAGAAAAAAATTAATGTGATAGTTTTCACACTAGTGTTATCTGTCTATTAAAAACGTGTGTTCTTTGCAATACATTATATTTGGAATCACTGTGGGATTATAAATGTATATGAGCATCTTAATACATGATGATACTCTAGCCTCAGTCATAATTATATAAAACCATGAAAATAGACTATATATTAAAGACAGTGTATCATTTCAGGTTTTCTGTGCACACTATGTTTCCATTAGTGAGCATGCACTTTTCCCTTGAAAGTGATTCAGTTGTTTGCCAGATTCATGAGAGTAGAAAAATGTACTAAATTTGTAGATTTGCCTTTATTGTGAGATTCCTGCTGGTAGCTAATTCCAGCCACATTATCATGTGCTCACTTTGAAATTTTACTCTTTATATGTGATTTTGCCCAAACTTTACTTTTGCTCTTGGGTGTCTTTTTGTTCTGCAGTGTTCAGTGAATACACAGGACTCAAAGTGATGACATACAGAGAATTTAATTATCTTCTGATGGAAAGAAATGGTCAGGAAGCTTGATGATTCCAGCCTAATCATTTGGAGGCACAGATTTTTAGTTAAACTCATGTTTATTGCCATAAAATCCTTTCCCTAAGGTATCAATGGGAACTTTGGATTCATTCTAATCAGTTGAACATGATAAAAATGATACACTATCATCTCATGATTAGGTTATATAGGTAAGATAAATAAATATCACTTGCTTGATATATTGTATTATATTATATTTATTATATTAATCACCCAGACTGAAGAAATAAATTTTTCCTTCTCAATTGATGAAGTACTGTACCACATTAATGAAGCCCTTATTAAAAAAAAGTGCAACAAACCTCTAGGAACAAGATTAGCCTCTACTAGCCAGTCAGAAAAATAACTGGAGTCCTTAGCCACATCACTAACATTCACATAAAAATCTTGGAAGTAGATTCTACTTTCGGCATGCTTTGCAATGAGCAAGCAGACCAGTAAACAGGTGAACTGCATCCTTCTAAAACTGTAAGCAGAGAACACACGTGACCTGTGCTCAGACTGATTACTCATGGAAATTGCGAGGTGATAAATTGATGGCGTTTTCAGTTGCTCACTTCATACTAATGTGTCACACAGGGATAGAAAGCTGTCTTTCCTGTAGCTTTCTAGGAACACTATGCTGATGAGAGGCCACTAATGACTGCAGCTGTTTGCCTTTGACTTCTGAATGGCCTCCATCTCAAGACATTGGTCTGCACTCTGTAGGACCCAGAGATTACCTTCCATTAGAAACAGAGGCCTCTAAAAGTTAGAACAAAGTTCTTGTGATCATTCTAGTCACACAAGAGATTATTAACAATAAATGAAAGACATTTCAGATAAAAAGAGAAACCAAAGCTTCTTTTTTTTTCTGTGCAGGCAAGAACGTTTAAATTTTCTCATTTCTTCCACCAGTGCCTAAGTCTGCCTGCATTATGATTACATTTTCCATTCTTGGCTCAGTTTAGAATGTGCATATCTGTGTGCCCATGTGTGTGTCCATGGGTGGGGCTATGATTGTGTGTGCATAAATGAGATTGCTGGAATGCATACACAAGGACATTTATTGACTTCTTTCTGATTACTGCACTTTGGTTGATGAGGATGGAAATATGAAACATTTTTAGCCAAAGTTATTTCTCAAATTTGCTAATGGGAAAGTATCATCATACTAATTTATGCCTACACTGCTCTCATTCATCTAAATATTTCAATAGAGATGTTATTTCAAGTAAATAGGACAACTGTAACTTTTATCTTCTAGATGATGACACAATATCTTTGTCTTTGATGTTACTGAGCTTATTCTCTTAGAAACAGTAAAAATAAAAACAAATGAGCCTCACTATACCTGTTGTTTTTTTGTTTTTAATTCACTGAACAGTTTCTGGTGTCACAGATCTGGGGAAAATGGAGTAGCAAATATTAGGGTTTCTGATCTAGTACTGAAGTGGGCAGAAGCCTAAAAGCTGTCTGCTGGGCACAGCATATGTGTTCAGAGGATGCTGAAAGGCCGATGGCAAGTTTTATGATTCTGTTTATTAACATAAGAATGAAGATACCAGGAATCCACTCAAGTCCCTGCAGAAATGTCATCACCATGCTGGATACCAGGTACATTCGCCTGGAAAGGCAGAACAAGTGGCCATCTTTTCCCCTGAGGTGAAAGAGTAGGAGCCCAGAAATTGTAAGGGTGAGAACAGACTCATTGTTGAATAAAATCCAATAGTAGAAATTCAAGAAATTCATGAATTAGAAGTCACTTCATTCTAGTGAATGCTACACAAAATTATGTGGAGAAGACCTTGAATTAAGACTTTAATGTGACCAGACACATGAAAGTAGTTTCAAATAATTTTTATTTTCCTCAAGAACATTCAATTTAATTAGGCCCTAGCATGAGAAACATAATTTCTCTGAGCCTTAAACAGTGCTACTTTACATACTATAATGAATTAAAAATTAAATGTGATCCTAATTTCATTACAATTATATGTACTTAACTGCAACTTTTTTCTTCAACTTAAAGCCCATTAGACATTTAAGCAACACTTTCACAAAAACATAAAAATTAGCACAAATTGATCCAGTACCATATGCTATTTCAGTATTTTGATATACTATATAATGTGTAAGTCAGTTTAAACATAATTTATCTCCTAAAATATCATTTTTACAGTGAAAATATTTAAAAGCCTTTCATCTTTTTTTGGCTAGACAAAAATTTTTATTAAACTAAATTTTCTTTAAATACATATCCTTTTCTCACCAGCACCCACTCTAGGGAGGAAGGAAACACTCTACTCCTGAGAAGCTCACATGTAAAGTTCAAGATGGTGAGGATGAAGTGGAAATTATTGTTTACAAAGGGGAAGCAGCTATCTGCCGATTATGTAAGTTCCAACACCCTTCTTCCCAGGCCCCTCTCATTCCATTAGAAAAATCCCCTGAGAGAAACTAAATGTATAACAGGGCCTTCCTCCAGAGAGGGTCTCCAACCCAACCGGGAACAGGAAGCTCTGAGATGAATTGAGGAAGAGGGTGAGGACAGGTAGAGAGAACCTTAGATCCGCAGGATCAGGGATCCGCTGCTTATCACCCTGCAATCACTGCACCTTTGCCAAGAAGGAAGGTGGCTGGAGGTTGTAGGTGAGCAGGGCCAACTTCTCCCTGCCAGCTGGGGGCAGGTTGTCCTTTTAGAAGAAATGCTGAGGAAGTGGGGCTTGGTGTCCATGGCCAAGTAGGGTGGATTTATTCCTAAGCAGGGACAAGGCAGGAAGAAGTCCAGTATGTCTGGCTGGATGAGGCCATTGGTACTGATTCACAGGGAAGGCTTCAGGAGGCAGAAAGTTGGGGCAAGTCTGGCACTGGTCTCACCCTCAGGGTAGGAAACTAGGTCTGTACCACCCTCCCTTTCACTTGAATGTGACTGTTGCTACCCATCAGTCATGTTCATCATGGCTGTGAGCAAGAGCAGGCAACCACAGAGCAGAGGTCTTCTCCATGTCTCATCACAGCAATGATGCTCACACCAGCTCATCTAGTAAGATTCTGATGCTCTGAGTGGCCTCTGTGAGGCGAGCAATGTTGCACATGGGGCAGACACAGAGGACCTGTAGCCGTTTCCCCAGACACTTGTGGTGGAAGATGTGTTGGCATGGGAGCATGTCTAGCTTGTCCTCCCCTGTGAAGTCCTCCAGACAGACAGCACAGGTCTGCCCATGGAACTGCAGCACCTCGGCAGCACCTGTAAGACCACCTCCTTATAGTCATATCATTCACTCTGTGTTTGGTTCCAGAGTTTGCCTGTGCCATCTGCTTATCACAGGGTTGGGCTAACAGCCTAACTGGGGCTTCCACTTTCCCATCTGTAACTTTGCAGAGGATATTTCCTCGGCCCAAAATCGGCTTGCAATGAAACACATGCATCTCTTCCCCAACTTGTTAAAATAGCAGCAAAAGATGAAGCTGAACAGAAAGACAATGATGCCTGTGCTGGTAATAAACATACAGATATTGAGTGGGAGGTCCTGGAAATGGTTGGGTGACATTGAGCAGGATTTGTTGGTGCTAGTCAGACCCAAGATACAGAAACACCCATTACACCACTTTTAAAAATACACAGTCAGTAGTTTTGACCATTATCTCAGGCAACACTAATATAACAGAACTTCTTATTCCTGTCTAACTGTGCTGAAATACCCATTGTAACTGTCGACTTGACAGGATCAGGAAATGCCTAGAAAATTATTGTAGCGCACTTCTGGGAGGTCTGTGGAGTGTTTTCAGAAATGAGAGACGTGTAGTCCATGGGGAAAAGAGCTGCTCTGATTGTAGATAGCACTCTCCAACAGGATTGCAGCCAAGATATAATGCAAGAGTAAGAAGGAAAATATTGGCCTGCAGTTGAACAGCTCTGTATCAGTCAGGGTTTTACTAGAGATGCAAATATTACACAAGGTATACAAATATATAAGAAATTACAAGATTGGCTTACGATGGTCAGCCACAGAGTTGGATGAGGAAGTATTCAGAGGGTGTCTGCATGCTAGAGACTGAAGATTTTTAGTCCAAGGTCAGGAGCTCACTGCAGTGTCCTATACAAATGTCTACCAAAAGGCCTGAAGAATCTATGATGGAAGGCTGAAGGCTCCAAGGCTGAAGCTGTACAGTCTGCATTGGAAGCCAGAAGATGACCTCCAAGCTGCAGGTGAAGATGGGAACTCCTGCGAAAGAAAAGAAGCAAGTCTGCAACCCTTCCTTTATACTGTCCAGGTGATGAGCCACCTTAGGCTGGCTCCCCTGCACCCCAGGGTGCAGAATTGCTGGATTAACTTAGTTAAACTTCTAAATTTCTCAAATTGACACAACCAGTCAATTATTACAAGCTCCGTTCTGCTTCAGTGGATGCATCTTTTGCTACTAGCATTTCCTTTGGGGATCAGACCAGGTTCTTCAGCCTTTCAGCATGTGTTCATTCCAGCAACTCTCTACAGAGTTCCAAGGACGTTGGTGTTGGACTGTGCTGTGGCCTGAACCCTCTTATTCCACAGCTTTCAGCTTGAGCTGAGCAGGTGCTGGGCCCTCTGCTCTCCAGGGCATAGGCAACCAGCATGGACTATCCTGTCATGGATCCCGTAACTGCACGCACAAACCACTTACTGACCAACGCTTCCCCATCACTCCATTCCTTTCTCTTCCACACTCTGGCACCCGCCATTTTACCCAACTTCTCAGATGAATATCTTCAGACTTTCCATAGGAGGGAGGCCGTAGAGTAGTTTCAGTTATGTGTTTGGTTTATTATATTCTGTTCCATCCACAATGTTGTAAATAACAGGATTTTACTTACAAATAAGTAATATTCCATTATGTGTAACTTTTTTTTTTTTTTTTTTGCGGTACTGGGGATCGAACTCAGGACCCTGCGCTTGCTAGGCAGGCGCTTATTCCACTGAGCTATACCCCAGCCCCTTCCATTATGTATATGCACTAAATTTCTGTATCTTTCATCCTTTGGTTGGAACTTAAGTGTTTCCATTTCTTTGTTATTGTGCACCATACAATACATATAGGAGTACAGATTTCTCTTTGCCATATCATCTTTATTTCCTTGGGATAAAATAAAGTAGTGGAAATAGTGGGTCATATAACTACTCTATATTTAATTTTTAGTACCCATCTCACAGTTTTCCATAGTTACTATAGTAATTTACATTCCTGTCAAGAGCATAAGAGTTTTCTTTTGTCCACATCTTTGCTAACAATTTGTTATCATCTTGATAATGTTCATTTTGGACTAATATATTTCTCTGTGGTTTTGATTTGCATTTCCCTGATTATGCATGTTGAGCATACTTTCATCGAACTGTTAGACATTCGTGTATCTCTTTTTGTGAAATGGTTTTTTAAAACTAATGTGTTTTGAATGAGGCTATTTTTGTTATTGTTTTGTTTGGTTGCTATTGCATTTTTTGTTTACATATATATATTTTTTAAACCAATTTTCAGATATGTAGTTTGCAAATATATATTTTATTCTGTAGACTGTGCTTTGACTCTAATGATTTTTTCCTTTGCTGGACAGATTTTAGTTTGGTATAATATTATGAATGTTTCTTTCCAGAGCTCAGTTAACATTGTCCAAAAGAATACTTGTCCATTACAGTTTCCTGAAGCCTTTTGCCCAATATTTTCTTGCACTTGTTTCACAGGTTCAGGTATTATATTTAAACCTTTAACCTATTTTGAATTTATTTTGGTACCTGGTGAGAGATAGTGGTCTACGTTATTTTTTCTACATATGGACATCAAATTTCCTAGTCTTTTTGAAAAGATTTTTTTCCCCAAAGTGTACAGTATTCTTAGTACCTATGTCCTTAAATAACTCATTTTAATGTTTAAATTTTTTCAAAATCATTTGCAATGTTCTCTATATTTGAATTGTTTAAAATACTGAAACTTTTCCTTTGCTCAGGGAGCTTGCAATATGAAGAGTATGTCATTTAATACAAGGACTACCAGGGTAGGAAGGAAAGTAATGTGATATGGGCATATTACTTTGGGCAATATATTTCTTAGCCTTGCAAAGCAGCAGTGGAAACCAATTATATACAAAAGTAATAATATAACAGGAGACAGATGACGTGATCTCATGATAACACTTCCCAGAACAAGAACCCGAATGACACCGTGATTCCCAGGCAAGGGCCACTATTTTTCTCCTAATTCACATCTGGACCCAGACAACTTTGGTTGTGCTTAGGAAACAAGCCTTTTTTAAAAATTAAGATATAGACTGGTCAAAGGACATAATTTAGATCCCTGACATAGGTCATAACAATATGTTAATACAATTTGTGAAGTTTTTCCAATTTTTCAACTTGATTCTATTTAAACTATCTCTTGTGTAAGAAACACACAGGGCAAAGGAGGAATAAAATGGAGGGTAGATGTTGGGAGATGGGAAGAATGCGTGAAAATGGTAAAAGGTACAGAGGACCAGCAAGGGTGGATGAGAGGAAAGCAAAGGGATCAAAAAAAAAAGAGAGAGAGAGAGAGAGAAAATGGTACAAAGCTTTTGTAAATGTAAAGGTGAAGAAAGGTTGAAGGGAAGCGAGGAAAGTGAGGAAAAAAAAGAATTTAGGTATGTTATGTACAGGGAACACCTCCCCACTTGGTGATCATTACATATGGCAAGCCATATTAATAAAAACAAAATATGATAGAAATAAATGACAATCCCCAAACAAAAGCTAATAAGGTAGAATGGAAATAGGACTGGAAGGTTTGGGATGGTTTTGAGGCAGAGATTTAAAGCAGATGCGAGAGATAAGCACATGACCAAATGTGCAAAGCAGATAGGAGACGGGTAACAAATTATTTAAACGAGAAGCTTAAGTCCAACATGAAATGATGTAATTAGGCATTATGGGGAGGGTCTGGAGACCCTCGCAGATGTTTCTGTGCTTAGAGGGGGGTTCTAATGAGCATGGTTGCCGCGCACAGGCACCATGCTCATCGGTGGATTCCTCCCCTGGCTGGTTCAGTGGCTGAGGGTGCTGCTGGAAGATGGGGCTTGGTCCAAACCACTGGCTCACTGGGACCTGACCTGGAAGGTTATCTCTCCATCTCCTCTTTTTTCTCACTTCTTCCCAGATTTCTTCCATGACCTGAGCAACTTTCCTTCAGAAGATGCTTCCCTGCCTGCCTTGCAGCGTGCCTACTGTCGCCTGAGTACACGAGCCTAAGTAAAGCTCTTTTCTTTTACACTGTGGGGATCAGATGTTGTGTCTTCCCAGGAAGAAAGTGGCTGAGACATTCAGGAAAGAACATTCTCATATGGATGTGGATTATAGGCATCTGCAGAGAAAGGCTCTTTAAAATCCCATCAATTTAAATTCTGAATTTTATTGTCATTTATCACATATGCAAATACCAAAGAGCATTTCTTCGAATACAAACAACTACCTTCAATGTATAAGACAGTTGTTATGGTACTGACACCTCTCGAAAAATTACTTCTTCATTCTAACATGTGAAAAGATTGAATATAAAGATCAAATCATGTAATGAAAGGTCATGAGCCATCATACAGCTTACCCATTGGTCAAGACTAAGGTAAATATTTTAGTACATAATGTCACTTTGATTTATGCACAGCATTAGGGCTATACTTGATGTTCTTGTATCATTTTCATTAAAACAACTTAGGCCTTTTATTTCTGAAAAACACTGGAAAAAGTAGAAGTGGAAAATTTTCATTTTGTGGCTTTGCCCTTTGGGTTTCTTCTCTAGGCCCTATCTCCGGTGCTGCCATGCTCTGTTCCAGATAGAAATGCTTTGCCAGTCAGTGATCACAGCCAGGAATATTGAAACATTGCCGTCACTGTAGTGGACATAACGCCATTAGAGATTCCATTCAAGCATAACAAGATTGACAGCTCCGGTACAACCTAGTGTTGAAGGAGAGCTTGAGAAAGGATTTTGCCTCTGGGTTTTTAAGTTTAAACTCATGATAATTTCAAATTTCTGTATGAATTGGGTGAGGACAGGTAGTTTTTACTTTTCTAAAATGGCGTTTTCCACTCTTCCTTCAATATTCGACACTGAAAAGGGTATCTCACTCATCTGTGCCAAGAAGCAGAACTCAGGTAAATTTTAAAAATGTAAATGATTCATGTTTTTATTAAATATAAGTCTCAATTTCTCCTGAGTGACTGAACTAAATTTTAATCACATTTGGCCTATAAATTTATCATGTGATATATAATTTTTGATCCTTTAACAGAATTGTTTAGGGGGAATTCCAAATGTGTAATATTTGGAATCTGGCCAGACAACTATCTCTGGAAACAGTGTAATTTCCTTAAACTCTTTTAGAAAACTATGTGTAAAGTATGAATCCTAGTACCGTGAACTTAACAAATAATTTTGGTAAATAGCTTAGCAGAATTCCTAACAGTAAATATTGAATTAATAATGGTAATTTTACTATTCTAAAAGAAATAATTCTGGTAATAAATATGAAAATAAAGTATTAAAACTGAAGTGCTGAATCTGATTTAAATGCAAAGTAATGATATAGTTATTTATTCAAGCACTAGATTCCTCAGTCCTTCATCTGTTTTTGATGAATACAATAGATAAGCAATCATTTGAAAATCATGTTGCCTCATCAAAGCAGATACTCATAACTTTTAATGGTTCATTTGTCAAAAAAAATTAAGAAAAATGGTAACAATGGTAGCAGATAGTACAACACTTATTTTCATCTAATACAAAATTATCTGGTATTAAATTAAGGCAGATTTTAAAGTTTGTACTGATAGGATGTGCAATTCTATTCCTCTTTAAAACTTTAGTAATTATTTTATATTAGTTAATGTTAATTTAATTAAACTTGTTTTCATTTCTATCAAAATCATTTCTTTTACTGTCTTTTAGATAATAAAAATCTTTTGATCCATCATAAATTAAAATGGAAACAATGCCCTTATGTTTTTTAATGTCAGCATTTCTGAAATATCCTATAGCATTCCATTTTTTATATACCTGAATAAAGTAGTCAAATAATGATACCAAACTGTATCCCAAATGTATTATGACATGGAGCACAGAAAATTCTCAAGTCCTGTCTCAGTTTCTCCACCTGTCAGTTAGTATCACCATGCAATATTTCAAAATCAGCAAAAGGTTAAATTTAATTGTCCTAATTTCTTTCTCAGTGAGTTCATTGTTGGTGTACAGGAACACTATTGATTTTTTTGTGATTTTTTTTTTATCCCACTACATTGCTGAATTTTGTTTGTAATTCTAGGAGTCATTTTCTGGAGTTTTGGAATTCAGCAGCAAATAATGGTCACTTGACTCCTTCCTTTCCTAAACATAGTCCTTTTATTTCTCTCTCTTCAATGATTGCTCTTGCTAATATATTGAGCACAGTAAGTCCCCAACATATGAATGAGTTCTGGTTTGGGAGACTTGTTCATAAGTCTGATTTGTCTGTGAACATATAAAGTGAACCCTATGCAGCCCACCTGTGAAAGTGCACGACTCAAATGCTTGAGTCAGGGGCTTCCTGTATTATACTGAAAAGGGATGGTGATTGTTGACATCTTTGTCTTGCTCCTGATGTTAGCAGAGAGCTTTGAGATTTACCTCATTTAATATTGTGTTTGCCATATGCTTATCATAAATGGCTTTCAACCAGCTATTTCACTTCTAGGTATCTTCCAGAAAGAGTTAAACAGATCATATGACAGTGACAGACTGAATTTGACAGACATATAGATACTCATGTTTGTAGTAGTACAATTAATCAGTATTTGAAGTAGCATATATGTCCATTCAGAGATGAATGAATACAGAAAACATGGTATTTATAAATGGTGGAGTACTGTTTTGTCATGAAGAAGGAAAAATTGAGTCATTTATAGGAAAATGGATGCACTTTAGGATCACAATATTAGGTGAAATAAATCACATACACAAAATTAAATATCACATAGTTGGTCTTAAATGAGAAAGCCAAAATATAAATAAATTAAAATTAAAAAGCAAAATAAAAAATAAATAATAAGAAATTAGATAGATCCTTAGCAAAAGGGAAAGGAAGGCTGGGTGTGATGGTGCACGCCTGTCATCCTAGCATTTGGGAGGCTGAGGCAGGAGGATTGCCAAGAGTTTGCAAGGTCATCTTGAACTGTATAGCAAAACCCTGTCTCAAGAATACAAAATGGTTGGAGAAAGAACCCAGAACCAGGGATAGGAGTGGAATTGGAAGGGCAAGGGATGAAAAAAAAGACTAAGATATAGTGCATAAATGTAACAATTCCATGGCATAAATATAGTAATTATGTACTGCAGACATATAAAGCTAAAAATAAAAATATAATAATCTTCAATTAAAGATGGCACTGCATCGATTTCATCTTATTTGAACTGTTGAAAACCAAACATATGTATTCACTACAGAATATTTCATGCTCATTACATGAAAGAAATGTATGAAGAAGGAATGTGGAGCGCAATGAAAGTCTGGCTTCCAGGAAAAAAAGCCAAGAATAGATCATTCCATGTTGAGAGTTCACGATGAGAGTATTTGCATCTCAGAGTTCTCTGAGAATGATGTGCATGACCTCTTCAGGAGCAAACCCTACAAACCCTAGCTTCTTCTCAATTGGCAGCATGCACAGGAAGAGTGTCAGTCCATTTCTAAGGGAAAAAAGCACTCACATACTGTGTAAAGTGCCTGGGTCACTAGGGCTTTAGTGTATGCTGTGCTGATTGTCAGCTAGCCCAGCACACACCACAAAACACATCCACAGAGCGCAAGGGGCATGCCTAAGCTTAGGAAGCTCATTATCTAGTACAGATACTTCTGTGAATAGCTGAGGAATAAACTAGCACCCCTAAAATTTAGTAATGATTATAATGGGATCTGCTAATATATTTCAGAAACAAAATACATTTCACAAACAAAAAGAACAATGGCCATGTGAAACACAATTTAGCAGAATGATATACTCAAGAAATTTTCCATGAAAATTTTGGAAAAACATCAGAAAATTAAACTATGACCTCTCTGGAATAAGAATGTAACATAGAGATACTGGTTGATTTGTAGGGTTTTGATGTTGTTACACTGTTGAGTTTCATCTCTCTGCTTGTGACACTGTTTAAGGAGATATCTCATTGTAGTAAGCAAGGTCATGAATCTACAAAGGTGGCCACATACGAATGCCCAGTGCCTGTGAATACAGTACCTTACACTTTGTACAAATGGGGACTCGATATAGCAGATGAGGTTGAGACTGCAGACTTAGGAGATTGACTTAGACTATGAAGTGGATAAGGGGCAATCGCAGGTTCTAGATACGAAGCAGGAGAAGAGAAGCAGAAGCAGTCAGATCAGAGAGACAGAATGTGAAGAATCCTCTGATTGTGGCTGTCCTTGAAGAGTCACACAGCAGACTCTTAGAACAGAGACATTCTTCCCCAGAGCATCTCTGCTAATATGTTGATTTCAGCCCAGTGTATTCATCTCATCTGCCTATTTTTGGATTGGGGGGGGGTCTTTGAATTTGGAGGGGCTGATATTTTTTAATTCTTTATATGTTCTAGGTAGAAGACCTTTGTCTGAGGGACAGTCTGTAGATAGTTTTTATATTATATAAGATGATAAAGTCATATTATATGTGAATACTTAATGGACTTGAGCACCCTCAGATTTTTGGAACATATCCTCCATGGTTACCAGGAGATAAGAATATCGTATCTTGTGGCTAAAAAACTTCCTTTTCTATGTACCCTACAAAAGTATTTGTTTGTGCACACAAAAGAAAGTATAGAATATACGTTATTCACAATATCTAGAGAAATGAAACCCAAGTATCCACAGATAACTAAATGGATAAAGTGTAGCATATTGCTCAATTTCTGTACAAAAAGTGTACTCAAACAAGACAATATATGTATGTATTATAAGCATAGTATAATGCTTTTCATGACCTCATTTTAGAAGTGAAAAAGTTGAAAAATGTATTTTAAGTGCATATAAATGGTATAGCAATAGTGATAAAACCATAAAAAGAACCGTTAGAGAACATATAATACTGTTACCTCTCAGAGAACCAGAGAACTTCAATGAAGTTCCTGTTTGAAGAGATTTCTTTTAGACACTAACAATATTCCATTTGTAGTGTGGAGAACTTTTAAACATGTTGCCTTTATGATAAATCACTGCCAATTTATTAAGTACATAATAAGTATACTATAAGGCAAGATCATACTTTTAAAAAACAAATTTACATTGCACAAACATTGTACACCTATAGGGACTTTGGATTATAAAATTGTTTCATAATGATAAATATTGAATCATTATCCTAAACTGATATTCTGGACAAGTGTATAGCACATAGTATTTGAACTACAAGGGTAGAGAGAAAGGGACTTGATAATTTGGTGCATTTAATACTCAGCTACTTCCATTATTTTTCTTGGTAGAAGAACATTTAACATTTTATCAGTATTTGGCTACTAGGGCAAGTTTTTTCCCAGGATACATGGGTACAAAGTTAGTTCTTCCTTTTGTCTTTTATTAGATCAAAATCAGTTTCTTTAACAGTTTTGACTTCTACTTATTCATTTGGTTGGTCCTCTCTGGCTCTAGTTTCTTATTATTTAAAATTACGTGTGTCAATGTTAGCACCTGTATATATAGTGATACCTCATTCTGTATATATATATCTCCAATAAGAATTTGGTCGACAATATTTTGTCTTGTGCCACAAAGAGTTAACATTTTTCTCTCAGAATTTGAAAAGTAAAAGTTAAATAAAACATTACAGTACTACTGGACATTGCAAACTATAGCCAATAAATAACCACAATATTTAGTTTATTGTGGTGAATTAATGCCTTGGCAAAAGTTGTGAAAGCAAGTCCTAAAATATATTTAAATAATGTTAAAGGAAGAACTTTATAAGCTATGTCTTAACATAGTAAAGATAGAAATATATAAATTAAGTGCATCTGATGGAGAGTTAAAATCCAAACAAGAAATTAGTTTCTAAATTTTTTGATTATTAAATCTTTTCAGAAAGTGGAAAAATTATTTGACTTATTTTTGCTAATTAACTTAAAATAGTTCTATGCTTTTGAGAGCTAAATTTTAAGATGTAGTAGTTGTTATTAAGTGACAGAAATTATACAATTTGAGCGATGAAAATATATAGAATTTTAATGAGATCAATTGACTTTAATTTCTCTGTATAAGATGAATAATATATACATGGTTAGTGAACAATTGTAATTGTGTTACTCTATGATTTTCCTACCATTTAACACTCATACTTTCTGCATGTTGGGTTCTGCCATTCCAAGGAGGCAACTCTGGAATGTATGAATTTCTGATGTTGGTCAATATTCTATTTATGTGTTTATGGATTTTACATTTATGAAAACTATTTGTCTATTTTCCTCAATTAAACTTTCTTATTATATCTTGATTCCTTTTAAGTGTTTTTAATTACATTTATTCTTTTCTAGTATTTTTAATACTATGTAGTAGTTAACTTTCCCCTTGCTGGTACACAATACCTGACACCCACCACCGGAGAAGTTCTATTTGACTTCTTGTTTTAGGAGATTCACTCTGGGGCAGCTGGTTCTGACACAGAATCATGACCACTGGCTGGCAGGGAAGCACACTACATTACCAGTGGCAAAGGGGACAGGGAAAGACTGGATATAGCACTCAAGCCCCTGCTTTCATGACCTACGTGGACATTCCTGGAGGTGTGATCCGCCAATCCCTCGGGCTGTTCCAACTTGATCAGGTTGTTACAGTCAAGCTCAGCCATCAAACTATGCAATGCAATTACTGCTGAATATATTTAATATGTTCTTATATTCTGATATATAGAATGGTCTCTATGATGATATTTTTAGGTAATTTGCATTATTACACATGATTTATTTTAATGTATGCCTGTTTTACCTTTTTAGCTTTATTTGTATAACAACTGAAATTATATGGCATGCAGTACTTTATTTTAGAAATTTCACTGAACATAAATTCTAATGAAAAGATAATTTGCACATAATTTATCAGTGTTTTACTGATTAAATTAATTCATTATTCCATGTTACCTATCAGTTTAACTACCCGATCAGCCACTGAATGAGAGAATGAAAGGATATCTTTGGATGATTTTATTTTAAAATATTGTTTTTCCTCCATTTTGGCTTTGTGCAGTTTGTTGTTGTTTTATGGTATTTTTGGTGTTTTTTATGTACTGCCCTGTTTATTAGGTATAGTGATATCTCATTCTCTATCGAGAACTCAGTCACTGACAAGTCTCAGATTTATATTCAATGTCTATTCTTTTTGACTTCTGGAGAAAAATTCTTATGCATCTTCAAATTCTATGAGTTAACTGTAGTTTATATTGTGATAAGCACTTTTTCTTCATCATAATAAATTTAAACTGGCATCTTGTAATATAGATGTTTTTGGTTTCCAATTGTAAACAAAAGTATTTTCAGATTTACTCTATAACTTGCCTAATGTTTATGAAGTTATATTTGTTTCAAATTTTTATTTTCTTCCTAATTGCTTGTCATGTTCATATTTCTATTGCTTTTAAAACTAATTTATTCTAAAGACATGAATATAATTGCCAACATTATAAACTGATAAGGGTCTATCAGTCTTTGCACTTTCCTATTCAGACTTTTTAGTTTAGATGAGAGAAGTATGAACTTTTAGATATACTTCTTTTTTTTTTTTTTTTTTTTTTGCGGTACTGGGGATCGAACTCAGGACCCTGCACTTGCTAGGCAAGCGCTTATTCCACTGAGCTATATCCCCAGCCCAAAGAAGGAAACATCCGTTCCCTTTTTCTTTTCTGGGACCGGGGATCGAACTCAGGGCCCTAGTGCTTAGCGGCAAGCACTTAGCCCACTGAGCTGTACCTCCAGCCCAAGTATGAACTTTTATATGTGGAGTTGTTTTAGTTTAACAAGTAACAGATTGTGATGAAAACCATCTCTACATAATAAATAGACCTTGTAGTTGAAAGTTATCCAACTTTAAAGACAGTACTTGAAAGCTGCACTGATAACATATTTCAGAGGTCAACTACATATTTGAGAAGAGGTCAAATATATATGTGAAAACAAAGACAGTGATAGCATTTCTTCTTAAGAACAAAGAGGTCATGGCATGGGAGATCTGTAAAGAAGTCATGATGTGTGATCAAGGGAATCAAACATCAGAGGCATCTTGCTTATTTGATAACAACGTTTAATACAGTTCTATGGGCTCCATGTGGAGCAGTGGGACGTCTCAATCCTTCCCCGAAGGTCAGCAGACCTTTCTGGAAATCTGTAACATTTGTTAGGAAAAATCTTCTCAAGGTTCTTAGGCATTCCCTAATATAAATTAAAGCCAGCATTTTTTAACCAAAGAACTGTGGTGTGTTAAGCCCAAGTCCCTCACTAGTGACTATTGCCATCTTATTTCCCCAAAATGAAATTCTTTCATGTTGTAAAGTTCTTGCTTTGTGAAGTGCTGCTCCCTATAATAATTACATAGTTTCTTTTGCAGTAATAAGCGCTTTCGGCTCTGCCTTCCCCAAGTTTTCAAATATGACAATAAAGCATTAATATTAACAGTATGGAGCGCTCTTCCCTGTGGCACCACTGCAGCTGTGAGAATCCAGCTGACATGCCCAGGAACACCACTATGTGAATGTCCCTTCTTTAAAAATTAAGCTCTTTTTGAGGCTTATATGTTTTCTTGTGGAATATTTGTACATCCACATCCTAAGACGACAACCTTTAGATTTCACTGTGTTTGCTTCCACATGGCCTCATATATAATCTATTCTTAGCATAACAGTATTTCTGGTACAAACACAGCAAATGTGTCAGTTCACATTTTCAACTTCTCATGTCAATAGAATCCACTTTAGACAACTCTTGATATTTACCAATTTCAATTTTACTTAGTTTGCTAGTTTACTTCATTCACTAGTTTAGGGTATTTGTGCAATTTTTTTTTTCTGTTTCAAAACTAAGGAGGAATTGTGAAAGAAAAAGAATACAGATATGCAATTAGCATGAATCAGATAATTATAAAGCTAACTGCTTTTTCTGCATTCAATGATTTAACTATAGTTTATAGCATCACTTCATTACAAAATACATTGCCCCCATTTCATTTTATATATCAAAATACAAAATACAATACAATATTTTCAACAAGGGTCTTTATTAAATGTACACAGTGAATACTCTCAGTTGTTTAGACTTCTGTGATTCCCAAAGAAATATGTATGCATTACTTTCTCTACAGAAAGCCCTTCTGGACATCATTGATGTCCAAAAAAGTCCACATTTGCAATTCCATGAAAAAGTTATTGGAGTTCTAATAATTCCAGTCTACCCCATCCAGCACACTGCATGGTGAGAATAAAGACACTAAGGAATATTGGTAGTTGTGGGGAGCGAAAGGGGTCCTCAGACCAGTTGGAATAGTGGCTAACCAGAGCAAAGTTGTCCACCCAGGGCCAAACCAGGATTTCATCAACTCATGAAGAAAGGAATGGCTCAGGGATGAGTGACTGAGAAAAAGATGGAAAGTATGTGAGTGTTGTGAGCTGGGCTAGGTAGGAGGCCTGAACTCACCTCTGCAAAATGCAGTGAGACAGGCAGACAGACAGATGGACAGACAGAAAGAGTAATCTGCATAGCCCAGGGTAAGGCAGTTTCTAGTGTTCTGGGTTTAGTGCTTCCATTTTGATGTGTAATTCATCCACCCTAAGAAATCACAGCCTCTTTTCTCAAGGCTCAAGCTCAGCTGACACCATGAATCTCTCAGCCCAGCTCACATATACTACTTTCAAGGCATCACTCATCACTTTAAAGACTACACATCAGCACCTTTGCTAGACCAATCGGCATTGCTTAAAGCCAACTGAGGGGATAAGGAAATGTCCTAGCCAGCTTTGTACATATCAGCACACAGCAGTATGGCCCAGGTCACTTCTGTCAAAGAGAGGCGTCCAGGTGGTCCTTCACATTGGTCCTAGTAAATCATAACTACATCAGGTAAAAACAATATTCCAAAGAAACTTCAGTGCTGGATTATTCCAGGAAAGAATTTACAAATGCATACTTTGTAACAAGTAAAAAGTTTTTAAATATCATGATTTTCTGTGGAGTAAAAAGAATTTATTGCCTTATGATTTTTTTTTTAGAGTAAGCTAATGTTCATTTTTTAAAAATGTAATAACTACATCAATGTCATCATTGAGTATCACTTTCAACCATTTACCTTGAACCCATCCCCACATCAAAAATGAGGAAAAGTTCATAAAGTTACTTTCCAATTACACAATTTTCTTTTTCTATATAGGGCAACTTCTCCTAACTTTTAAATATTTCTAGCAAGAGTAAAACCAAATATAAAAACTGCAGAGTGCAATTCCATAGAGAGATCTGAAATGTTGACTTGCAGAGTAACACTGCAGAGGTTCTAAGAGTAATGGGCAAAATATCCTTTGCATTTCCTGCATTTCAGACAGATAGAAAACTTTTTCAAGACCTCCTATCTCCTGGGAAATGTATGAGCACATGATTTTTGTACATTTTCTGTTCATTTTATGCCTCTCTTTCCACTTTAAATTAATTCTTTCTAGAGCCAAACTTTTGGACTGTTGTTGACTCAATTAAAATCCCTCTAAATAGAACTGTTTTCATCCACAATTAGCCATTGCAGAGCAGCTAGACATTTACTGGGTTTTCTATTTCAAGACAAATCTCAAAAGCCAGTCATCAAGGGATCTGGAAGCTCAATGATATGTTGTCTCCAAAGATCTCCTATGAGTAATTTGCTCACAGGATTGCTTTGCAAGTTCATCTTTGTCTCTTAAAGTTCTTTTATAGTATACCTGCTCCAAGGTCAGGTCCATTGGCTTGTAAAATAATATACAGTAAAAATTATGATCCTCTACTCTCTGTTTATGGAGGACATCAATTAAATTGATATAGAAGTGTCTTTCATGGAGTGAAACCTCAGAGTTTGGCACATTTCCTTGGAATGTCTGGCCATTTTATTCAGCAAAAAATTGTAATGTGTAAGAGAGGTTTTCCTTCTTACAATATTAGTTCAAGATTTTGCTTCTCTTCTAAGATTTTGATTATTTTCTCTTATTGATAGGAATCTTGATTTGTAAAGCAATGTGACTATTGCTTTCCATATGCAGTAGCCTAGTCAACTTTTGAAGTCATGCAAAAGATTCTGTAGCCACTCTTACCCAGCACAAACATAAATTAATTCATCCTCATGAAAAGTCACTCTTTAGCCATATGTTCACAATAAAATTAGCCAATTTGTTATGTTTGGGAGACTTGGAGAACTGGGGAACTCCAGAATGAATTAAGACAACATCGAGAAGCATGAAAAATCCTTACCACTCCGTTCTTTGAAAAGAATACTTCCAGGGATAGCAGGTATAAATTCTGGCTAAAATCTGCAGAATATGCACACATGTTTCCCTTCTCTGGGCTGTTGTATTGTGAGGAGAGAGCACATCAACTAGAGGACACATTGCAGTTGCTATTTTGCTTTGCAATTGAAGCTGTTTTCCTACAGCAAGTCTTCCTGTCTTTATTAAGATGCTTTTTAAATTACATTTCCTTAGGGATAACTGGATCTGCCATCCTTGGTTATCAACTTTTCATCCCATCTGTTACAGTTCCTATTATAGTTGCAATAAAGTAGCACATACAGTCTGGCTGCAAATGCATAGAACTGAACACATTTGGCTTTGTGACCAAGCATTTATAGCTTGATTCCAAGTACAAAAAACTTGATCAGATTTCCTGTAGTACTTTGCCTTGGTTGTGATTTACGGTGCTTAAAATTTAGATAGAGTGAAATAAATTTGGGCTGGGATGTGAGAAAGCACCAATTTCAACTTCACTTGCCCTTTCTGAAAAACACTTTGGGCAAGCATTTATCCTTTTGAGCATGAACTATAACATTAGGAATATCAATGTGTAATAAAGCCAGCACTAACTTTGGGATCTTAGAGGATGGGGGGAGGAACTACCCCTCCTTAATTTCACATGTTTTCATTATAACTTCTTAGGTAATTTAATTAAATACCCCAAATACTGCTTTTTAAACATTTTGCATGAATATAGCAAAAAACTTCCAAAGAAGCTGAGAGAAGAATAACATATGTCATGCAGCATAGCCCAGAGCTTTGCTCAGTAGGATATTTACTCAACATTAATAAAAGAGCATGTCAGAGAAGGCCTGCAAAATCAGAACCCTTTGTCTCTAAACTTCTTTGTGGTGTCTAGCGCTTTCCTGTATGCACTTCATGGAAGAAAGATCACAGACTTTTCTTACTCTTTTGCACCTAAAGATTCATTTAGCAGTACACTATTCTATTTACTTTATGGAGAACACACACACTGACATTTTCACACTGAAAATAAAGAAATTTGTAAAAATTCCACCAAACAGAGGGTATACTAGAACATGAATTTAAGACTCTTTTTATTTAAAAATTTCTGAACAAACTTTACAGAACCCATAGGTAGGGAACCTTTCATTATACAGTGATATTTAACACTACTAGAAATTTGAACTTTTGAAATTTTATGCTTTCATTTTGAAGACATATTCACATTTTATGTCTTTATTACTCACAAATTAAAATACTTGATATAAGCCAAGCATGGTGGCGCATGCCTGTAATCCCAGCACTTGAGAGGCTGAGGCAGGAGGATCGTTGTAAGTTCGAGGCCAGCCTGGGCTACAAAGGGAGCTCAAGATCAGCCTGAACTCCATAGGGAAATCCTGTCTCAAAAAGACAAAAAAAAATTTTCATACAAATTTTGTAAGAAAATTTTATGTTCATTAAAACCCAGACTGAGATATTATTTGCTCAAAAATTGGCACCTCCTTTTGGTTTCAGACATGGCTACATTCAAAGGAGGTACACTGCAAAATAAGGTGAGGAACAATAAAGGAAGAAAATATGCCCTACTGATTTTTTCTGAATAGACACATATTACATTCATCATCTGAATAAAACTAAGATATGAGGAATGAACATCATTTTAGACTTGTCAATCGAATATTTCTACATTTTACTTTTAAAACATGGGTATAGAAGGAAGCTCTCACAACTCACTACCAAACTGAGAGAGTTAAAGATGATATTTGCCTCAATTTTTAAACAATATACCATTATATCACAATGCATAAATTGTCATTTAATCAAGTTTCATGACATGTGCACATGTAGCAAAAGGTAAAGGACATATATCATGAGGAGCAAATGTTATTTTTAAAAATCAGCAAAATATTGCTTACATTTTATGAATTTCTGAATTGTGAGAGGATTTCAGAGAGTGAATGGTTTATATAGTTATTACAAAATTTACATTACATAATGGACTTATAGGGTCATAATGTGTTGAAGAATATGATTATATGGTAAGTGGGACTTGGGAAAATTTGAATGTGTAGATTGAAAATAATTTTTTACTTCTCATTTCTTAGGACCACATCTAGGCTGTATACACTTACACGTGAGAGAACCATGGGTCTATATTATATGAAGTATTGACTGCCACGGTTTTGGTTTATTGATGATATAATTGTATATGGTTGATTAAGAGTTAACTGCCTAGCCATTCCCATTAGGAAATAAAGCTTTTCTCATGTTTCCCACACAAAGGGTTATGGATTGACATTTCAGGCACCTGTTAAAATTCTAAAACTTTGGGAAACCATGATGCATAAGTGAAATTGGTTGGAGAAATGAATATAATGAAGTTTGTGAGCGGGACAGAGAAAGGATAGAAAAGCAAGAGATCTGGGGAATTGTGTTCTGTTTTTATAATAGAATGCAACAATTTCTCTTTAAGAAAATTACTGACATATTTACTTTGGGGAAAGAGCTCTTTTCTTTGGAATTAAGAGATTTGCTTTAAAGTGAGTGTCAGCATATTTGGTAAATTTTTGTCACCGATATTCTATCATGTACACATACATCAAATAATGTGAGTGTGAATTTTAGGCAAGCACAGTAGAGAGCTGAACAATGAATAAAGTGAAGTGAAAGTAGGTTGAACGTTGATGTACTTAAAGTTTTCTCGGGGTTGGAATATAACTCAGTGGCATAGGGCCCGCCCAGCAATTGTGAGGTCCTGAGTTCAATTCTCAGTACTAAAAATAAAATTTTCTGAAGAAAAAAATCAGATTCTGAACAACTGAAGAGACTGAACTTCTATTACCATTAATGGCAGATGGACAAATGGGAAATTGTCCTATAAAGTTATTGGCAAACCAAGAAATTATAGTATTATCTCTGGTAGACCCTTGACCTGAGAAATGAAACTATCTTACAAGAAGTTCATCTTTCTTTTTTTAAGACCACCTCACAAAAGGACTGAAATATATGATCCCTCCTCAGTGACATCATGTAGTAATGGTTACAGAGGGAATAGATTTAATATTTTCAATTCCAAGTTTCAAGAGTTTTCTTGGCCGAAGACATAATTTGAAAGGAACTTATTTACCTAGTGGTAACACTACCAATTGGTAAGTCTAAAATTATGAAGAACTAGCCAAAAACTTCTCCCCTTCATAAAACTGAATGTGAGTATGTCATTAAGTGTTTAAAAGAATCTGCTTTTTTCAGCCAGCTCCAGGAGCTGAAGGGAGATTTTTTGAGAGTGAGGTCCCAGGTTTTAAAAATGCATGTGTGCAATGACAGCAGACAACATGGAGCAGACAGAGGGCAAAGCATAAGAGCACAAGAGTGCAAGAGCAGCCTGTGTCTTCATTGTCTAATTCTTATACAGGTCGGTATCTCATGTTTACATTCTTGCATAGTGCCTTAGCTAGCCCATGTGCATTTAGCTGTGTAACACATTCTTATACAACTGTATCCCTCTGTGTGCCTGCCCTATACAAGTGGGGTCATGTCCACAGGTGCCTTTAGATGCCCCTGTGCTTTAAAGCACTCTCATTGATTCTCTAAACTTCTAAAACTTCTTCTCATATATCTGCACACTTACCTTTTATCTCCTTTCCTTGGTGTTACTACTGGAGTTCTGCTAAGGCCTCATCCCCTCACATCACACATTGTTTTGTACATTGTGGGAAGTGCTCTCTAATCTTATCTCAACTTGTCCATATTTTCATGAAGTTCTTTCAAGGTTTGAGAATAGAAATGTCAGCTTTCACTAGCAGCCAGTGTCATTTTCTTGTAGTGAGCACTTCAATGTTTTGTCTCAGTTGTTGTCAAAATTTAAATATCACACCAATTTGAATTAAACTCACTCATGAACAATGTTACAATATTTTAAAGTACTGTGAAATTAATTTCTAAATTGAACTGTACATAGGGAAAAATAACTGACTGCAACAAAAATGTGAACTTCTTGCACTACCAAACTAGAAAAATTATTGCAAAGTTAGAGATTTATGGGGCTTTCACTTCCTCATTTATAGAACATATGTACTCAACAAGATAGGTGGGAAGGATACTTACAACTTTTGTAAAACCTGAATAGGAATTTCCCCAAATTCTTCAATGGTGTATACAATCAAAACTAGTTCATTGTCAAAGAGAGAAGCATAGAATTATTCTGTTCCTCTTAGAAACTTAAAATACAACTTAGAGTATTATAGACTTTAAGAATTTCAGCAGGAAGCAAAATATCTTTATTAATTTTTCATTTCTCAATGTTATTTTAAATTTTAGTAATGCTCATTAATGTCAACAAAATACACCTTAGAAACTACAAATCCACATACCGAATGTGACAAATCTTCCCCAGGTATCTCTCATTTCTTGATTCTGCATAAGAAAACCTAACGTGGTTTTATTTAAAATAGATGGTCATTTCATTGACATGCATTACTTAGAGCCTTCAATTATCATAATTAGGCAGAGCATATCATGGGTGAAATTGAGAATAATGTTATTTTATTTCTCCATAGCACCAGTTATTTATTATTTATTGGAGACTTAAAAATAAACATAATGGATAAAAAATGGCAAGCGTTTTTTTGAAAAAAACAATTTAAATGATAACTGGGTGAAATTCTTATTCATTCACACTGATATTACCTCTATAATTATTTACCATTTAGATAAATATAATATAGGATCCAATTTCTACTTAATTGCTCCTAAAAGCAATATAGCATCATAATTCATCTAAACTTCTATGAATAGACTGTGACTTGAATAACTACATAGAAAAAGCTGTAGTTAGAGACAGTAATATTCAACCAACCCTTTCATTGGTAGAGCTAACTCATCTCATTACAGGCTAAGGCACAATCTCTGTTATGTTGGAATTAGAATTTGTGATAGATTATAAAATTAGACAAGAGTCAGGAATACTGTGCACAATGAAAGACGTGAAACCAAAATACAACCTCTAAAATTCGTATGTCTCACTTACTTCCATCAGTAATTATTCATTTATTTTTAAAATTATAATATACAGTATACTCTACCCTCCATATCAATGGTTTCTATATGAATGAATTTAAACAAACATATGTCAATAGTATAGTTACGTTTACAATGGTCACATTTGTAATAAATATATGCAGACTTTTGATCTTGTTATTGCTCCCTAAATTATAAATTATTTGTGCACCACTTACATTGTGTTAAGTGCTAAAAACAATCTAGAGATGATTTCATATACACAGAATGATGTACATGGATTATATTCCCATATTATCTCATTTTATATGAGAGATTGGAGCACCCCAAATTGTTCATGCCCAGTGCATTCTCTGGAAACTGTACTCTGTGAATACAGAGGGATAATTGAAATTTGTACACTCTTCAGGTACCTGTTTTGAAATTAGCTTACTATTTTTAAATTACCCTTTCAAAATATAATAAAGACAATTCCCTGAATAACGAATCAAACAAAATGGTAAAGAATATTCTCCAAAAATAAGAACTTTCATCACCTTTTACCAAGCAATCACTGTGCCAAATCAGCCATGTACAATTTGGTGAGAGCGCCGAATCCTAGCCACTAGACCACCAGGGAGCGTCGACCATGTACAGTTTGGGTAATGGGAGGAGTTATAAAAAATATCTAGGTTGGCATTGCGTGTAAGAGAAACGTTAACAGAAACTCCATTTAAGGGATGAAATAAATTGTTAAGTGGCATTATTTTATTATTTTGAGAAGACATGCAGTGTACACAAGGGCCTTTGTGTATTTTCATAGTAACTGCTTGGGAGCCTCCCTGCTATAAGCCACCCATCCCTCTCCCCCGAAACGCTGTATCTTAGTGCTCTCTGAAGAGTGTGCCTATTAATGGAAGGAAGATAATCATGACCGTGGTGGAGTTCATCACCTAAAATTTTGAGGAGGGATTTAGAATAAAAATTGATTTTATTTACAGAAAATAAAGGAATGTAACATTTTTATTTAACTATGATTATAAACATAAATATTTACCTATCATACATTTTCCTCCAAACTTCACGTTTCCATTATACCTAATATATGAAAGTTAGATTTCTTCCAATAATGTCTGCATGTTGGTCATGCGGATTGTTTCTTCTCACCCCTTTGTCAACAGTACCCAGGCAGGAACTAAGGAAAACGTGCTTCCACCAGATACTGAAACTCAGTCAAGTGACTCTAAAAAGTATGTTAATCACTTCTCTGATAATAAATGCTGCACCTATATGTGTCCCATAAACTCAGTAACTCCCAGTCATGATTTTAAGAAATTGTTAATCATACAGAGATGCTTAATGCCAGAAAAGAAAGTTGGTGCCATCTGGCCAGTGGGAAAATTTGAACCCACCTCTTAATGATTACTTTGAAGATACTCAAGAGAGGGCTGGGGATATAGCTCAGTGGAATAAGTGCTTGCCTGGCAAGCAGAAGGTCCTGAGTTCGATCCCCAATACCGCAAAAAAAAAAAAAAAAAAGATACTCAAGAGAAAATAGAGCCAATAAAATCTGCATTGAGATTCTTCCCCACAAGACTGGGAATGCTTAAGTATCATCATTTCAAAAACGCTTTCCTTTTTAATTTTGACAGAGAAAAGTCTAGTGATGTCTATATTTCTCATTGAGAAGAACCTTTATGGAAATTGATTTGATTTACTATTGGAAGAAAACATGTACAAAGATAAAAAGTGAATAGGTAAATTTGGTGTCCCAGTCTTGCTGTAGCTTTTACTTATTTTCTTTGGACTTTAAAGTGGTTTAATTCTCTATATAACCTTTGCTCCCTTTATTTTAGTTGAGGATTGATCAGCTTTGAACCACTTGAAATCTGAAACATATATTAATAATGTGTTTGTTTTGGCTGGCGTTGATGGCGCATGCCTGTAATCCTAGCACTTGGGAGTTCACAGCCAGTCTGGGTTATATAGTAAGTCAAAGGTCAACCTGAACTATACATAGTGAGACACTATCTCAAAACACCAAAAAACCAAAAGGGAAAAAATGTACATGTAGTGCTTTAGTATTTTCTACTTATCCCAGCATAAAAATAATCTTCCAGTCCAGGATAGCCAGGCAGGTTCCTATTTACCGGTAATATAAAATTATTCAAATGAAATTAATATATTATTACACAGTAAAAATGACTCACGATTAATGATATTGTTATATTGAGCTCAAATTTTACTATATTTTTCAATCATATTATTAATGGTAATTATCTAACAGTTTTTTATGGTGCCTATTTACATTCCTACAAAAAAATGATGGTTATATGCATAGTTACCTGTGTTGATGAACTCTATTAACATTTGAGAAAATATCTCCAAAACTGCACAATATCATACACACAACAAATTATTTATTATTTTTAAAACTATTTTAAAGTTGCTTGTTGACTTTCACAAATTTTCTTATTTAATTGGTATTTTTCTTAAAGTTTTCTTCTGCTGGCAATTAATTTCAGTAAACATGTTGTCAAGACGTTTGATTGCTGTCAGAACAATAAATAAAGTGGAGGTCTCCATCATCGTGCCACGCAATAGAGCAGTAGTTAAATTACCGGGCAGGTTGGGCTTATATTCAAAATGAATTTATAGTACCTTCTGGGTACATTGATTTATATTTTGAATTATGATTTCATATATCATCCAAGTGTGCAAATCTTTTGACTCTCATGTTCTTTGACTAAAATGGGAAGTTTTCTCATTGTATTGCAAATCATGGTTGTTTATGTGTATATGTGTATTTGCCTAGGAAGAATTATGATTTAATTTGCTTTTAATGAGAAAAGTAATTTCAGCACAAAGCTTCAGAAAGTAGGGGAAAATAGAAATAAAACGTCTTGGTACTATAGGATACCTTAAGGAAAAAGCAAACACACTTTATCCTTTTTTGTTTGTTTCAAAGCATAAATAGTATTTTTCTACACATGGTACAATATAAAAAATATTGTAGATATATTGTTCATTTTCTCATGCATTTCCACATAAAAAAGTTTTTATATGCTACGCATAACAGAAATTCAGATGAAAAAAAAATATATATATATGTATTTAACTTTTTGAGGCTTATTACAAATCATATTTCTTGTATTTAACCTAAATGAATTGGTTACATCTGTTTTTACTCCTTCCAAATTTACTGTTCAAATATTTTCAGAACTTTTCCAAGACTTAGAGACAGGCTTAATATTTGAACCAAGAAAATATGTTAAACAATGTTCTACAAAGTGCTAGTTATGAAGAACGTTAATGGTTGATCTTCCCAATCTTTATAGAACTTGAATACATGCTCAAAATCTGTATAATGTTAATTTTAGATACCTCTCAAGTTAAAGAAAATATGCCCCCAAGTAATTTACAGGCAGCAAAAATAAAATCTAACTTATTTTTCGAATCACAAGGTTTTGTTCTTAGCACAGAGCATTTGTTTTGTATTTCACACCAGAAAACAGTACTTCCTTTGATTGGTGTTTGGATAGGAAGCGTCTGAAACACACAGAGGCTCCATTCTGACTGTCAGATTTGGCTAATGAGAGGATGGTCATTGCAGCATACAGTCACGGCTACAAAATGTAGTGGGGAAAGATCAGAGGTCTGAGAGGATGACTGTCAGCTGTATGATGCATCCTTTGGAGACAAAGATGGAATTCATCTGGACCAAAATTTTCCAGCCTCCATTTTTCCTAGAACATTTTACTTATGAATTCAGTTTCTTTCAAGAGTGGACCAACTATACACACACACACACACACACACACACACACACACACACACACACAAGGAAACCAGAAAAGCAGAAAAGGAGAATGAGGAAACCAATTTCCACAAGGAAAAGTAAAGTTGACTCATATTCAAGGATCTGGAGGAAATATATAAATAAATAGAACTTCAAATAAAGTCCTGAATAACGGCTGGAGCTCCAGAGGAATGTTCACAAACCTTTCAAACTTTATTAATATGAAGGAAGGAAAGGAAAAAACACCTGGCAGAAAAGTAACAAGGAGCGAAGACTTCGTGCATTAATGGTTCTTTTCGTATGGACGTGACAGAGGTCGCGAGGAGGATGCGCGGCCGGCGCTCTTGCAGTTTTGTCCCCAGTTGCAAAAAGCTTCAGACATTTCCTGAGTGCTTGCTGAAAACCTGAGCATGACACTGAATGCAAAGCGGGCTTTCCACTTTCTGTAATTTGTTCTGCTTGTGTAATTCCAAAGGCCTGGAGAGGACAAAGCTTACTTGATGGAAACCTAATCTATATGCCATCTTCAGAATCAGCCAGCATTCCTTCATCTGTGTTTTGTGTCTTTTCTTCATTCATTATCAGTGGATTAAAAATTGGTTCTATATTTCATAAGCTTCATTAAATTTTAAGATGATTTTCATATATTTTGACTTGTAAACCACAGGAAGAAGTTACAGATTGACCATAATTATCACATGACATGGCAGCTTGCAGTCAAGAGATGGGAGAAACTCAGGATGGACACAGCTACTGCCCATTGAAGAGGGCGCGGTATTTTACAGTGAGCCGAAAACATAAACAGTAAGCGAGTACTTTAAAGTAATCAGTGTAGTAGAGTAAATGTATAAACCAGTATCATATTTATTACCAAGTATTATTTACTGTATACAATTATATGTGTTATATATATATATATATATATTTTTTTTTTTCTGAAAATTGAACCCAGGACATTTGCAGTTGAACTATATCCCCAACCCTTTTTTATTTTTATTGTTTTTTTATTTTGTGACAGCATTTTGCTAAATTGCCCAGACTTGGCTCAAACTTGTGACTCATCTGCCTCCACCTCTCAGATCGTTGGGACTGCAAGGTGTGTAACCATAACCAGCACTGTGCTGTACTTCTACACTACTGGCAGTGAAGGAGATGGCTTTATAGCAACCTCACTAGAAAACCATGAGCAATGCATTGTTCACTGCAGTGTGACAACTGCTATGTCAGTAAGCCAGGGATTTACCATCTCTATTGCAATATTTTGAGACCACTGTTGTGTATGTTGTCCCTTACTGGCTGAAATGTGTTTATGTGGTACATGACAGCATGAATAGTTTTAAATTAAGTACACAGATGAAATAAATTCATGAACACTATCATTTTTATATGTACAAAGATTATCTCAGATTTTGTTCATCTGTGATAAAAATATAAGCTTTAATTTAAACATGTTTTTAGATATTTATTATGACAAAAGTACATTTCTTATTTATTTCATTTCAAATTTAAGTTACTGAAACACTGCAGATGTGTTAAGAGGTTCAAAGAGTAACTCAAAAAGTATTCACACGCACACACACACACACACAGGCTGCGGATATAGTTCAGTGGCACAAGCACCTGCCTGGCAAGTGCAAGGTCTTGAATTTGATTCCCTGTACCAAATTTTAAAAAAATATATTCACTTACCTGGATTTAGAAAAAAATATTGTATTTCTATATGCAGCCCTCTGCATACGTCTTCGCAATTGCGTTTGTCTCATACAGGTGAAAGCGGATGCTCCTGAATTTGGAATTTGTTGTTTACACTCTCGGACATTTTTCACACCGTTATAAATAGATGAAACTTAGAGAACTACTGTGAAAATATGTTCTAAATAAATGTAGTAACGTGACGCTCCTCAGACCATATAAACTTGAAATGTAAATATGAGGTAAACATCCTGAAAATTCTCTCTTTTGTCTTCCTAAGAGTCATTAAAGTGCAAGACCTTATCTACTAACTGTAATTTTATAGTCTTCTATTTTGCTAGATGATGGTTTCTTTTTTTCTTTTCTTTAGCACGCTTTCGTTTTTCTTGTCTTCCTGAGCTGCAGTCTATTACCTAGCAGACTGGAAAATGGCTAGGTATTTCTAACATCTAGTTTAGGACATTTGTTTTCATTCCTGCATATGTTTATTCACTGCAATCTATCTTTAAGGTAGAAATGCCCATCCTTCCTTTCCCTCTCCCCTTCCACTCACTCCAAATCCTGTCAGAGTTCGAAAAGCCTAGTCAGCCCCAGAACTATAAGGAAAAAATAGAGCTATGCGGCAAAAAGCTTCAGTGAATGTTATCTGTGGTGAAAATGACAGCTCTATTTTACATATGAAACTACACAAACCGAGGCTAGGCAGCAATGCGAGCTTCCAGGTAGCACGGAGTAGCCATTTCTCATCCTTCTTCCTCCTGATCTCTGTCTGTCTTTCTCTCTGTCTCTGTCTCTCGGTCTCTGTCTCTCCCTTCCCCCTTTTCAGTACTAGGGATTGACTCAAGGGCCTTTGGTCTAAGCTACATCCGCAGCTCCATTCCTTAAAACTATTTTGAGACAGGGTCGTGTTAAATCACTAAGTTGTCCAAGCAGGACTCAAACTTGTAATCCTCTTGCCTCAGCCTCGCAGAGTGCTGAGATTACAGGCATATCCTTCCGCGACCAGTTAGCAAGCACTTTTTTAAATGGAATGGTTTCATCAGAGGGAACAAGTTATCTGGAGGTGGAGAGGTATTTTCCCTCCTTTATGTTTGATTCCTGTCAGTAGAAAAATTACACAGCCTTGAGAATATCAGTGTCTTGTTTATTCTAATCACATGTAGAGTGGAGAGAGTAAATTGAATCTAGATGGGAGAAAATAGACATAATGTAAGTCCTGCTGTGTTTTAAGCATTTAATTTAATAGTGTGAGTTTAATTTTCAGGGTAAGTCAAGTTATTACTGCTTCAAAATTGATAAAATTTGTAGTCATGTTTAGAAATCTGTATCAAACTAGATGCACTTGGATTGCTTTGTTGCAGAAATAAGATTAAGAGAAACAGAGATCGTCATCAGAATTTAGTTTTCTAACATCGCTTTTAAGTATAACATTTTTCTTATGACATGTGTGTGCTTGTTATGATTTTGATCTAAAATATTCCACAAAAGTCACATTTTTTGAGATAGGTTCTCATTGCACTGCAAGTTGGTCTTGAACTCACAAGGACCCTCTTACCTCAGCCTCCTAAGTGCAGGGAGTGGAGGTGTTCCCCACCGTGGCCAGATCGCATTTGCTCAGAAGTGACTGATTCATGGGTGTCCTACACTCACGAGTGGACTCATCCTTTAATGAGATTAGTAGTTCAGTGTACTGACTGCTGTATCAAGGCAGTGCCTGACAGGAAGTGGGTCATCAAACACGTTATCTGAAAGGGCGAATTCTCTCTTCTAGCTCCTGCTTGTCTTTGCTGGCTGCCACAGATAAGCAGCTTCCTCCACTATGCCCTGTTTAACCATATCTCTCTGCCTTAGAGCCAGCTGAGTTTGAAGCGAGCTAAATGGAAAATGTGAAGCAAATAAACCTCTTTTCATTTAGGTTGTGCGTGTTGGGGACAGAATAGTAACTATTAAAATCACACAGTAGAAATTTTAGAGTCTGAACATGTCTATGATAATAAAATATTCACCATGGATAACTACTTTTAAGCTGCATATACATTAATGTACACACTGTATATTTTATAACATACATATACATGTAAGAAATATATATGTAGACAGTCTTCTTAATAAAAAATACCTATTGCTCTGACTTCACGTTTTGAAAACATTGTTTGTGTCAAGGGAATAAACAATTTTATTCCTCAAATAGCTTTGCAGTGTCATGAGTAAAAGACAGAAACACTCCTCACCTAACAGCCAGATCAGGATAAGAAGATACAAAATCAAAAGTAAAGCTACACATTATATTCTCCACAAAGAAAATAAATAGAAATTGGCCATCAGCAATCTGAGGTAAGAGTAAAAAGTCAGGATCAGTGAGACGGGAATGATCTGGAGTCTCAGAATCACAGAGTCAAAAAAAAAAAGAAATCTGTGGCAGAGAATTACTGACGAACTTTACAGTAATGGTTTCTAATACTCAAGTTCAAAGTATTTGGTGGTATATGTTCACACCTGGCTATCTCTTTATTGATCATCTTTGGTATAAGTGATACTGTGTTGGCCATAAAGTTTTGAGCAAATACAGAGGAATCCATCATTATGCAGCCTGCCTTTTAGCTGACAGACATTAATCTAATCCTTATGGAAGTAAACATAAAATAACTGTCAACAATATTAGAAAGGGGAGTTATAATATATCCTGAGATGTGATATATAGTAAGTATAGGATTTGTAGGAAGAGGAAGAAGTCTTGTTTTCTAGTCATAGGTGATGAAAACCGGGAAAAGGATGAGACTTGTGGCTACAGGATGAGGACAAGAAGCCGTGGTGCCCAGCTGTCATGGTCAATGGATGCTACACCTTATGTCTAGATGCTCCCACCAAAGCCTCGTGTGGTCACATGTGAGGCTTTCCAGAGGTGGCTGGATCCATGGTGTCTGATACTGGGATTAAGTGTGTGTGTGTGTGATTACTAAATTAGCTCACTGATTGGTTTGGCCCAGTTCTGAATGTGAATAATTGGAAGGCCCACCCTGAGTGTGAGTGGTACTACCCAAAAAGTGGGTAGCCTGGAAGGGATCAAAGGGAAATGCAGCCAGCTGCTGCTGCTAGGTGCTCACTCCTTAGTTGCTGCTGCTCCTGTTGTTGCTGCTGGCTTCTTCACTGGCTGCTGCCTGCTTGCCATGGACAATTTCTCCTCCATGAGTCCCTATGCCATGGTACACTGCCTTGGAGCCAGCTGACTATAGACTGAAACCTCTACAAACTATGAACTGAAATAAATCTTTCCTCCTTTAACTTTGGGTGTTGGCTATTTTATCCCAGCAGTGAGAAAGTTAACTAGGAAAGTCAGGTAGCTCTGAGTGTGGTAAGATCTGCTTCTCCTCCACTGAACACAGTACTCATCATATTCTCACTTCTGGCTCCCGCACCTTACAATGCAGGTAGATAGCAAGGTTCTGGGGGAACTTGGCACCTTTTGTCAACACCATCACAGTAGATTCCTCTTTGACACACAGATAAATGTATTTGTTTTGTGCTCTGCTTTTCTTAGTGCACCGTAAACCTTTTTTGCAGAAATTACTCTTTCAAATTTCAGGCAGTTGGAAGGAAATTTCAGTGATGAGGCAGATTCTCTTTATATCAATTGAGTTATTTCAAGACAAAAAATAGATACCCAAAAGAGTCAAGTGTTAAGTCCCAATAGAACAACTCTACATTTGATTGCTTAAAGCATTTTAAACAGAAATATTTATAAAGAATCCTTGAGCTCATAGGAATGGAAGCAATAATAGAAGGATAAAGAGAAATAAGTTAATTTGAAGAATCATTTCAAATTTAAAGAAGATTGTCCTTTCTCTAAATTTGGAGGACATTCTAAATGGGAAACTCAATGAGAGAGAAAGAGAGAGATAGGGAGAAAGAGATGTCACCACAAGTAATTGGTTGATTATTTTCCAGTTGGGGGAAAAATGATACTGTCAAAGGACTGAAAGCTATTAAAGTCCCATAACTAGTTTGAGAAGAGAAGATAATAGCCCATTAGTGTCTTTGATAGTGATATTGTTAAAATTTTCAAAAGAGAAACTTGGTATGAAGGAACTTAATTGCCTCTGTAGAATTGAAGACTTCAATTACAAGTCTTCTAAAGATACAAAAAGTTCCCAAGGTACCCATGACAAACTGAGAAAAGTGCTTACTAATATAGCCATTTATACTTAATTAAAAACTCATCATTTCAGTTGAATCCATCATGTTTTGCTCAAATATCGTGCAAGAGTCTGAGAACATATTATCACTGTAGATAAATTGAAATACAATTAAAATGTGTAGACTACCTTTATAAATTTTTTTATTTTCATGCTTTAAAATTCCCAGGTAATATATTATGCATAAAATATTTCTGCAGGAAATGTTTTAATTGCCTTTTGTGAAAGTATTTTTTTAAAAAATTCTGTCACAGTGCTATAATTCCATTGACTTCATCTGCACTTAGTGCAGTTTTACTCTGTATGTCCTTGCATAATCTTTCTTCAAGTGTGCTTATAAGCTAAGGTTAAGCTTATAACATAGCAGTATCCATGGAACGTTACCACAATGCACTCTATTAATGGAACACACTGACTAACTTCTAAGTCCCGAGGTAGGGCTGACTGCATTTGTTTCAGATGATTCCATCTGTGCTGCTCCTAAGGTGATACTACAACTTTTCAGCAAAAAAGAAAGTAAACATCCTAACAAACACTGGAAAATTCAAAATTGACCAAATATTGATTAAAGGTCCTATTATTACTCTAATAAACATCATTTCTACATTTATTGTTCCTATCTTTAAGTCTATGTAAGTTTTATTCTAAATTCAGTCAAGATATAGTACTACAATGGTTTCGAAACTTCTACCAAGGAAGTCTACATGGTTACCACTCTTCCTATAACCCAACATTTCTAGTCATTCTGTAGGAAAAAATTTAATGAATTGTTTTCACTTTTAAATGACATATGTCAGGGAGTTATAAAATAGTTGAGAAATAATTAAGCCTAGCCAAATATGATTTGCTGTTTTACCTTGGTCTCATTCAATTTCACTTCAAATATATAGCTACCGTTTTTCCTCCAAATTCCTGTGTAGCCTTTTAGTACACTAGAAAAATGTTCTAATTACAAATATACAAGTTTTGCTCCATCAAAAAGTATTCGGATAAGTCCTCAAAACATATTTTGGTGCAATCATAGTGTAATTCATTATGAGTCTCTTCATTATGTCTCTACTGTACTAAGGAGATATTCTTAGTTTTAGTACCTTCTCTTCTCTATGAACAGATATACACAAAAATGTTTCTTGGAAAAAAATATCTGTGGAGAACCATAACATTTCTAATGCCTAATTAGCAAGAAGTCAGGCAAATGGCTTGAATGGACAGCAGGAAAACTGTACCAACGTTTAAGGAATCCAGATTAAACTGGCAGGAAATATAATAGAACCCTGCAGTACAGTACATTATGCTAAGGCCTTAAAACATTTTAGCATGTTTAATTTTGCAGATATTGTTTAAAATTGTATTTGTAATGTAGAAACTCTTAGTTTTTCTTACTTTTAATAAGCATCACTAAGAGTAACTTTATTAAATTTTAGCATACACACACACACACACACACACACACATATATATATATATATATATATATATACAATTATATAGGCTATAATTTACAACAAATTACCCACCAACCCAAATTAATATTTTTATTTTGTCATTGAAGTCAGTTACTTTTAATTTAAAGAGATAAAAATTGACAAAATAGTAAATTCACCTTTTCCCTTAGACCTTAATTTTGGCCTCAAACCTATTCAAAGATGAGAATTGTAACTACCAAAAGACAAATTACAGTAAGGCTAGTATAAATTCTTAATTGGCTTTTACTCACCAATCTAGAAACCAGCATGTCTCAGATGTGGAACAGATTCAAGAAATTTCCGGGCTGCCTCACACTCAAGAAACTTTTATGGACAGAAGACAGACAGACACTGATGAACTGATTACAGGTTTTGCTTTGTCTGTATCATGTTGCCATCTACAATTGCCTGAAGTTTGGCTGCTGTAATTGAGGAGAACTTAGTTACTTGTTACAAGAGTATCCTAAATTGGGCTGTCAGTTGGTGTGTGTATCAAGGCAGGTTGCAATTTGCCCTACAACAATTCAAGTACAAAGCCATCCTCAGGCTTACACTTAATACCACCTCATATTACATCTGCCTCCTTTCAAAATGGTTTCATTTACAACTTTCCTCTAAAACACACACATACACACATACACACACACACACACATACACACGCACATGCACACACACATGCATATGCATGCACTCACATACTTCTTGGATGGTTTGGTATTTAGAGCTCTGAGTGACACAATTCCTGTGATCACTGTAAAATTTTCAGAATGCTTACTTAACATTAGAGAAAAGTACTGAGTTTCGCCACTCAAATCCAGTTTAATCAATGTGCATCCTTTGGGGTTGCAGAGGCTTCCAAGCTCCAAAGTATTTTATGCTTTATTTAATGGTTTTAACTTCTTTACATTGTTAATATTTGTACCTTAGAATTTGTGCTTTCTAACTGAAGTCGGACTAGCCAATGGAGCACGCAAGTGAGGAAAGGATGGTTCTCAGGTGAGGCCATTCTAATCACGAGAGCCTTTTAACAGCAGTATTTTCTCTAAGTGGAGCCAGCAGTAAATAACAGAGATTGAAATCAGCAGGGCCTGAAGTCTTGTTTCCATCTTTTAAAATGGGGAAACTGAGAACAGAGTGGCCTTGGGTGACTACTGTCAGGGAAGGGAGCATTCACAAATACAACCTCAGGGCCTAAATTCTGACAACATGTTAATGATAGTGAAAGTAATTATTTTAACCAAACTATTCCTCTTCTGGAATTTTTTCAAGAAAAAGTGAAAAACATCATATTACAGTGATATATGTACACCCATGTTTACGGCAGCGCAATTTGTCATAGCTAAATATTGGAAACAACCCAAATGCCCATCCACTGAGGAATGGATAAAAGAGAGGTGATATTTTTATACAACGGAGTATGAATCAGCTATAAAGAAAGATAAACTCAAGGCTTTTATAGATAAATGGATGCAACTACAGACCATACTCACAGGTGAATAAATCAGACCCACATGTGTAAATATCATGTTAGCTCCCTAGTGTAAGAACCTGAAAGAGTAACTAACACCTGAAATGTACAATAGATATTGTCAAAGGGAAATAAATTGCTCAAAGTTAAAGAACAACTGTGATAAGGGAAAGAAGAAAAGAAAAAAAAAAGGATATAGATAGTTAAATGAGAGATAGATTATAGTTGGGATAATTGTACTGCTGATGTTTATTGGATTATTAGAAGGAACAGCTAATGCTTAAATTTTTTGACTGAAGCTGCATGCTCATGGCTGGTAATCTGAACAACTAATTTGAAGACAGCACTGTGCAATGTAACATCCATTGTTGAATTCCTACCATCCTGTTTAGTGAAGCTCTGTATCATTTCTAATGCTTTCCTCATTATTTTGTATTCTTTTATAATTGTTGCTCAGTCTTGAATTCTTACATTTGGTATTCCAGGCAACTTTGTTAAAGATTACAATATGTAACACGACAACCATTGGTATTTTCCTACCTTCTTGATTCAAAATTCTGTACTCTTTATTGTTTCTGTGTTGTTTTGTTTTTGCCTTTGTTGTTACTTTGTTACTATTTTTCTCTTTAAAAATACATTATATACATGTTAAAACAATCCACAATAAATGTAATCAATATGTAGCACAAAAATGCACTAATACCTACGTGAAATTTTAGAAGTAAATGTTTCTTCAAGATCAAGGGGTTTAGAACATTTTCCACAGGATCCTGTGACTTCTGCAAAATGACTTTTCATTTTTGTGCTTTAAATTCTAGTTTGATATGAATATTTTTCGCAATTATGAGCTTTGTTTTGGTATAGTCATATTATATACTTTTTTCTAATACTGCTTTTATGGATACATAAAGATTTTTTGCTTGTTTGTGATAAATGAAGTTCTTAGGTATATGCTTTTTTGTATGTCAGGTGTCTATATGTGTAACAGAGAGATCCTGTAATATGCATTTAGAAAGGCTATATTTTAAAAATATAGTATCTATATTTTTTAGAAAAGATATATTTGTTTTGATTACATTAGTAATATTTGAAGAGATGTTTATCAAAATACACTATTAAATATCCATATATGTATATCATATCTAGTTACTAAAATTTAAATTTATCCTTCCATCCTCATATAAATTGCAGATACTTTTCAAGGATATAACGTTTAAGTAATTTATTGGCTGATTAAGAAAATTAAAAACATCAAAATAATAATAGCTTAATGCGTTTTAAAAATGTACTAAATTGAAGTATAGATTAAAACTAAACTTGCCTGAAGCCTGCACCTTGTTGATATTTTGAAATGTCATTTAAATTTAATGAAAATTCACAAAATAGAATGAGTAGCAAAATTTTCATTCAGCAAAAAGTTAGCATAAATGAAAATGGCTTTTGAGACTTCAGAGCCAGGTATTAATATTAGACTGGGGGGTGTAGAGAAAGTGGGAATTACCTACAACCTCTGAGCATCTATCCTGAGTGTCCGCAGAGAAACTATACATGAGTATTTCTTGTATATGTAGTGTAAATTTTTGAGTTACCAAATTCTAACATGTGTCTTTCCAAAATTTTTGTTTGGATTCAAATCAAATTTCAACGTTTCAGTTCCTAATTTAGGAGTCAGATGATATTGTTACCTTGCTTGTAAAATTATCTAATTAGAAGATGCATTACTCCACTTGAGTCTTTCAAAATTCAAAATACACGCATGCACACACACACACACACACACACACACACACACACACTCTCTACACAGACCCACACTTACACACCATTATATAGTCTTCATTTTTCAACATGAAAGAGTCAAGTTGCTGTGGTAATATGCTTATCTCCATGGCAGTTGATCATTTCATTTATGTGCATATCCATTGTCTCTTAATAGACAAATTATGGGCTGTGAACTCAAAGATTCGAATCTTCAAAGAACATTCAAAGCACTCACAAAAATGAGTTTCTACCCAAGAATGAATTTCAGTATTCCTAACAATACAACAAGAATAAGCAAACCAATGGTTTAGAAAACAATAGCTAAACTGGAACTATAAAATACACATGCCTTTAGAAAATGAAAGCTTCACAAAGAGCCGCAAATGTTGAAAATGACAGCTTTTTCATGATATCTATGAGGCCATTCAGCTTGTACCTATGTGCAGATGAAATGATCCCCAACAGAAAATTAGGTACAGGATTCTGCTTCCCAGAAATTTATCAGACTAACTTTTCTTTGGCTACTGAAGGGAAACTAACTCAAGTTATAAACAGAAAGTTACAACATCAGCTAGAAATATGAGTAAACTGGAAATCCCTGACTTATATAATGGGATAGAAGTTAATAACTTCACTTTCCAATATAAATGGAAAATTCAGCATCTGCTGAATGTTGAGATGCAGCTTTGTAAAACTAGCACAGGGGAATGTTAGGCAGGGGGATCTCAAGAACTATGCTAACAGGGACGACATAGCTAAATCCTACCTCAAAAAATATTTTTTTTTTTAAATTCCCATCCACAGCTGAGAAGAATATGTATTCTGATGCCACGGGGTGGAGCATCCTTGTAGACATCTGCTAAGTACATTTGTTCACAGGTTTTCTCAGTTCTGATATTTATTTGTTGACTTTTTGTCTAGTTGATCTATTTGTGACAGCAGACTACTGAAGGCCCTTCATTACAATTATGCTCGTGTTTATTTGATTTTTCATGTCTATTAATATTTTTATATAGTTTTATGAGCCAGTATTTCATGAATATATAATTATTATTATCTCTTCTTCTTGGCCAAATACTAGCTCATAAAACATGCTAAACTAAGTGAAAAAGAATTGAAATTATCCCATGCATATTATCACTGCACCATAGTGCAACAGAACTGGTAGGTACTTTGTTTTTTTTTTTTTTTTTTTTTTTTTTTTCCCAGTACTGGGGATCGAACTCAGGACCCTGCGCTTGCTAGGCAGGCGCTTATTCCACTGAGCTATATCCCCAGCCCATGCAACAGAACTGGAAATCAATGACAAAAGAAACATACTACATAAAAACACAGAAATTAAATAACACCTTCTTAAACAACCAGGAGGTCACAAATGAAATTAAAGAAGAAAATAGACATTTTTTACAGTTAAATGATAGTGCCAAATCAACATACTGAATCTTAAGGGGCACAAGGAAAGCTGTCTTAAGAGGAAAATTTATAGTCAAGAACTTTCACATCAAGAAAACAGAGGGTGCTCAAATAAACAACCTAATGTTGAACCTCAATATTTTACAGAAAGAGCAAGACGAGACCAAAAACCAAGAGGGAAAAAATTATAAAGATCGAAGCAGAAATATATGCAATTGAGACTAAGAAAACAATATAAAGAATGAATCAAAGAGTTAGTTCTTGGAAAGATTAAATAAAATTGATAAACCCTTAGCTAACTTTCTCAAAAAAATGAAAAAGCAGACTTAAATACATATCATTAAGAATAAAATGGCTGAAATCACAACAGATCCTGCATAAATCAAAAGTGCATCAAAATTTACCTCAAGAAGTTATACACAAAGAAGATAAAAGGCATGGAAGAAATTGGGAAATTCCTAGATACATATGAATTACCAAATTGGAATTAAGAAGATATCAAAAGTCTAAATAACCCAATAACAGTTGATGAAAATGAAGGTGTAATTTAAAAACATACCAACAAAGAAAAGCCGAGTCCTGTTGGATTACCTAATGAATTCTACAACAAATTTAGAGGAAATCTATTGCAACTTCTCCTCAAACATTTTGATAAAATTAAAAAAGAGAAGTAATATTCCTAAAGGTATTCCTGGGAGCAAGCATTACCCTGATACCAAAACCAGAGGATCCTATCAGAAAAGGATCCTTTGCCAACCAGAGAAAGGTCTCTCTCCAAAAAGAGAACTTTATGCCAATCTCCCTAATGAATGTAGGTACAAAATTCTCCAGTAAGATATGGGCAAACAGAATACAGTAAATCATCAATAACTTTATACACCATGACAGAATAGGATTCATCCCAGGCATGCAGTGGTCGTTCAATATACACAAATCCAAAAATGTAATATACCACATCAAAAGAGCCAAAGACAAAAATCACATGATCATCTCAAAAAATGCAGAAAAAGGGTTAGACAAACTTTAACACACATTCATGATAAAAAAAAATACAGAAAATTGGAAGAGATGGTCTTTACTTTAATCAGATAAAAGCCACCTATCCGAAGACAGCAGCCAATATCATAATAAATGGTCAAAAAGTGAAAGCTTTCACTCTTAAATCAGGAACAAGACAAGGATATCCACTTTCACCGGGGCTGGGGATATAGCTCAGTGGAATAAGTGCTTGCCTAGCAAGCGCAGGGTCCTGAGTTCGATCCCCAGTACCGCAAAAAAAAAAAAAAAAAAAAACCACTTTCACCATTCCTATTCAATATAATTCTAGAGATATTAACCAGAACAATTAGGCAAAAGAAAGATATAAAAGGGATAAAGATGGGAAACGAAGAAATTAAATTATCATTATTTTCACATGCCATGATACTCTACCTAGAAGATACCAAAAACTTCACTACAAGACCAAGACTTCTAGATTTAATGACAAAATTAATTAACATAGTTGGATACAAAGTCATCACTCAAAAGCAATAGCATCCCTGTACACAAGTAATGAATTCACTGAGAAATTAGGACAACTACATGTTAAATAATAGCACCAAGGAAAAATAAAATGAATAAGCATCAATCTAACAAAGGGTATCAAATATCTTTACATTGAGAATTACGGTACGTTGAAAAGAAGTTTGAATATCAGAAAATGTAAAGATCTTTGCTCTTGAGTAGGAAGAATCATTATAATGAAAATCACCATAGTCCCAAAGTTACTACACAGCTTTAATGCAGTCCTATTCAAAATTCCCACAGCACACCTCGTAGAATTAGAGAAAACGATCCTAAAATTAATTTGGAACAAGAAGACATCTACAATAGCAAAACTGATTCTGGGCAAGTTAGGAAGTTGCAAAACATCCCAACTCTGACTTGAAATTATACTATAAAGCTAAAAACCCTCAAGGTACTGGCAAAAAAAAAAAAAAACAGACATGTAGATCAATGGAACAGATTCAAAGTTGCATACACTCAAGACACATTATCTTTGACAAAGAGGCCAAACACTCGCTGGAAGAAAACCGTTTAATAAATGGTGCTAGAAAAACTGGTGTTATAGTTGATACATTGTGTCAGCTTGGGGAATCTGGAGGTTTAACTGAGTGATTCAGCAGGAAGCTGGGGTGCTTACTTTGTAAACATCCTGAGCCTGTGGAAGAGGAGGGCATGGAGGCTGTGTGAGAGGTTCACGACCCTTGGGTGGGGGTAGCCTGTTTACAATGTAGGGGAGAAAAGGAGGCTGCTTGCAGCCATTCCTCCCTTTTGCTGGTTGTTTTTGCTGTGTGCTGCTGCCATAAAGTTTGCCCTCTGCCATGTGCCACTCTGCCTCAGAACCAGCCAAGTATGGACTGAAACCTCCACGAACTGTAAGCTAAATAAACCTTTCCTTCCTTCATTTTTGGCGTTGGGTATTTTGTCTCAGCAACGAGAGAAAAGTAACCAAGACAACTGGCTTTCCATATGCTGAAGATTAAAAGTATACTTCCATGTCGCTCATGAAAAACTAAGCTAAAATAAAAATGGATTCAATATTTAAATACTGAAAATGAAACACTAAATCTTCTCAAGGAGAATAGGTAGAATTTTTGGAGCCACAGGTGTTGGCAAAGGCTTTATGAACAAAAATATTACAAAACTTATAATAAAATATCAACAACACAGAGATCATGTTATTAAAAGGTTTTTGCACAGCAAAAGAAATAAGCAGCAGAGTGAAGAGACAAACCACAACGTGGGAAAAATTTTTTTCCAGCTCTTCTTCAGATAAGGGATTAATATCTGGAACATACAAACAACTCAAAAGATAAAGTCCCCCAAATTTAAAGGCTCCATCAAAAAATTGCCTTCTGAGATGAATAGACAATTCTCAGATGAAGCACAGATGGCAAAAAAAATGAATGAAAAATATTCAACACCATTGGCCATTGGAGAGGTACAAATTAAAACAGTGCTGTGATTCCCTCTCAGTCCGGAAAGAATGGCTATTGTCAAGAAATCAACCAATAACAAATGCTAGAGGGGATGAGGGGACAAAGGAACCCTTCTCTTCTGTTGGTGGAAGTATAGACTGCTGCAACCACTGTGAAAACCACTGTGCAGATTCCTAGGAAAACTAGGACAATTGGTCCCATTTGAACCAGCTATTCCCCTTCTGGATATTTTTCCAGAAGAACTGAAGACATCACACCAGAGTAATATATGTGCACCCATGTTTGCTGCAGCACAATTTGCCATAGATAAGTCTTGGAAATACTCAAATGTCCATCAACTGAGGAATGGATAAAAATATGTGGTATTTTTATACAATAGGCTACAACTCAGCTGTAAAGAAAGATAAACTCAAGGCTTTTGTAGGTAAGTGGGTGGAGCTAGAGACTATACTCATAAGTAAATAAATAATAAATAAATAAAAAATAAAGCAGACTCATATGTGTAAACATACTATCTCTCTAGTGTAAGAAACTGAAAGAGGAAAGATGATCCAAAGGTACAATACATCCTGTGTAGGGGCTGGGGGTATAGCTCAGTGGCATAAGTGCTTGCCTGACAAATGCAAGGTCCTGAGTTTGATCCCCGGTACCGGAAAAAAAAAAAAAAAAAAACCTACAAATACATCCTGTGAAAGGGAAATATAATGTTATATATATATAACATTACATTTTGTGTTATTGTGTGTGTGTATGTATATATGTGTACACATATATACATACACACACACACAATAGCTAATTGTACTATTTTTTTCTATTAGTTCATTTAAATGAACAGTTAGTGTTTAAATTGTATAATCAATTTTGCATGCCTCTATCTGGTAATTGGAGCAACTAATTTGAAGATAATAATATGTAACATAATAACCATTGATAGTTTCCTATCATCTTATTGTGAAATTCTGTATTTTTTACTTTTAATTCTCTTTAAAATAAAAAGATAACTATTAAAAAGTGCCAAGACCTTCATTTTTATTCTATTTCCGTCTAAACTGGTGTAACACCAAACATGACTACTGAAATACAATTCTTATGCTAACTAACCACCTAGATTCAATGTTTTTCTGGCTGGCTGTCAATGTACATATTTTAAGGCCCCCTATATTCAATAATTTGCTAGAACAGCTTGAGGAATTCATTGATGGTGCTATAGTTAGTATTATAGTTTTAATATACAAAGTAAGATCTTGCAGCTCCCAAACAGAGTTTCTGTGTCAAGTCCCTGCAAAGGTGAGATGTGCTATGTGTTCTGTACTTTGGTGTTTCCCCTCCAGAAGAATACATTACCAATCAGGAAGCACTACTGAACTTACTTGTTCAGAGCTTTAATAGGGTCTCATACTCTGTAAACAATATTAACTGAAATACTGACCCTGAACTCCATCTCCAGTCCTCTCATTTTCTAGGATAACTAGCAAATGAATAGTTCAACTATCAACTCACGTGTTGTGTTCTTTCTACCTGAAACCTTCTGGGAGACCACTATATATTACACATGAGCATAACAAAGATGACAGTTTTCACTCGTAATTTTCAGAGCATTTGAAACTTTCTGAGGGGAACAAAGGATCCAAAACAGATATATTATTTATCCTCTAACGTATCTGTCCCATTTCCTCAACCTGTCAGGACAAAGGTGTTCAACTGCCCCACATTTGTCTCAAGTGCAAATAAGACAATGTCAACAAACACCAATTAGGAGGTGGCTGACTTCTCATAAATCCAACATTCACTTCCAGCAAATGTCACCCAACACCAACTTCGCTAGCTAACATCATTTTGTTTAGTGAAATGATATCTAAACTGACCAGCACCAGATACAGCACATATATTATTCAAGTCGTAGACATAGCTACCTAGAATGTCATAAATATCAAATGTATGTGGGTTTTTTTTCAGTTAAATTATGCTCTAGTGGCATTTTGGTTAAACTTTGCCATATTGCAGCACATTGGGTCCAGGACCAACTCCCAGCACTGGTAGTTATTGAAGCCTAGAGGGATGAATATGCAAAAAGATGTAAGGGTAACTAAACCTCAGATTTTAATATTCCATTTGTCATACAATCGCCATGACATGGAAGGCAGGTTCATATTGTCTGGCTTTCTTTAGAAACTATCGATGGGAAATTTGGTCCATTTCTCTGTTTAGAATCTGACTTCAAGGTCACCATGGCAACTCATAAAAAGACAGCAGGAAAGGCCTTTGATGTTATCTTCCAGGAGACTTCTCACATTCTTTAACATTCCAAATAAGTCACATATACATTTTTTAAGATTCTAAAATAACTACATAATACATAATTAAAAGAGAAACTACCATTTCTTTTTCTAATATGTAACCTTGGGTAGTGGGTAGCTATGGTTAACTATGAGCAAAATGTTCTCCCAGAACTGAAATGTAATAACTTTCAATTAATAGTTAGGATTGAAAAGAATTACATAAAATCCACTTTATAAATATATGGTCTTTGAAGAAATATTCTATTTAAAGAAATAATATCAAATAAAAGCAGTGGAGGAAAAGGGATAAGAGATTTAAATTTTCACTGATTTATGGAATATATTCTAAATCTAGTGAATATTAAGCCTCCTTTTTAATTAGTGGTACTCAAATCCAGTATCAAACATCAGAATTCTTGTTTTATTAATATTCTTAAATCCATTGATTGCTAAAAATTCTCAGCTAAGTACCTTTAACACTTTAATTAACAGAGAAGGACAAAGAATATACCTCTGAGACATCTTAGAATGAGTATCAAAGTCATTCAAAGGAAAGGAAAAGTCCCTGTCGTTTTTAATATTTGCCTGAAAATCCAAAGCTCTGTTTTTATTTAAGCCAAAGATAAATGGTTTGTTTCACTCCTTTTAAAGAAGAGTTTTAAATGGCTTAGCACAGAATAAATTGATGCTCCAGAATAAGGTTTTTTTCCTTGTATTTTCACCTACCTTATGTGTACACTGTCACAGACACACAGCAGCAACAAAAATTCTATTTTAGAATCAAATTGAGGATCCAGATTCTATAGCAAATCAAAGGCTTCCATTATAACTCATGTTTATTTCATGAATAAAGAATATCTCCACTCATAATACGCAACTATTTCATGGTGATAATTCCCTTTTGTTTTAGACATAACTGAGCAGGGATAAATCAGCTAATTTGACATGAATAAATCATTTTCATTGCCTGGATCTTTTCGAGTAAACTTTAAATCTCATTTATCATATGTTAGGTCTCTACTACACACTGATTTTTGAAAAGGAACAGAATTAAATTGTCAAGAACATAAAAGACTAAGAGATAACTATAGCATTGACTTTTGAATACAAATATATCTCCTAGTTGTTTGCCATATCTAAAAAGAACAACTTTAAAGGTAAAGACAAAAAAAATTATAAAAATGTATAGTATAGAAAATGTGGTATACAGTCACATTGCAAACAGAAGCCACAAAACAAGAAAACAGGTGGAAGAAGCGTTAGCCATTTTAAGGCAAAAGAAATGTAATTTAGCTTGAAAGATGACAGAAAGCTTGTTAAGAACATAACAGGAACTGAAGAATTAGATGTATTTAATAGGAGAAATGTTTAACTCTTATCATGAAGTTAGACTTATACAAAGCAAAGAGAAAATCATCCAAAAGTGTAGAGAGGATTGACTGTAAATGTGGGTATCAGGGGAAACCTTAGAAAACAAGAAGCGTGTATATTAGGGGAATGTGCCAGGAGAATACACAACGGGAATAATGGGAAAGAGTAAGCTCAGGGAGACTGCAAAGAGGACAGGCCCAGGGATGATTTGAAACCCAGCAAGGATTACGCAGAGGCAAAAAAGAGAAGATCTAACAGCACAGACTGAGATAAGCCTTGCTATGAAGAAGCCCATATCAACAATCACACTCAAAAACATTTTTGAACAGGGAAGTTGATGTTTTAAAACTGCTAGAAAAGTTCTCCCTTGATGACAGAGGAATTACCACAACAATCATGACAGCCAACATGAAACGAATGATCACCATTTGAGGAACACGGTGCTGAGACCTTGGCCTGCTTTATATCATTTAATCTTCACAGAAAATCTGTATGTTGTGCAGGCTTTACTGATTTCCTAGAAGAAAAAGGACATTGATCAGCCAGGAGTCTTAAAGATGACTTTCATGACCTCTTCAGTAAAGAGAAGTCCCAAGAAAAAGGATTTTCTGAAATCCATTATTTTGACCTTTATCACAAAAAGAAGTAGTGCTAGGTAACAGGGATATAGAATGTTACTTGAGGGACAGAGGGGTGATCCTAAACAGAAGCAAAGAATTTGGGGAAATCCAGAGCCTTTTTGTCCCACGGTTTGTGGAAAGAACAGGAGACAATCTGTCTCTGTCTAACAGGCCACATATAGGGTTGAACTTGTTGGGGAAGGAATAGAAGCAATTCTCTCCACGGGGAACCTCAGAGTGTTGGAAGCTACTGGCCCACTTTCATTCCTGTAGGAAAAAGCTCACAGACTTTCACTTCCCTCATTGGTAGGATTAATAGGACCTAAAATAAGCCCAAACAAAATAAAATAAAAACACATTGATATGTGAGCCAGGAGTTGGTTTGTACAATAACTGCAGGGAGTTGTAAGACAAGGACTTGTGAGCATTTGTATGATCTGTTAAGGGGTAGATATGCATTAAGAAGTCTAATGGCGTGAGTTGCAGGTTAACTGATCAGGATTAATGACTGTGAACAGGGGCTGTCACAACATCATACCCTCAAAAGCCACATACTGCTTACTGTGTCACCCCAGGTGTTATCGGTCAAAAAGGAGTCCGAACTAAGCCGTCCAAAGAAGGTCAGCAAGCTTGTAATCAACACCGTCCTGATACAAATATCTGAGCTTTCTCTGCTGATTTGAGGGCTCTAATACGTAGTCAAAACCTTGAAGAGAACAACTGAGAGGAAGAAGAGGAAGCAGGATATAAGCATTTTACAAAAAAATGAATTTAAAGGAAAAGACTGATTCTATTCCATCATGGGTTGCATCAGTCATTCCACACTAGAGAAACAAATTTAAAGCAAGATATCCACATATATAATTTATAAGACTGGCTTAGAGTGACTGCCCACAGAGTCAAGTGTGCAACAGGGCAAAAGCTCTGTCTGCACACTGGAGGTCTGAAGGATCCCGTGGAAGGCCCAGAGGTCTCTGTAGCATTCCATGCAAATTCATGTCAGGAAGCCAAAAGGTCTGTGACAGAAGGCTGCGGGGACTGCACCAAAAGGCTCGAGGGTCCGTGCCGGAAACCAGCAGATGACCTCCAAGGTGAAGGTGAGTGTGAAGACAATTTTCTCCTTGGGAGAAATAGAAGTGAGTCTTTCTTCTTCCTCTCCCATTCATTCCATTCATTCAGCAAAGCTATTGATTCCTGTCTCTCCCATAGAGTAAACTCGAGCAAATCTTCAGTAAATCCTCTGAGCCACCCCAGAGATCTGCTGATCCAATGTAGTTGGTCATGTCCTACTGAGACGGGCACAACTACCTAAGTGTTACATGGATCTAAACTTAACACAATGTAAACAAACCTTAGATATTTACCACTATCCTGTGACCCTAGAATTTGGGGTTCAATTTTATTGCAGGATTTTGTACCTATAATCAGGTTTCAACCTTCAAAAGGAAACACGGTTTTAAAATGATCTCTGAAAATTCATAGCCTGACCTGAAGAATTACCTTGGCTGTTTATGTTTACTTTATGGTCACTTGATAATTTAAATAAAACAGAACAAAACTGGTTATTTCCATAATCACATTCAGGCCAGTTTTAATATTGTACTGTCCTTATAAAAACTGTCATCTAAATATGGTCTCAGCAGTGTTTTCTCTTTCTCATTAACTTTCCTTAGTTGGCTTAGTATGTTAATTTTTTTAATATGAGTTGAGCATTTAATTTATTTTACTTATTTTTCAATATAAATTTTGTGCTATTCCAATAGGCTTTCTGAACTTAATTCTGCAGTGAGCATTGGTTGATTGCCTCAGGCCTTAATCATCTCCTGCCTACACTTTTGATAACATCCAGAATTTTGCAACTATGTAGTTTTAAATTGAAGAGCACACAGAACATGCTGCCCAGGAACCTAAGGGCCTGTCAGGGTTGCCAGCCTCTCTTCTAGGTATGAGTTATGAAATTTTTCAGGGAACAGGGTGATGTAAACAAAAGTTCTATAAAGTGCATTTTTAAAGATTCCACAGTCATTTATTTTATGTTTCCCTTTCTAAATTTCAGTCATTTCACTAAACCTTCAAATATTCACATAAGCATTCAAAGTAAATTTTTCATACATATTTATGTTCATTTGGATGTTGTGCTGAAAAATTCAGAGCACTGTCCCTGCTGGTAAGTAGTTTTTCCTCCCTCCGGTTTCTGATTTCTTTTATGGGTGAGAACCTGAAACTAGACTGCAGCTGCTGTGGGCACATGCTCCAGTTTTACCAGTTAGGGGGGTGTTGTTAGTTAAATAAGTGAACTGAGAGATTTACCATTTAAAGATATTCCTGTAGCCCTAGAATAAGAATTAATTGATTATATTGTACTATTCTTTCACTAGATTGATAAAAAAATTGCTCTATGTTATGGTTTGTTTTCATAAGTGGCTGGTGGCCAGGAACCTTACTATTCTGCTTACAATCTATTGTGTATGTTTTCGTGATAACTCAAATTTATTTAGAACTTTATTTCTTCTTCAGGAGCCACTGTGATTCTCACTTGAAATGTGGTATAAAGTGGGAACTTCACTCAGAAACTGGTCCTAGCCAAATGCATGATGGATAGCCACTATTTCTCACAGTTACATACAATACTGAGATTTGTCCCAATCTAAGCAGTACAGTATAGAAGAGAGCAAATATATAAACCCAAGATTCTCTAATAGCAAAGCTACTTTGAAAATCCTATTTGCATCCATCATTGTAATGTTTATATTTTAAAAATCAAGCATCAATTCAACCAAACCATATTTGAATGATACACAATTATAATTGTGATCTTCCTTCTCCTCAGAAAGGTTTCAAGTAAGTGTATCCCTCTGTCCCTCAAATTTTTCCTAAGCTACTATACCCAAAAGATATTTGAAATTTTCTATCCAGTGGATGCTAACTTTTATTATCCTGAAGTGATGATAGAAATGTTTCCAAAGGGCTTATATTTTCTTACATTTAAATAAAAAATTAAAGAAGGGAAATTGAAATAAAATGTACCAAATCAGGATGTTAATTCTGTATGCAGCAACCATCTTCCCCAGATGTGTCACCACTTAAGTGATATGAGACAATTTAGTACTGTCTCAGGTTATTGTAGTCAATACAGTGTGAGAAGTGGGGCCAAGATAAACACTTTTCAGGCAGAGGTACCATCTAGCTTTATTGTTCTTCGATTTTCAGTAAGCCTCTAAAATTTAACTATAAGAATAGACACATTTGATAATTCTCTCTGTTATAAAGGTCATAAATAACACCCAAACGTTCCCATCTTATATGTTTTTCTTCATGATTTCCTAGACAATAAAGCAACAGCAAAATAGCTAAATGCTTGTAAATGTCCTTCTTTATAATAGCTGCAAATCAGTTCTTAACATATTTTTGACCCTAGGAAACTAGGAGGAACTATCTTGAGATGCTGACAATACATAGCAAAGTAATTTGTCTTTTTGAAACAGCAATACACAAATATCTCCACAGTTAATTGAATCTTGATAATAACTTTCAGAAGCAAGGAAAATAAGCCTTCTTTTAGTAGGTGCAGGGAAATTATTTTTACCTTCTTCTCCAATTAAAATTAATAACTGTGGAGATCATATTGCTATAATTATATAAATGAATCCAATATAAAATTTAGGGTTTTCATATAATCTGTCATATTAGTTTTCTAATGTTATATAACAAACTGTCACAAATCTAGGAACATAAAACAATACCCATTCATTACCTCATAGCTTCCCTGAGTCAAGAGTCTGGGTACAGATTCATGCTTCTTCAACTCAGGATCTCACCAAGCTTGAAAGTATGTGTCAGTGGGGGCTTCAAGTTCATTTCACAATTGTAATTCCTTATGAGTTAACTTGTAGGGGACACTGTCTGGACCTCTCATCTATATAACTGCTCGTTCAGCTTCTAGATACCGCCTACTATTCCTCAACAGGTGACCCGTTCCAAAGTATCGCGGTTTGCTTTCTTTCAGGATAGCAGTATAAGGAAATCTGTCTCCTAATATCCCTAACTTTTGAGAGATTATTTTTAGAAACTCCTCTGGTTAGACCACTGAGAATAAACTTGCTGTTGTTGCTATCAAAGTCAACTGATTAGGAAACCTAATGACATTTGTAAAATTTCTGTTGTTTCATAAGGTAACAGGATTGTATGTAACTGTTGTTTGTAACAGTTTTGATACTGAATGTGTGGAGCTTTTTGTATACCAACAAATTTATCAACTACATGTTCTATAATTATAGTTAATTCTAATAGTAGGACCCCAGATTTATCACAGGTTCAACAATTTAAAATTTTACAAAATACTGTTTAATATAGTATTTTCATATAAACATATAATTTTTTTCTCATCTCAAACACTCTAGTATACTGTTTTATAGCCCCTCCTAAAATTCTTTTCTTTCTCTAATATTAGTCTCCTATTATGAATGATACAATAAGTACCAGATGAAGGGGCACCTGAGGTCTGAAACCACCTTGAATGCAAAAATTTTACACTGATGCATTTGGTTTGTTCCGCCTTGCCGGCATGTGAGTTTGTCCGCTGGCCCAAAATCTGGTTGATCTCCTTTATTTAGGATTTACATGGAGCTTCCATTACTTGGGTATGATTCACTCACTCAGAGGGCACTGGTGATTAGCTGAAATTCCAACTCTTCTGCTCTTCCTGCAGATCTAGTTACATAACTGGCTCCTCTATTACCCAGCTGCTATACTAGCATAGACTAGAAGTTCATCAGGTATTTTCCCATTAGCACAATATTTGCTATGTTTGAAAGAGGTGTATTATAATTAACCAAAAATGCTCCTCTCACCTTTGCAACTCGGAAAATCACAACGTTTTCAGAAACTAAAAAATAAGAACCAGGAAATGAAAGCCCAATATATAGTCCATGTTTTATTAGAATATAAAAATATTCATAGAAGTAAAATTGCATTCACAAATCCCATTCCCTTACACAAGAAAAGAGGATTACACAGACCCATGTAGTGCTGTCAAGAATGTTCAGGATTGTCTTGTAATTCTGCTTACCACAGCTGTCTGACAAATCATGGAAACAAAAGCTCTGATTATAAGAAAATGCCACACAACTGACGCATAGAGAAATGTGACTAAAATCATAGGTGTATTTTCTCTTTCTATTTCAGGAGCCCACTTTGTAGTCAGGGACTTGCTTTATAATCAGAATTGCAGCAAACTTTTGCTTAAGGTTTTTTTTTTTTTTTTTTTTTTTGCTATTTCTAAAGTTCAGAAAATTTAATAGCTGTCCAAAAAACAGGGAGGCTTTCAGTGGAAAAAGTGAGCTGTAGTCCACGCTGTCACAGGCATTGATAGTTCTTCCATATAAACCAGGTTTTCAACCTGTATTTCACATAGACAAAGAAGCAGAGGGGGAGGCTCAAAACTACTTAGGATTCCTTAATCTTAGGTAGAGGTGCAGTAGAAGATGAGGTTTTAAGAAAGATAAATATCTTTCCAAAAGCAGTGTTAACGACTGACCATAAAGGACGGTCTGCGTGTATTATCAGAACTCTGAAGAGTGGGGGGACAGTTGGTGAGGGACTCCTCATCTCATAGTTCTAAAATACTTTTTATAGCTCAGCATTTGAGGCAGACATCATGCTATGTAACTGAGAGCCTGAGTTTGGGGAAAACCCAGCATCACATTTACATTGGGTCCTTTACCACCTAAAATTAGAGGCATACTTTAAGATATGGAGAGTAGTGATTGTTTTAATGCTATGGCTAACACCAAAACCAGTCAAGACAAATGGTCAATTCTATAACATTTAGAAATAAATCATATTTACCTCTCTAAATAGGTGTGACAGAAAATTTAATATATATGAATAAATGTGTACTCCAGATGAATGAATCACTCCAAAGACACAGAAATCTATGGACATAAGGGCCCTAAATCAAGGCCAGCAGTTTTCTCAAGCTGTTGGTTTCAAGCAGGAGCCTAAAGTGGTATCTTTCTACGGTCCGTTGGCCATTTCAGAACTTTAGAAACGTAATGGTCCATTCATTAGAAACAAATAACTAAATAAATTTTACTCCGCCTGGCCCCCGTGGCATGCCAGGCGCTCCACCCCGCCCCGGAGCTCTTCCCTGCCCCCCCCCAGCGTGCCAGGAGCTCCGCCCCACCTCTGGAGCTCTGCTAGGCCCCCAGGGCGTGCCAGGCGCTCCCGCCTGCCTCCGGGGTACACCAGGAGTTCTGCCCGGCCACCAGGACTGCCGTGAAGACTCGCCTGAGCCTATAGACACAGACTCGCTGACAGAGCCTGGCGGTTCGCTGTTTAACCCCGTCTAACGGGACACCCAACGGCTGTGAGGGCTTGCCAAAGGGTGCTTCTCCACCTCCTACCATAGTAATTTGTGTACACCCACGTATTATACAGCACATTTAGAAACAGCCAAGTCTCTTCCCAAAGTAAGAGCATGAGGGAGCAAATGAACCAAAAGTGCAGTTATCACCAGTGGGAAGACCGCGGACGGGGGTAGAACAACGGAGGGGAAGTGGGGAAAATTGAGTAATTGAATGAGCCATCATCTGCGTAACTGAGTGCTGGGGGCGGGGATGACGTTATGTAATGCAACACGCAGTGGCGGCCCCTGCTATTTTCTCTGTAATTTGGTGTTTCCTTTATTGTTTTTGTGTTAACGAATGTAAAGACAACACTATGTAGTGCAGCATCCAGTGATGGTTCCCTGCTATCTCCCCTGTAATTCGGTATTTCCTTTATTGATTTTGTTATAACAAATACATAGATAACATATGTTATACAGCATCTAGTACCAGTTCCCTACTACCTTCTCTATAACTTCTATTGTTTCTGTGTTATTCTGGGTTCTTTTGTCTTAAAAATAAAATTAAATAAAAAGAAACCTATGGACATAAATTAGGGCAGATACTGAGTCTGCTTAGAAATGTTCAACTTTCACACATTGAAAAGTTCAACATATTGATGATGTGTTGCAAAGTGATGACTCCTGACATATCAAACTCTTTGGGCATTTTAATTTTCTTTATGCTTCTAAATCTGAGCATATATTATAAATCATTTTCCAAATCTAGCAATGATATTTAAAAGGGAACTAGGATTTGATGCCCTATGGGGCCAATCTCTGAATTCTTATGTGTTTTGCTACGAGAAACATTTAAGTTTGCTTCCTCAAAACCACTTGTTTTAAATGTAGGTACTATAGGCAATGTTGTGAAACTAATGAGTAGCCACAGAAAGACCCACCTTTTATTAATCAGAAAATGGTGATACAGACAGCTGATATATATCCTTAAGGCTTTGTAAGAATTGTGTAAACTTTGAGCCTTTGCTTAATGTTTTCTCTAATGTTATCTTAAAATTTCTGTGAAGCATTAATTTCTGACCCCATTTGGAATTTCAGTCGGGGGAGAAAGTTTAGGTAGGGTAAGCTTTCCTAAGGATCTTCTTATCCTTCTCAAGACTGTTTAGAAAAGATATCCATAAATCATTTTCAAAAATGAATTCAATTTTTGGACTTTTTTCTGTGCATAATTAATTTGAAAGTCATTAATAATGGAACAAATAACTAAATTATAGTAAGTGCTCATGTTTTATCAAAATGAAAATATTGGACATGGTACATATTGCTTTTATTTAAAAATAAAGTTTTTCATTTAATGCCCAGACTTTGTGGGAATGAAGAGATCTTTGTTCAGAGGCATTTTTCCTTCTACTACTTTATAATTGTTGATTCTTCAAAATAAGATGCCACAATAGAGTCTCCTTATTTTATAGTTTCTGCCCACCCTTCTCTTTTCCTGCTACAATTACTGAAGACTGTCTACTTTGCTACATGAGTAAATTATCCGAACAGCTTTATCATCCTAAGACTAGCTTTCTTACTTTCACTTGATCTGCTACAGGAGGATCCACCTGTCCAATTTAGGTGACAGCATTGCTGTCCATGGTTGTGCATGGAAAGTCATTCCTCTGGCTTTTGTTGGAACTGTGTCTAAATTAGTGTCTTTTGGGTAATATTCCCCAATTCAATTCATTCATTGTGTTCTATGAATTCACTGATTAATTTGTAAATGTGACATAATGATAAATAACAGTCTTAAGAGAAATGCATTGTATTTATAGAGAAAAGCAAGCATCATTCCCACTGCTAGATCTGAGCTTGGCAAGAAAGGACCTACAGCTGCTAGTAGCCACCACTTAGAACTGGAGAACAGAAAGAATAAAATAAAGGGCAGAGTGAGCCCCATGGAGCCTGTTCCTGAACGAACTACACCTGAACAAGCCCACACACTTGGTCTTCTTATTTTAAGGTCACTAACCTGCCCTTCTTATTGAGTTGGGTTTCTCCACTTACAATGGTGACTTTCCTAATCATCTATCGCTGCTGTGAAAGGAATGTTCCAGCTGTCACGACAGCATCTGACCAAGAAACTTAACTTGCCTTAATGTGGCAAGAAAGGGCATTTATCATATGTAAGCTGGCCTGTGAAAGACAGGCTGAGAACAAGCTAAACAAAAGGGACAAACCAGGAGCATGTCCAAGTGGAACTGAAGAATTTGAGTAAAAGATCTCTGAACATTTATGGAAGCATTCAGTAGACAAGATGTGGAGAAGGAGTGCGTAAATCCTGTGCGGCTGGAGACAAAGAAAGAGGCTTCCTAAGTCATATGTTAATTTAAGTAGCTGGTCATTCAAAAGGTTTAATAAAATTAATACATACTCATATTCCAAGCTCAGATGGTGCAGGTGGGCTACTGGTGCATTCTCCCACCTGCTGAATTTGAGTGCCTTTGTTTCTTTGTTTTGCTTCAAAAAAAAAATGATAACTAATATTTACAAAATTCAGTCAAATGTTTAGGATATTTTTGAAAATTAGAAGTCCTGCATATACTCTCATCTGATAAATGGAGACAATATCTCTGGTTCATTCACACAATAGAATGTTACTCTTCAATGAGAAAAAGTGTGAAAGAATGGGGCAATTGTCTATGGGAGAAGGAGGTTGGAAATGTAGGTATTTTAACTTTCCCTTATTTGAGATTTATAGAGTTGTTTTTGGAACAAATACTCTAGTTTCAAGCCTGTAAAACCATCATAAATTAAACTTATCGCAAGTCAAAAGAGATTTTATTATCCATAGTCTATCAAACATCATAGCTTATCAACACCATGAGTATCACTTTTTTGCACTTATGATATGCTGGCTGACAGGGAGCTGGGACTCAATGAGGCCACTCAAAATCATAAGAAAGAGGGAGTCTTGCTTACTTCACATGTCCAACCTTAGAAAATAGCAAAGTTGAAATGCATAGTACATTTCTACCAAAGGCATATCACTTTTGATAAAGTCATTTCTTTACATATTTATTTATTTATTCTCACTGTGTAGCCCAGAATGGCTGGAATTTGTGGTAATCCTCCTGCCTCAGCCTCCCAAGTGCAAGGACTACAGGCACGTGTCAAAGAGAAACCCTAAATCAAATCAACATAAGTTAGCAACCATCTCTACAAGATGTCTTATTAAAAATCCATGAAGACAAATATACCTTCATTCATGTGGCACAGAGCTTAGAACTGGACAGCAAATGCGTATCTACATATATAAATGCCATCAGAAAACAAGAATAAGTAACTGAAAAAATATCATTAGATACAGAGAGGGAAGCAGTATTCAAAGCATATAAGAACATCTGATTATTTTATTATCCATTTACCGTTTGTCCTCATGACAAACCATTTAAGAAAATGGATTTAAGAATTTAGAAATTTCACACTATGCTTTGAAGAAAGGGACCAATTTATATAAAAATACATTTTCAAATCAAGATTATCCACTTCATTGATCAAACCTGTCAACAGTAAACATTGGCGCTACCTTATACTACAGAAATATTGATTTGGAAACACATGAAAAAGAAGTACATTACATACCCACTTCAAATATTTTAGTCTTAAAATCACTTGAAGGTATTTCATCTCCAAGGAGGGTTCATGTAGAATATCTTACTTTACTTTTTTTTTTTTTTTTTTTTTTTTTGCGGTACTGGGGATCAAACTCAGGACCCTGTGCTTGCTAGGCAAGTGCTTATTCCACTGAGCTATATCCCCAGCCCTCTTACTTTACTTTAGAAAACTGCTGAAGGAAGGTATCACTGTCACTCTCATTCCAGAGAGGACTGGCTGAGTTTTAGGGAAATAGAATCTCTTTATTGTGTGGGTGACTAAGCAAGTACTGAAATGAATTCATTCGTTCAATGCAAAACATAGTAAGCACCTACAAGAAGCAAAATGAATTGAACAATGTTAATGTTCTCAGAGAGCTTTGAAAAAGCATCCATTTGTCCCTATGCAGGTGATGCAGCCCTCTATAAGTTAGGCTAGGAAGATCACATAACCTAAGCAATTACATTACACGGTTATGAGTGCTTGGCCACTCCCAACACTACTCAACCAATACATCTTGTGCATGCATTTTTTAATGCACTTCTGGAGGCCGCATCTAGACTTGAAAACCAGAGCCTGCAGTGGAGCCAACAACAACCCCTCCATCGCGCTGTCACCTGCACCAGGATTCAGCACAGAATACAATTTTCAGTAGGGTTCGGTAAGGGCAGTGCACTTTCCAAAGAGTCATCCCTGGTTTTTCTTATTCAGATTTCTGAATAAGAAAGCTACAACTTTAGGCAAATGGAAAAGCAGAGGTTCCATGCAATACATCGCCACAGAAGCATTCTTCTTATGTTTCTTTTTCTCATTCCATCGTTGTAGAGAAACAAAGCTGCTGTATGTGAAATTAGGTGACAGCAAGAATATAAAATTAGGCTAATATTCTACAGGTGCCATCACTGGCTTCACAGATTTAAACAAAACATGTGTATATTACATAAAGTTTATTTTTTCTCAATCACTAATTCCTAAAATCAGTTAACCTCTTATTTTGCTTCAGCTAACCTAATGGCAGTACTGTAATCATCTGGTAGCAATTATTACAGTAGGCTTTTTCTGTGATTTTTCTAGCATTCTACCCTTTCAAATCAATCAATCAATCATACTGGCCTGCTAAAATAACAATCTTTAAGGGAAACTCCCTTTGTCTCAGCAATTTTCCCCTGAATTTACCTTCTTAGTTTTAAGTAGAGGAATTTTATTAAAGCTTTTATACTTGATCTTAGCCAAAAGGCCAAAAAGCGATTTTATTACAGATTTTAAGCAAATATTAACAATGAGCCCCACAAACACACAGCAGTGTAGTGGTGCATTTCATAATTGTGTTAGTTTTCTAAGATGGCAGATTATGTACTTTAGATTGACAGTTTACACTTAATCAATAAAATGTAGTGAATTTCAACTTACTTGTGATAACATGAAAGGGCAGTGATCTACAAGGATGTAAAATGTGTGAGCCAGGATAGAAATTTAAATATTAACCATTAATTATTTTTGTGCGTGGATGAGCAGCACACATTTTGGCAACACAGTTAAAAGCCAATACTTCAATCGGAATTTAGAAGTAAAAAAAAACCTGTATGTGGGGGAAAAAAAAGGAATAAAGCATTCTAAGAAGACAGACAAAAGCAAAATCATCCCACTTGATTTTATTATGTTGCTGGTCCTTTTAAAGTTAAATGGTTTTTAATGGAGTGTCACATATTTACAGAACATGCCAAATATTTATAATACTTTTTCATTCTATCTATGACAGGGCCACTTAAGCATTTCTCTCTGTATCCTTATTCACTTTTATTTGTTTAGTTTCACTTTATAAAGCCATTCAATTGGCATAAGCCACTGAAAATGTCAGAAGATGACAGAACTAAAAATTATAACCTGTTTTTTTGCTCTCAAGCAGTCTTCCTATGTTTATTGCACACCTTAATAGCTCAAACCCTTTACTTCCCAGTTCGGTTGAATGCAGTCATCAGCAGTATGTGAGTAAAACCATAATTTATATCAAATTTAAGCTAAGACTTAAAATAGAGACAAATAAGAAGACAAGATACAAGGGGCAAATTGCATGCTCATGGGCAGTAAAATGTTAGTGAGCTCTTCCTCCTAGCATGATACGTTCCCAGTTTCATTAATCACTGTGTTGCTTGCAATGCTGGTCCTTAAAATCCAGTGTCCTCCTCGTTGGCCAGTATAATGGGCAGCGTGATGTTCAACGTTTTGCAGCTTCCTAGAAATGACTTTCCACGGAAATGCACTACACTAGTGGCTTCTTTCGTCCATATCAGAAAATGATCTCCACCAAATCAAGTAATGAAACCATCTGACAAAGGAACAGGGAAAGCTTTAGGAAAAACTGTCTCCTTAATTAATGATCTAAGAAGTGATCCTCAGTCACTGACTGGGAAATATTCTTACTGGTTATTTTTGTCAACATCCACTTCTGCAGAATGGGCTCCTTGTGAAGCAGCCGATGGAGGTTTATTAGAGACCGATCTTAGGATCAACACCTATGGAAATGGTTAGTACAGAAAGATTGAAGGCTATGGGAGAAACTGAGTTGTGATGAAAACTCCCTAACTAGCTCTCCATGAAGCCCTCTAAAGTGAGAAATCTCTTCAAGGTTGCCCTAGATTAGGTTGAGGAAATCAGTAAGAACTTTTTACAAGATGCTGCTGCCTAGAAATTGGGTGTCATCTTGGCCAAGTACTCTCTTTATCTGAGAAATGAGGAAAGCACTGCCTGATACCAACAGTTCAATTCTCCTTAGATAAGGGTTTGTTGCTTACTGACAATGCTTCCAAAAGCTGTGAAAATAACTGTTTTCTGGAGGTGAGACTGAATACAACATCGACAATAAACAACAGCAACAAATATATCAAGAAAGAGATGGGGACAGGGAGGAGACTGTTCTTCACCTTTCCTGGGCTGTGGTTTTGTCCTAACCATTGAGTTCTAATTCTATAGTATAAACGCTGTCACAGTTAAACTCTAAACGTGTTGTCAATCTCCCGATAAAACTTTATGGGCAAAAAATGATTTTACACCAATAAGCTATAGTTTACTTGCTCTTAAAAAAGATATCTCCATTATCTCTCAAATTACTATTTTGGTGCAGTGCTACACAATTGTATAATATTTGTATGGAATTAGATAATAGACTCTTTAAATTATGAATTGTATATATTATTTCTAAAAGAAGACATATATGCTCAAAATTTAGACTTCCTTGGTGGTTACCATCCCTGTTTTTATTTTAAAGAGAGAAATAAACAATAAAAACAATGATATACAATTTAAAAACAAGAGAATAGGAAAATAATAATGGTTATTATATTGCATATTGTTAGCAGTTGCTCAGATCACAAGATATAGGCATGCCAAATTGATCAAACAACATAAGCACAAAATGTTCTTCTCAATGAAATAAGAAAAATTAGTAATATAATTATCTTAGCTATTGTGTGTGTGTATATATGTGCATATATACACACATATTTTTTTTTCTTTTCTCTTTCTTCTTTTATCCTTTTCCCCTTCCTAGTTGTTCTTTCTATTTGAGCAGTTTCCCTTTTACAATATCTATTGTACATTTTAGATCTTATTTGCTCTTTCAATTTCTTACACTAGGGAGAAAATATGCTGTTTACACATATGAGTCTAATTTATTTCAGGTATGAGTATGGTCTCAAGTGGGATCCATTCCCCTTTAAAAGCCTGAAGTATATTCTTTTTTACAAGTGAGTAGCACTCCATTGTATAAAAATACCATATGCTTTTTATCCAGTCCTTGGTTGATGGGCATTTGGGTTGTTTCCAATATTTAGCTATTACAAATTACACTGCTATAAACATGGGTGAAAATATATCACTGTGGCATGATATTTTTAATTTTTCTGGAAAAATAGCCAGAAAGAGAATAGCTGGATTAAATGGAACCTCTAATTCTAGTTTTTTGAGGAATCTCCATACTGATGTCTACAGTAGCATCAGTCTCCACAATAGTTTTAATAATGTAAAGGAAAACGAAAGGACATACAGTCTAGACTTTTGTGTAGTACTGTAATCAAGATAATATGTTATTGATGAAAAAAAGTTATAAATTAATGGAACAAATTAAGAAACACTAGACATAGAACTGTCATATACTTAGCCAAATTTGGAGAAAACTGAAGAAATACTTACCTACAGCAAGGCCAGTCTTTTCAATAAATGGTGTTAGAGAAAACCCAAAAAAGAAAACAAAAGAAAAGAAAAACGGAAACTCAACCTGCATTTTACATTCCATAAAATATTACCTCCAGATGAATCATGCATTTAAAAGGGAAGTGTAGAATTCCTCAAAGATGGGAAAAATACAGAAGAAAATGTATGGGGCAATCAACATGAAGATAAAAGCACTCTCCATACAAGGAAAGTTCAATTACGACCCTAAAAATTAAAACCTATAAATCTGAATAGGATTTTTAAACTAAGATGAAATATTATTTTCAGACTGGGGAAAAGAAAACTTTGGTAATCCATGTATGTGCAAAGCATTTTTACCTAAAATATATATTTAAAAGCTTAAAATTTACCACAAAATCACAACCTAATTTTAACATGGACCAAAGACCAGAACAATATAAGTATATGGCAAGTAAGACACAAAAAGATGCTCAATATCATCATTTTCAGAATGCAAATCACAACCAAAATAGGATATCATTATACGTATTTTGCATAACTAAAACTTGAATGAACAGAAAATGATGTCAAGTGTTGGTGAGCACTGTATTGCTCAGACATTGCTGCTGGGACTACACAAATCATATTGCTACTTTGGAAGACATGACAAGTTATTATAAAAGTGAGCTTTCACTTAACGTACAAGCCAAAATTGTGTTTTTGAATTTTCTGAGAAACTTATACCAATAAGCCAGTGAAAAAAGGGAAAAAGATGTGTTTGCTTGAGAAATCCCTAGTAGTCGCTCACTGAAGCACACGGTAGATTTGTGTTTGGTGGGATGGAAAGGTCTAGAGACATATCATACATTGTGCTTACCTGGCAATACTGTGTTTAAACATTTCATTTTTAATATGAAAATTTTATGCCATGTTGTCACCACAATAAAATGCATGATGGTGAAAAAAGAACTTCAAAAATATAGTTTGCAGAATTCTGAAAATGTTCCCATTGGTGTCTCTGCCTTTATTCCCAGAGTCTACGGATATAATCATAATACTCCCATAATTATTTTATACAGGACAATCGACCTTAAAATGGAGATACTACCTCCATGGACTTCTGCAATCACACAGGCCTTTAAACGTGGAATGCTTTCTCTGACTTGGAGCAAGTAAATGAGCATGGATGCATGAAGTGCGTTCTCCCAGATATTAGTGGTTTTTACGCTACTTGGGCACATAGAGAAGAAATGAGTGTAAACTGGTATGAGCGACAAATAGTCCCCAGAGGCCAGCTAACAAGCACATGGGAGCTGAGTCCTGCAGGGGAAGGAGCTGAACATCACCTCATGAGGGTGAGCGGAGCGTATTCCAAAAATACTTCCAAGCTAAGGGCCCAGTCCAGCCAATTCCAAGATGGTGGCTTTAGAGGACCAGAGTCAAGCTCAGCATGTTTTCTCATTTGCAGAAAATGCGTTGTTTTAAGCCTATGAATGAAGAAACTTTTCACTGAGTAGTAGTTAATATATACAGTGAGAACTGTCAGAAGACTCAGGAGTCCAGTAAAATGTAACTTCATATGGAAAAGGACTTGTGTTTCATATTTTCACACATGCAACTAAAGCACCTGTAGCAATGCCAGCCATTCTATAGGTGCTCAATTAATTTTTACATACTAAATAAAATTACCAAAATGAAGGAAGGAAAGGTTTATTTAGCTTACAGTTTGTGGAGGCTTGAGTCCATACTTGGCTGGTTCAGAGGCAGAGTGGCACACAACAGAGGTCAAACGTTCATGGTAGCAGAGCACAGCAAAAGCAACGAGCAAAAGGGAGGAATGGCAGGCAAGCAGACTCTTTCCTTCTCCTATATTGTAAACAGGCTACCCCCACCCAGGGGACATGTAGCACTCACATAATCTCCATGCCTTCCTCTTCCACAGGCTCAGGCTGTATACAAAGTAAGCACCCTGGCTTCCTGCTGAGTCACTCAGCCAAACCTCTAGACTCCCCAGTTGACACAATGTATCAACCGTAACACACAGAATGGTGTTATCCAAGGGAAATGATAGGAGAGTAATTAAATACCCTGCCCTAAAAATATGCTTGGACAAAGCAGGGAAAGTTGTACATGGATTAAAATTGCATTTATCATATTAAAAATAGGGAATTGAAAATATGTATGTACATATACAAAATATGGAGACATATGTACAATCTTAATAATGTACTTTCATTACTTTATGAAATAGTGTGCTATTTAATTCTGTCAGCAATAAAGTTGGAAGAAATGATCAGAAAACTTCTTAAGAGCTACACATATAAAAAAGAAAATGAACAACATATAATATACAATGGTTGAATATTTCTAAGTTATGGCAATTTTTGGCAAAGAAGTAGTTCATGGAAAAGCTGGGGAAAGAAGTGAATAATATGTCTTTAGAATTGAAATATCAAAGAGAATGTGCAGTTCAGTGTCCAGAATAATAGCAAGAGTGGGTATGAAATAAAGACAGGAAACGGAAAATGAACAGGAGCTCAAAATCTTCAGGAATAAATGACCAAAAACTGTTAGCCAATGGGCTAAAGCAAGATGGCCGCAGAAAATTCTGTGTGTGTGGCGCTGGCTCCAAAAAGAAGTTTTACCCTTTCCCTTTGTGTGGAAAGAGAAAGACCACAAGCCTTATTAAGATACAGTTGTCAATGCTACTGTATATATAAGACAACATGAAAAATTCAAAGCCTGTGTACCACTTGAGAGAAAAAATGAGAGAGGACGAAGAGACATAAGAGGATTAAAACCATGACAGAGGGCTTCAGTTATGCTTTTTTGGTGTTTTTTTCATAGAATACCTAGTTCTTAATAAATATGATTTTAACAATTATACCAAAGACAACTGTTGAAGTCAGTTTCCCCATTGCTGGAACAAAATACTTGGCACCTACAAGTTAAAGGAGAAGTTTATGTTAGCACCGAGTTTGAAGGGTTTCATTTGACGTTTTGTTGGCCTCAAGGCAGATTTATCAAGGCAGAAGGATGTGATCAAAGAAGGCTGCTCACTTCATGGCAGTAGAGAAGAAGAACACAGGGGAAAGAGGCAGCAAAAGACATCCCACAAAGGAACATCCTCAGTGACCATCTCCTTGAACTGGGCCCCCGCCCCCCACCACCTCCTAGCACCATACTCAGCTACTCAGTGAGTCACATAAGAGGATGAGTCCATCGGTGAATACAAAGCCCTACTGTGCGAAGCAGTTGAGCAGGAGATGAACCACACATTCTGGGCTAGACCAAGGCCAGCACTGAAAACACAAAATGCCAGAAATAAGCCAGGTAAACAAGTTGTTAGGATGAGAGGAAAGGCAGTCTGTCAGGTGTCAGGCATTGGTGTTCTTCCCTGTTAATTACTGCACAGATACCTGGAGAATGTTTTGCTTTCAGCGTTCTCAGCAAAACACCGAGAATTTGCACTTTGACCTCATTGCCTGCTTCTCTCACCCCCTTAGTGTGTATAAATAAAGATTCAGACCATAGTGGGTTGTCACTCCCAATGCATCAGAGAAGTCAGGTCCCACCTAGCCCCAGATTTTCTTTTAGTATGTGTCTAATTTTCTCTTAATCTCCCATTATCCTTTCTCAGCACTTGGCTGGCTGCATGTATGACACCCCATGATCTAATCACCTCTATGAACGTCTTTAATCCAGCCAGTTTAATTAAGTTGTACAGCAATGGTTTACTTCTTGAAGAAAGCATGTGTTAATTAAGCACTCTTACAATGTATATATTTTTAAAATATATGAAAATTTAAGTAATGGTTATTATGGGAAAATATGAAAATTGAAAACAGCTAAAATCATGTCAAATCTAGATGTCAAAATTTCTTTTTGTCATAGGATGCACATAGACTACAAGCTTTGACCCTTGGAACAAAGAATCTGGAAGTGAATTTTGTATAATTTACATCAAATAATAAAATTATTTATCATTGAAAATTCCAAAATAGAGTAATATTGATAGACAGTCTCATAAAGAACTTATTTTTCTATGATTATAAATATAAAATTTTAGGTTTGATTAAAAGTCCTCTCTTTTCAATGTAATAAATATACATTCTCCCATGTCTAGATTGTACTTAGTAAAATCATTAAAAACAAATATTTACGTTGAGAATCATGGCAGACTTCAATAGAAATCAAATTTGGAGCTCTTGCAGAGCTTCCATTTCACAAAAAGATTTTAGCATATGATAAAAATATAAAGATTTTAGTTTTTGTTGTGTTATTGTTACAGGTTGTACGTAAATGTCTCCCAAAACCCTCATAGGGTCCTAGTTGGAGCTTTTCAGAGTTGATTTAAAATGTGTGCTTCTGGAATCAAAACGTGATGCAAGGATTAAGGCTGTGAGTGCACCCTACCCTTAGGGCAGGTGTCCCCAGTAAGTTATGAGGCAGAAAGAGAAGCTCTGTGTCCCTTTCTTGTGGCTTGTCACTTGCTTGCTGCCTTCTGCCTGCTCAGATTTGCCATGGATCGTGTCTCCTCTGCCATGTCACCCAGTCTAGAGACCAGCTGACTATAGACTGTGATCTCTACAAAATGTGAGCCAAGTAAATTTTCTTGTCTTTCACTTTGAGCGTTGGGCATTTTGTCTTAGCAATAAGAAAAATAACTAAGAAAGGTATTACAAGTGGTGATTGCCAATTTTTCATTTTGAATTTTGAGAAATTTATATTCTTTCATTATGAGTGCATTGTTATAGAGTATATTATGTGAAGTAAACTGGTAATGAAATTTTTGAAAATATAAGTTCCTTTGTCATTTCTTAATTAAATTTATTGGTACATTTTAGTTCATAATGATCACATTCACCATAGTAAATTCATATCTGGATATGATATGTCTGGACTCATTTTCCCCTTTCCTCTACCCTCCTTTCAAAACCTCTTCCCCTGCTGAAAAACAAAAGCTTTGTTTTCATTTTTCCTCCTTTTATCATGTTTTTCTTTTCTCTTGCTTGCTTTGCCCCTACATCTTCCTTAGTTCCTTTTCCAATTTGAACATTCTCTCCCTATGTCACAATACCTACTACACATTTGGTTTCTCACACAAGAGAAACTATATGATATTCACATGTGTGTCTGATTTATTTCACTTGAGTATGGTCTCAAGGTGCATCCACTTACCTAGAAATTTCTCAAATTTATCCTTCTTTATGACTGAGTAGCACTCCATTACATGAAAAATTACACATCTTTATCTCTTTATCTGCTGATGGATATTTGGTTGTTTCCAAGATTTGACTAGTACAAACTGTGCTGCTATGAACATGGGTGTGCATATATCATTGTGGTATGATGCTTTTATTTCTTTTTGGAAGATATCAAGAAAGAGAATAGCTGGGTCAAATGGAATCTCTAGTCTTATTTTGTTGAGTAATCTCCACATTGACTGCCATGGTAGGTGCAAACGCTTACACTCCCACCAGAAATAAAGAATGGTTCTTTTTCACAAATGCCTGCTGGCATTTTTACTATAGAGAGATGGAAATGCAGTGTTATTTTGTGTCTCACCAATGACCAAGAATATTAGACATTTTTCATACTTCCATTTGTTTACATCTTCATCTGATAAGTGACTATTAATTTTAGATGCCCATTTTTTGATTGGGTCTTTAAACTTAGGGGTCTTTTTTTTTTTTTTTTAGTTCTTTCTATATTCTAGACATTAGTTCTTTGTCTGAGAAATACCTGGCATAGATAGTTCCTCATTCAGTGTATTGTCTTTTCATTCTGCTGGTGATTTCTTTTGCTGTGTAAAAGCTATTTAATAAGATGGGATCCCAGTTGTTGATTCTTTGAGATATTTCCTGTGTAATTGGGGTAATGATCATAAAGTCTTTGCCTATTCCTATGCCTTCAAGACTTCTCACTTCCAGGAGATATAGTGTTTATGTTTTAATATTTAGATCTTTAATCCATTTGAATTTATTTTAGTGCATTGTGAGAGCTTGGGTCTAGTTTTAGTTTGGGCATGTGGAAAGCCAGTTTTCCCAACACTATTTATTAAAGAGGTCACCTTCCTTCCAGTGAGAATGCTTGACCTCTTGAATATAAGGTGGATGACTATGTTTGGCGTTCGCTCTGCATCTTCCAATCCATTGATTTTAAGGTCTTTTTTTTCCGGTACCATCTGTTCTTTCTTTCACTGTAGCTTTGTAGTATAATTTCAAGTGAGGTACTGTGATGCCTTTAGCCTTGCCTCTGTTTCCCAGAATCATTTTGCTATTCTAAGTTGCTTCTGATTACAAATAAATATTAGGACTATTTTCTCTACCTCTGTGAAAAAGCTTTTCTGTGAGAAAAATTTTCTGTAAGAAAATAATGCTATTTTTCTAATGCTATTGGTATTTCATAAAGAAGACATTAAATGTTCATAGTAACTGTGGAAGTTTGATCGTTTTTATTATATTGATTCTTCCTACCCAAGAGAATGGAATATATTATATGTATAATTTTCAAATATTCTCTTCTATCTCATTTTTCAAAGTACGGTAGTTCTCAATGTAAATCTCTTTTACTTCCCTCATTAGAGGGATTCCTAATGATTTCATTTTTCTTGATGCTATTTCAAGGTGTTCTTTCCTCAATTTCTTTCTCAGTGAGTTTGCTATTTGTGTACAGAATGGTATTGATTTTTGAGTGTTGAATTGTAGCCAGCTACATGATGGAATGTGGTCATTAAATGTAGAAGTCTTTTGGTGGAGTTTTTGAAGTCTTCTATGTAAACTATCATATAATCTGCAAATAATGATAATTTATTTTTTTTTTCCTTTCCTTTCTTTATACTTTTATTTCTTTCTTTGCTTAACTGCTCTGGCTAATGTTTCCAGAACTATATTGAATATGAGTGGTGATAGTAGATATTCTTGCCTGATATTAGACAAGAATATCTACTTCCTGATATTAGAGTAAAAGCTTTCACTTTTTGACTATTTAGTATGATGTTGGCTGATCTTTTGTCATAGATAGTTTAATCAAATTGAAATAAAGACAATATATTTCCAATTTCTATAGGGTTTTTTATCATGAATGTGTGTTGGAGATTGTCAGTGCTTTTATTTAGATGACAATGTGATTTTTGTCCTTGAGTCTATTGATATGGTCTAGCAATTTATTGATTTATATATGTTCAGCCATACTGCATACCTGGAATGAATCCTACTTGGTCATGTTATATAATCTTCTGGATGATTTGCTGCATTCTGTTTCCCAGTATGTTTGAGGATTTTTGCAACAGTGTTATTAGGGATATTGTCCTGTAGTCTTGTTTGGTTGAGTCCTCTGGTTTTGGCATGAGAGTAATGCTTGCTTACAGGAATGACTTTGTGACATAACTTACCTTTAAATTTCAGTAAAGTGTTTGATTAGTAGTGGCATTAAATCTTCTCTATATATCTTGTAATGTTCAACAGTGAATCAACCAAAACCTGGGCTTACATTTTTTGGTGAAACTTTAATTAAATCTTCAGTTTCACTGACTGATACTGCTTTATTTAAACTTTCTATATCATGTTAATTCAGATTTTGTAATTCATATGTATCTGTGGATCTGTCATTTCCTCTGTGTTTCCTATTTTATTAGAATAAATTTTCTCAGGTGTTCTTCTAGATTTCTGCAAGATCCATTATAATTTGATTATCTTCATTCCTAAATGGACGAATATCAGTATTTTCTTTTTAAAGTTTTGCTAAGGGTTTATCTATTTTATTTCATTTTCCAATGAACCAGCTCTTTAATTCACTGATCCCTTTTATTGTTGTCAGTCTCAATTGAATTAATTTCTGCTTTGATCTTCACATAATCCTCCCTGGTTCAACTTTTGGGCTTGACTTGTTCTTTTTCTAAATGTTTAATGTTCAACATTGTGTTGTTTACTTGAGTTGCCACTATTTTCCTATGTGAGTCCATTGCTATAAATTTTCCTCTCAGTACTGTCTTTATTGCAATCCATAAGTTATAGTATGTTGTTTTGGCACCATCATTTAGTGTACTAACAATCTGATTTCTTTTTTAATTACATCTGTGATCCAGTAGTTACTCAGGAGGTGTTATTTAATTTCCATGTGTTTATGAATTTTTGGGGTTTCTTGGATTCTCAGTTTTATTTTACTATGGTTTGATAACATGCATGAAATAACTTCAATTTTTTGCATTTACTTGACCATGTTCTATGAGTTGGTATGTTGCCTATTTTGAGAACATCCCATATGCAACTAAGATAAGTACATATTTTGATCTTAAAGTGTGGGACATTCTGTAGATATCTATGAAGTGCATTTGTTCACAGGTTTTGTTCAGTTCTAACATTTCTTTGGGTTTTTCTTGTCTATTTGTGACAGTATTGTATTTATGTCCTTAATTACAATTTGTTAGTGCTTATTTGATTTATCATGTCTGTTAAAATTTGTTTTACATAGTGAATGTACCAGAATTCGAAGCATATATATTTATGATTGTTTTCTCTTCCTCTTGGAGTTTTCCTTTAAAAAGTATTTATGTAGTGACCTTCTTTGTCTCTTTTGATCAGTTTTGACTTGACATTCATTTTGTCTGCAAATAGTATAGCTATCATCGCCTTTTTCAGAATCATGTTCCATAAAGTATTATTTTTCATTCTTTGACTTTCAAACTATGTATTTCTTTTTCAGTTAAAAGTGTTTCTTATATGTAGCACACATGTTGGATCTTGATTCTTGATCCATTCTGTCAGTCTGTTTTTGTTTTTTTTGATAGGTGAATTACGACCATTTATATTGATGGTTATAACTGATAAGTATTTGCTTATTGTTACTATCATTTTCCTGTTGCAGATTTTCTGTCTTTCCTCTTTATCTAATTGTTCATCTTGCCTAGTGGATTCTTTTCATTGGTATTATTGGGATTGTAGTCTTATTATCTCTTTCTACAATATTCTTTGAACATTTTGAACAGGTGGTTTGTGGGTTATGAGTTTCTTCCATTGCTCTTGATCACTGAAGTGTTTTATTTCTCCATTGATTTTAAAATATCATTTTTCATGATATGTCAATCTGGGTTGGAGGTTGTTTTCTTTCAGAACTTGAAACATTTCAATCCAAGCTCTGTGACTTAGGACTTCTGTTCAGAAGTCTGCTGATTCTGATGAAATTTCCTTTATGAGTTATTTGTTTATTTTCTCTAACAGCTTTAATGTTATCTTCGTGTGCTGAATTTCTGGAGTTTTGATCATCATGTGTGCTTTGTAGACTTATTTTCATCATGTCTAATTGGAGTTCTTTATACCTCAGTTGCCTGTATGTCAAACTTTTTTCCATGCTTGGCAGTTTGCTGCGATTACTTCTGTGAACAGATATTTTTATGTTGTTTGTGATGACTCCTGCTTTTTCATTGAGTCTGATCAATCTTAGGTTGTTTTCCTTGCATCATCTTACAGCTCTTGATTTTTTCATGATACATTGCTATTTTTAAATCCTTCTTTTTGTAATAACTAACCACAGTCCTCTCATATAAATCTAATATTCTGTCCTCAGCTTTGTTAATTCAGCTGTTTTACTTTCAATGGAAATTTTAATCTCCTGGATAACTGCTTGAATCTGTTTCATGGATTCCCTTTCTTTCTTTTGTTGGACATTATTGGTTTCTATCATTTTCTTAGCTCCTCTATCTTTTACCTGTATCTACTTTAGATTCACTGAAAAAGTCATTTATTTTGCTTGTCATCTCCTTTTGATTTGAAAAATTAATTTTGATATGATTTTCTCTATAGCCTCCTTCTTCTCTTTTTATTTATATATGTTTTTGTTTTGCTTTTTTTTCTTTTTACTTCTGCTTCAATCATTTCAGAAAATTCAGGTAGTAGCTTCTGATTTCCTCTATCTCATTGTCCTTTAGACTTGTCCTGGTGGCCTGGAGGTCTCAGATAGCATTTTGATTCAGTATCTTGTCATTTTCTATGTTTTAAATTTTAATTTGTTTTCTGTGTTGACACTTCTAAATTGATTATGGTAGATAGCTTTATTAATAGTATGAAAGCTTCCCTAGGAGATGTCAGTTCCCCAGAGATATCTTCTAGGTATAGCTGACCCTTGGTTTTTTAGTCTATCCCAATAATCTACCATCGCATTTTATTTGAGGTGAGAAGTTGCTATCTATTTGACTCAGTAATCAGTCTTTTGGCACTGAACTATGGTGATCATCATGATCTCAAATAATCACAGCATTCTCATACAAGAAAAAACAATTCATTATAATAGGTATGACATGCTGGCTAATGTACGGCAATTGTCAATAACAATAACGTAAAGCACAGTCTGTAAACTGAAGAACTATGGTAACTATTAATTAGTACTGTTAAGCATAACAGCAAGATCTACAGTCATATAACAAAATCCAACATAATCCAGGAACTCACATGCTGTGCATTTCCCCTTAGTAGTTATTTTACACTGTACATGTGGGGTTGGATTCAAGAGGGACAGGGGAAAACTAGAGGTAAATGAAGAGTAATATAATAGACACAGACTCACAGACAAAACTATAAACACCCAAGTTCTGGCAAACTGTGTAAGAGGACAGAAGAAAAAGAATGAAGAAGAAAGCAAAAAAAAATCAAAGTAAATCAGAAATATCAGAGACAATATTCACTGACATGAAAATATCAAAAAAATCAAGAAAGACACTTGAAGAAAAAGAGAATAAAACTTAACAAAACAAACAATAAAAATATAAGCCTAAACAACGAAGAAGTTTGAATATTTTCCTAAAATCAGTGAAGAGAAATTCTACAATTTTGAGTAGAAATGAAATCATACTACTTACAAAAATATAAGTGATGCAGTGTAAAAATAACTACAGGGTAAAGAAATAAAGCAAATATGTTCAGAGGTCTTCACTACTCCTGTAAGAGTTAGTAGCATCTGACAGAATTTTAATGTATAGATAAGACTGGATAAATGAGTGGGTGTGGATGATAAAAAAAAGATAGATTATTTTGACTATTTCCAGACTTCTAGCTCCAAAAACAGAAGTGATGACAGTATTCTTTACTAAGCTATATAATACAGAGAACAGTTTAGTGAGAAGACTTGTTAAATGAAGCCCCTCTGGAACACCTGTTTGGAAACTGAGATACACCAGCAGCACTGGTGTATACACTGATTATAATATATGCCTCTGAAGATAGATTTCAGCAATGGTATTAGCAGAGCCAAATCATGGGGCAATGATCTACCTATACACCCAGGGCTCCCTGCTCCACAAGGTCCCTGTATTGATTTAACACTCTATTGCTACCATCTCGAATGTTTTTAACTTTTTTAAAAATTTAGTTTATTAGTTGATATGTGTAGTACACAATGCTTTCATTCCTTGTGTGGGGTTGATACATGTTCATGACATGCCTTAATTCCTTTTCCATCCCCTTTCCTTTTCATGCCTGCCACTCCACCCATCCTTTGATACCCTTTCTTGTTCTTTTTAAACTTTTATTGTGCATTTGTCAATACATAATGGTTACAGCCCTGTCAGGGACTTGGCCCATGGGCAGAACACAGTCCAATTCCTTCTTTTCTTCCCTTATGCCTTTCCTCCCTCCCATTCCCTCCATCTCTTGACTCCCTTCTCTTCTGTGAACCACCTGTCTCCCTCTTTTCTGTTATCTGTCTTCATTCTCCTCTATATTTTTGCTCTGAATTTCTTATATAAGACAAACAGTATGATATTTAAACTTGTGTGTCTGATTAATCTCACTTAATATTTTGGTCCTTAGGCAGAGCCATTGTTCTATAAGTGACAGGAGTTTGTGTTTCTTCATGTCAGAGTAGTACTCTAAAGTGTATAAATACCGTGATTCCCCAAGTAACAAATGAACTCCTTTTTAGGAGAACTTTTGTAAGTTGGATTAGTTCATAATCCCAGAAATTGTGTCTCATACAGTGCACCTTTGAGTCTTATATAGCACATGTGAAAGTTTGCAACTTGTATGTTCGTAACAGGGGATTGTACTCTATTTTCTTTACTCATTTATCTGTTGATAGGCATTCGGACTACTTCCAAGATTTAGCTATTATGTTTAACCTTTTATGTTTTAAAGTTTAGTTTATTAGTTTATATCTGTAGTACATGATGCTTACATTCCTTGTGTGGAGTTGGTTCACGTACATGACATGTCTTTTACTTTTTTTGGTACTGGGAAATGAACTCAGAACCTTGTGCTTGCCAGGTAGGCACTTGTGCCATTGAGCTGTATCCTGGGCCCATAACATCTCTAAATTTTTTTTCTTTCATCTACTTGTCTTGGTTTCTTAATACCTAAGATTTGAGACTTTGCATCACCTAATATGCTCATGTTTTTATTCAATGAAGAAATAAACACTACTCATGTCTCCTGCTTCCTCTGCTTGATCAAGCATATGAAATGAATTTGTGTAACTCCATCAGTTCCTGTACTGATAAAAGACTTCTGGGTATTTGGGTGTGTCACTTCTAGCTAATTTTCTAATCCTATTAGGTAAACTTGAAGTACAGAGGAATTAAATAGATAAGGATAAATAATTTTTCAGGAAAACAAAATGTAGCTGACAGAAGATGATCATAATTGCCCGAACACTGAGAGAAAATGTAGATATACTTTTAACGAGGTTATATATTGATTGAAGCCAATCTCTGATAAGTACATATGGACCGTTATTAAACCAAGATAAGACTATGTTAATATTATCCATCAATAACCTCCTCTGCCTGCTGTTGACACTTACCTTGCACATCTCGTTTCCTTCATATTTTCTCTCAAGAAGAGAAGCATACATCTTAACATAAGGCTAAATTAGAGGCACTAACAAGAGAAAATTGTGAGGAAACGTCTGTCCGTGAATTGGTCATTATAACATCTTACACTGAAATCTGCTTCTAAGGACAATTCCCTTAACATATATTTAATATATGTATTTACTTTTGTATTTGCAATATTAGAGAATGATTTTAGGCCTTTGCACTGAGCTATACCTCTAGACCATTTTTATTTTCTGTTCTTTAATTTTGAGACAGTCTCCTAAAGTAGCCCAGTCTGGGTTTGAAATTTCAGCCTGGCTTCCTCATCTTCCCAGAGAGCTGGAATTCTAGATATGGGCCACCATGTCCTGCTCAGTATAAATTTAGTCTCTGTTATGTCTCCTAGGAACATCCCTTTTATCTAATCATGTCGGGAAAAGTTTTGTCTTCTTTTATAAGAAGTATTGTCACATTAGATAGAAGCACCATTGGCAGTAATAGGGAGAAACAGATTTTTGTCGTTGTTATTTTTTTCACAAGCTGTACACCTGTACCATTAAAATCACACATGGTTTTACTTCTCTGGTTTAAGGTCAGGACTGCTTTTCCTATTCTAATGATTAAGTCACATTTATTCCCACTCAATAATACACTAAGTTTTAAATTACTTGGAGAACTACAAAATCTAAAATTAAAATGCTTTAATCACCTGAGTAAGTTATAAGAGCCATAAAAGCAATTTATAGCTATTACTAGCACAATATTTTTTCACTAGCTCTATCTCCACTTCAACAAATCATGATTTCATAAATTAGAAAACAGGTAGGTGAACCTCATCTGCTTTACATACTTAGTAATCCACTAAATAATTTTTATATTTTATACTTCACCTCCCTTTCAAAGTTTATAAATAATTACTCAAAATATTCAGTATAAAGTGTCTTTGCCTTCAGGAAATGTCCTACAAGAAGGCCTTACTTACAGAGATCATCAAAGCAAAGGCAGATGCATGATTTGTTAGCACATCAATGGATGACCTTAGTAGTTAGTGATAAGTAATCATATTTAATACACTGGGTTCCTTTACAGGGAAATGGTTAATACATTTATGACAATATGGGTGATACATTGTGTCAACTTGGGGAGTCCTGAGGTTTGGCTGAGTGACTCAGCAGGAATCCAGGGTGCTTACTTTGTACACATCCTGAGCCTGTGGAAGAGGAGGGCATGGAGATTATGTGAGTGCTACACCCCGCCTGGTTGGGAGTAGCCTGTTTACAATGTAAGGGAGGTAGAAAGAGGCTGCTTGCCTTCCGTTCCTCCCTTTTGCTCTGGTTGTTTTCACTGTGCTCTGCTGCCAGAACATTCACCCTCTGCCACGTGCCACTCTGCCTCTAAGCAGCCAAGTAGGGACTGAAACCTCCACAAACTGTAACCTAAATAAACCTTTCCTTCCTTCATTTTGGGTGTTGGGTATTTTATCTCAGCAACAAGAGAAAAGTAACCAAGACAATCTTAAAAGGGATTAATTAAAATTCTAGGAACACTAATTCAATCCTGAACTTAAGAGCTCTGTGTATTTTTCTATCACCTGATTTGACTTCCTGATAAGAGTTTCAGTGAGGTGAAACATAAGGTGGAACAATACATCCGACAAAAGCACGTGAGAAAATGTGAAAGAAGTTAAAGCAAAATAAATGAGCGGAGACTGACACATTTGGAATCTCCAAAGGAGAAAGTATGAGAGAAGAGGACAGAGCCACATCTTAAAAGTAAATGTGGGCTGGGGATATAGCTCAGTGGAATAAGCACCTGCCTAGCAAGCGCAGGGTCCTGAGTTCGATCCCCAGTACCGCAAAAAAAAAAAAAAAAAAGTAAATGTGACTAATGTTTTCATGAATTTGATGAAAGGTATCAAGTCTGATGAACTACAAATACAAGAAATTTTTAAAAACTTAACAACCATTGATGAATTCCTACCATATTGTTTAGTGAAGTTGTGTATTGTTTCTAACGCTTTTTCATATTATTTTTATTCTCTTTAATGGTTTGATCAATCTTGCATTGTTACATCTGGTGATCTGAGCACCTTCACTGAAGATAACAATATGTAATACAACAGCCACTGTTGATTCCTATCATTTGGTTTTGCACCCTTGTATCATTTTTATGTTTTTGTGCTGTTTTGTTGCTGTCTATGTTGCCATTGTAATTTTTAATTCTCTTTAAAATAAAAAAACTTAAAAGACATACCCCATGAAAAGTAATAAAAATCCAGACAAGGAAAACATTAGTAAATCTATAGAAAAAGGAAGAAACACTATTTTAATTCAGCAATAAAAAGGATAACACTTAAGTTGTCAATCAAAATGAGTAAAAAAAAGCAATGAAAATTTAATATAAAAAATCAAATGTCAGTTTGTGAAAACTAAGTTGACTCCCATCAAGATTAACTAGGACAAAAATGTGGAAACTGCTAATTTTAAGAATGAAGTAGGTATAGCTCTTAAAGACATCATAATCAAACTCACTACCAATGATACAAAACAAAATAGAAAATCTTAAAATTTTAAATTTAATTGAAATAAATGAAAATATAATTACAAAAATCTTTCCATGAGAAATCTTCATGTTAATGAACCTCACTAGTTGAATTTTCTCAAACATTCAAAGAAGAAATCAGGTCAATTTTGCACATAATTTCCAAGAAATGGAAAAAGAGCAAACACTTTTCACATCATTTTACAAAGTTAGCAAAACAATGATAATACAATTTGAAATGTCATTAAAATGAAAAAAATACTGATACTGTCAACATAAAGCAAAATATTTAAAATAAAAGTTAATGAGTAAAATATTTAACTAAACAATATATATTGAAAGAAACTAGATTTAATGCAATATATAGGTTGAATTGACATTTAATAAATAAAAAATAGTACCAGCTAGGTCAGGTCATCAAGTTAAATGACCACTAATGGATGAGTAGTTAGAAAATATTATACAAACAAACACATACATATCATGGAATATTTTTAACCATAAAAAGGTATGAAATCCTGTCATTTGCCAGAACATGGTTACACATGGAAGATATTAGGCTAAATAGAATAAATCATAAACTGAAAAATAAATTCCATATGACCTCACTTATGAGTAAAATAAAAAAGTTGATCTCATAAAAGGAAAGAGTTCAGTGGTGGTTAGCAGAAATTCGGGACAGTAAGCAGGAGAAGGTGGTGTGAAGAAGTCAGTTGACAGTGATAATGAGAAATCAGTGAGAATATCCGAGAAGTTTGGGTAGGGGAATAATACCTTCTAAATTCTTATTTTCTATGGCACAGCAGGGTAAATAGAATTAACAACAACATTTTCTGTATCTCAATGTATTTAGCAAAAGGACTTATGTGAATTGATCACTACTGTATATATATAATATATATGTATACACATTAAACTTTTATTTAAAGTTAGCAGTGTAATGTTCAAAATTCACAACAAAAAGAAAACCAGCAGATTTTGTAACACCTATATAGGAAAAACATCTAACTACTATTGCAGAAATTACATTACAAAATAGCAAGAATTGCTATAAAGTCACATTCTTTAATGAAAGACACCACGGTACTGGTCAAGGATCAGTAACTTGATAAAGATAGTGCAAAACCAAGTGCGGTGGCACATACCTGTAATCCCACCATGCTGGGAGGATGAGGCAGTAAGATTATAAGTTCAAACCTAACCTGAGTAACTTAACAGTTTGCAAAATAAAACAAAAAGAAAACTAAAAAGCACAGGCTAAATAAAGCTCAGTGTAAGTGCCCTGAGCTGAATCACCAATACAAAGAAAGAAAGAAAGAAAGAAAGAAAGAAAGAACCAAAAGAATTCCACATGTCCACAGATTCGCAACTACATTCAAGCGTATTCTATGGCACAGGGGCTCTACAACTCAAGGGTGAAATGACTGGCTATGTAATGAACGACGCTGGGTCAGTTAGACTCCCACATGGAATAAAAAAATGAGTTGTATTCCACACACAGAAATGAACTGTACATTTGGTTTAGAGAACTAAATACGAAAGAACAAGTTTATTGTTAAACAAAGGATGTTATAGCAATGAGTAGAAGCATGGCAAATAATTTTTAAAATAATGTCTCATAAAGCCTTAAATATCTTATTTATAAATGTAGAAGAAATTAGGGGGACAAAAATTCTTTTAAAAGGTCACACTAATTATTTCCAGGAAAAATCAGCATTAAATGCTAAAATTACAGCATGTTTGCAGCATCTCATTTTCTTCAAAATTTTCGCTGAATGAAATTGAAAAAAGAAATGTTTACTTACAATGGGTAAAAATAGCAGAAATCATGAAACTGATAGATCCTGAGTAATGCCATTAATAACACATATTACCATAATGCTCTTAATATGAATCACTGAAAAGTAACTATCATTTTTGTTGTAGTCTGTCAAAAATGAACAGCATAATTTCATCGTTCAAAACATCAACTAAATGCCAGTTGAGGGACATGCTATAAAGCAATTTAACCATTACACTTCAAAAGTGTTAGATTTTAAATGAAAAAAAAGTGTCATAAATGGAAAAAGAGTAAGGAAAATAGAAAAGTAAATGCAGCATAAGAGCCCAATCAAATATTAGAACAGAAAAGGAGCATTAACCAAAAAAGAAACCCACTCTGTAAAACCAGAACAAAATGTTGTTTAATTATTAATTTCATACTAGTGTCGATTTCTTTGTACATAAATGTTTACATGCTAACATTATGGGTAACTTTACTGAAGCAGTTGGTGACTGAAACAGACAGTTATGCATTGAAAAAGTCTGTGTCTACATATAATATTTACCTCTGACAAGAAAAGTATTTTATATTAAAAACTCCAACAAATAAGGACATTAAAAGGCAGTTCAGTAGAAAAGCACACAAAAGGTTTGAATAGGCATTTCACAGAATTCAAATGGACAGTGTGTAGGTTAAGAAACATTCAACAACATTAACTAACAAAAGTATGCGAATTAAGAACACCACCATGGCTTCTCAGCATTTTGGCTAAGATCAAGTGCAAATTAAAGGGGCTTGGGATTTAGCTCAGTGGAATAAGTGCTTACCTAGCAAGCGCAGGGTCCTGAGTTCAATCCCCAGTACCCCCCCAAAAAAATAAATAAAAAAATAAAGTATGGCTTTCAGTGTCATCTTTGTGCTGGTAAACTGATCACTTCTCCAATGACCAGGGCTGATCACTATTTGGGGCTGGGGATATAGCTCAGTGGAATAAGCGCCTGCCTAGCAGGGTCCTGAGTTCAATCCCCAGTGCCGCCAAAAAAAAAAAAAAAAGAACAAGTGCAAATTAAAACCGCCATTATATAATGCCATGCATCCAATGTAATGGTTTTGAGTTAGAAAACAAACTGCAAATGTCAAATGGAAATAAAGGATTAAAACAACATATGCGCCATTGATGACAATAAAAGCTGAATTAAGCATTTTGAAAGATCCTTTGACAAATTCCGTTAAAGTCTGGAATGTGAGATTCCAGCTGATATCAAATCAGTTCTACTTCTAAGCATCTCACATACCTATTACTAATACACTGAAAACTGTATTATTTGAATCAATAACATTATAAAACTCTATAAACAGGATATACTGACACTACATATATGAACACTCTAAAATAGAAAGAGGGACAAAAGTACAGCTACATGCAACTCACAGTATGGTAAGCCTTAGGAAAGAAGTATTGAACTGGGAGATCTAGAATTACAAAATAATCTGACTTAAAAAAACAAAGATAGGCAAAATCACACTTTATTGGAAAAAAGGTGAAGAGTGGGAAGTGTTACTGTAGGAGAAGGGGTCACTTGGTTATGCAATATGCATAGCATCTTGCATTTTCATTAGAGTAATGATGATATGCATAGTTTGTGAAAAATTCAAAATTGTTTATAAGAAGGATGTTTGAGAAATACTATGAGTGGTAAATAATTTTAAATATCATAAATCCCTAATAAAAATATAATTGATAATATGATGCCTGTGTCATATGTGAACAAAAATACATATTTGCAAAGTATATATTATCATAAATAATCTGTTAGTCATTAGAAAAAATTATAATACATAGAAAATAACCCAGTTGTACATTCCATATGTGAAAAAATAACCAAAAATCACATATCAGGCTCAAATATATTTTATATAATTAGTATGTTATTTTTAAATTAGCAGAATAAATTTAAAATTCGTGTATATATTATATTTAATTAGTTCCATTATTTCAGGAGCTTAATGCTGTCAAAGTCAGTGAAAGTAAAAGTCTCCATTGTTTATTTTTAAATTGGCTATCACAGAGTTTTATCATTTTTGTTTTATTTTCAGTAAATGTTATGACCTGTATCTAGATGTCTCCCCAGATCCTCATGTGGTAATAGGTGGGGCCTTTCAGAGGTGGCTGTATCTAGGGTGTTTGCTGCTGGGAACAAGGATGTGATGCTGGGACTGATTCATGATGTGATACTAGGATTCAGGCTGCCCCATCTATTCCTATGATCACAGTTTTAATCCATATTCACTCACCCTTATTCACATTTACACACTCTAGTCTATCCCACTTCTGAAAAGCCCTACCTGTGAGTGCAGGAGACTTTGCAGGAACATCCAGACACAAGCCATGACAGTATTACATCCAGTTCTTCTGAAGTTAATTGAATCTCCATAGTGCAAAGATTTAACCTGCAGAGGATATTTCAACTTCCTACTTTTTATACAAGAGAAAATCCATGTATATTTTTCCTCACAGTTTTATTCTCTGATATTTGCTTATTTTTCTTGACATGAAGTACTCATGAAAAACAATGACAGATTCTTCTTCGTGAAGTAATGAAGGTTTCTGTATGAGAGATCCATGAGGGTTATTCTATTAGAACATTTTCCAAGCACATTTTATCAAATTATAGAGTTCAATAAAAACTGGATAAACATTATATCATAAAGCAAACCCCAAAACTTTGTGTTAAAGTAATGCCTAGTGAAAATAAAAATGAATAATGAATTTGAGATCTGTCTGTAGGAAAATAAATACCCTATTACGACAAATAAATGTACTGAAGTTCATACCCTGCAGAGGTAGAACTGAGTTGATTTTATTTGAAATTAGAAAAACATGTAATGTTGGTAATAGTGTTGAGTATTTAAGGACCATTAAAGCTTTCAACAACAAAACTGTGTAACTATATAATCATGTAAATTTTTGGTAGCCATGCCCAATCAACTCCTGAATTTGATTTAATTTGATAGGTGTGAAGTCACAGAGGGATATCAATTACTAATACCAGCTGTCTTATTTACTTTTGTAGAATGGAAATTTTTCTATATTACTTGAACCCGATCATGGAGGAGTTTCCTAATAAACACACAGTGAACAAACAAAAACATGACTGAATCAATATATGTATTTGTAAAGATAAAGACTTAATTTCAATGGAGTAGAAAACTAAAACCTTTAGTATTGCCTCAGTATACTTGCACTTGTATTGCTTTCTCGCCTTTCAAAGGTAGGTCAATAAAAGAAAAAAGGAGGGGCTGGGGGTATAGCTCAGTGGAATAAGTGCTTGCCTAGCAAGCGCAGGGTCCTGAGTTCGATCCCCAGTACTGCAAAAAAAAAAAAAAAGAAAAAAAGGAATGTGTTCAATTCTTACTAAAATATTTTTTAAAATAGCAAAGAGATCACATTAACCATCTTAGTTACTTTTCTCAGTGCTAAGGCAAAAACACCTAGCACCCACAAGTTCAAGAAAAAGTTTATTTGGCTCACAGTTTGTAGAGTTCTCAGCTCCTGGTTGGGTGGCTGTAAGTCAGGGTAGCATGGTAGAAAGACATCACAGCAGGCCGAAGGCAGAAGACCACAAGGCAGCAAGAAGCAAGTGACAAAAAGCAAGCAGTGACCCTCCTTCTGTCCTTTACAGCCCATCCAGTCTAACCACCCTTAGAGTTACTCCACCCCACTGACTGATTTAGCATTATTATTGGTGGGGTAACAGGAAGGCCCATACTGGGTATAGGTAGTACCACCCAAAAGGAGAGAAGTTTGAATGGGATAAAAGAGCAGAAGAAAATTTCTGGAGCTGCCTACTGCTTGCTACCTCCTGTCTGCTCTGCCGTAGACCGCTTCCTCTCTGCGACACCTTTCTGTCAGGCCCCACTGCATGGAGACAGTTGACTATGGATAGAAACACACTTTACGAAGGGTGAGCTGAAAGAAATCTTTTCTCATGTAACTTGCTGGTTTCACAGAGTTGAACTTAGCAATAAGAAATGTAACAAAGAGAAATCTACCACAAAATTACTATGAAAGAAAGATGACTAATCATTTTTATTTATTAGTACATGTTTGTAGTATTTATCATATGCTTGTAGGGAGTCCACACGTGTACACAACATACCTTAATTCTCTTTGCATTCCTTTTCGCCTCCTTCCTTTCCCGCCCACCCATCTCTTGATCCTCTTCTTTTTTTTGTACATGTTCTGAAAGTGTTTTATAAATAGCAATTGAAATTTTTAAATGGATCTATTTTAAAATCTTCATTCCTTTGAAGTTTGAAATCACTAAAATAATGCAACTAAATTGGAATTTTTAGAGAATATTATACACATTAAGAAAAAATGAATGGTCAAGCTTAATGGCAGATTTATGAATATCAAACCTAAAAATAACTTTAAGGGGACTGGGGATATAGAACAGTGGTAGACCACACACACTTATATGTGGAAGGCCCTGAGCTACATCCTCACTACCAAATAAATAAATAAATAAACTTTAGAATCCATAAAGACAATTGAGAATATTGGCCAATGTGGAGTTAAAGAACCAAAAAAATTTCTACAGGAAGTAAAAACAATGGTAGCAAACTGGAACAACCTAGAATGTGGAGGCTTATCACTTCAAATGGAATGTAGCTACATTGCCCACATGTAGGTCCCTTTAACACGTTACATATTTTTATTTAAAATTACCTCTGTCACATTGAGAATCAGATCAGAAAATGTTTGGTTATTGCTCATAATGATCAGGCATAATTTTAAAAATCCGGGAAAAAAATAAACAACTGTGTTTTTATCTGTACTTTCACATTTTGTATTGTTCATTCTTCAGCACTCATATTCAAAGTTCCTCCTTTTATATCCTTCTCTCTGAAGAATGTGGTTTCAGTTGGACTTATAGAGCAGTCTGGCTCTATAATGAGTTATTTTTTGCATATGAGCATGTCTTCATTTCACCTCCATTTCTGAAGACTATTTGGTAAATGTAATATTCTGGGCTGACAATTTCTCTTTTTTTATCACTTGGAAAATGATGCGATATTTTATTTTGGACCCCAGTGTGTCTAATGGGGAAGCAGCTGTCATTTGAATTGCTGTTCAAATGCAGTGATAGGTAATGAATCATTTCTCCCTAGCTATTTTAAAGATATTTTTGTTAATTTGCAGCAGTTTGCTTATGTTGTGTCTGGGCTGGAATTTGTCTGAGTTTATCTCTTGGGGTTTATAATTTTGCATTAAACTGAGAAGTCATAAGCCATTATTTCTTCAAGAAATGTTTTGAGCTTTACCCTCTTCCTTTGCTCTTTCTGAAATCATTGATGACACAAACATCCCTTTTTCTGTTATTGTACACAGGGCCTTAAATTCTGTTTTTCTCTTCATCTGTTTTATCTTTATTGTTCAAATAAAGTAATTCTTATTTCTCTACCTTTAAATTCACTGACAATTTTCTCTGTCACCACCCATGCTGAGATTTTTAGTTTGTATTTCTTATGCTAAGATTTCTACTTGGTACTACTTTACAAAATTTTAGCTAAGACTCTCTACTCCTTTATTTTTTTCTTTTTTCCTTTAAAAATAAAAGAAGAAAACATATTAACAAACAGACATCCATTTATAAAATAGCATAAGAACAGCACAAACAATAGAGAGTTACAGACAAAGTGGTTGGAAATTATCAATGGTTGTTGTGTTACGTATTGATTTCTTCAAAGTGGTTTCTCAGGAAAACAAATAGAGACATGCAATAATGGCCAAACCGGTAATCATTAACTATTCCTTTCAGTAAAGCAATAGAAGGCAGCAGTACAACTGTTAGCTATCCTGTATATACATACATACATGATTTCCTCTTCTTTCCCTTCTCCATTCCCACACACCAATTGCAAATTACTTTTCAGCAATTTCCTCTCATTTCACAATATCTATCACACCCACAAGTTTTTATTTACTCTATCAGGTTCTTACACTAGTGAGACAATACATTGCTTACACATGCAGTTCTGATTTATTTCACTTACATGTATAGTCTCTAGTTGTGACCATTTACCTATGAAAGCCTCAAGTTTATCTTTCTTTATAGCTGAATAATATTCTTTATAGCTGAGTTATATAAAAGTACCACTTTTTTTAATCCAATCCTCAGTGGATGAACATTTGGGTTGCTTCCACAATTTAACAATTACAAATTGTGCCACTATGAACATGGGTGCACATATATTTTCAGATCTTCTGGGAAGATACCCAGAAGGGGAATAGCGAGGTTGAATGGGACTTCTGGATCTAGTCTGCTGAAGAATCTCCAAACTGATTTCCACAGTGATTTCACCAGTCTACATTCCCACCAACAGTGGAGATGAGTTCCTATTTCTCCACAGCCTCACCAGCCTTTGTTATTGGTTGATTTCCTAATGGTAGCTATTTTTACTGAGATGAGATGAAATCTCAGCATTCTTTTAATTTGCATTTCTTGAATGACTAATGATGTTGAACATTTTTTCATATATTTATTTGCCATTTGTATTTCTTTATCTGATAAGTGTGTATTCATCTCAGCTCCCTATTTTTGGATTGGGTCTTTGAATTTGGAGGGGCTGATGTTTTTTTATTCTTTATATGTTCTAAATAGAAGACCTTTTCCCGAGGGACAGTCAGCTAAATATTTTTCCCAATTTGTGGGTTTTCTTTTTACTCTGCTGGTGATTTATTTAGATGTGCAAAAACTTTTCAGTAGGATGAGATCCCAGTTAGTGATTCTTTGAAATATTTCATGGCCAGTTTGGTTTTGTTCATCAACTGTCTGCCTACCCCTATGTCTTCAAGGTTTTTACCTACTTTCTCTTCCAATAGATTTAGTGTTTCTATTTTAATGTGGAGACCTGTGATCCATTTTGACTTGAGTTTGGTGCATGGTGATAGAGCAATAGCCTTTTAAATAAATGGTACTGGAAAAATTCATTTCTCACCTGTCTCTATTCTTTAAAGTATCACATTTGACTTTGGATCATTTTTTTTCTGACAAGTGATTTTAAAATCTCATTTCATAATTCCAACACATATTGGTATCCACTCAATTCAATGGACACATCCTTTTTTTTTTTTTCTTTGAGCTGACAGATAATGTGGGGCTGTATCTTGCATGTTTTAAGAATTTTGTTTTGAAACTCTGATTCTTATTTAAATCTTCTGTTGTATAGGAGGTGGTCAACTTGCTTATGTTCAACCTGCATTACGTAGCCAAATTTTGGGTATTGGTCCCATTGTCAATTTGGTTGTGCAGACCTTTTGTGCTGCAAGTTTGATCTGCCCTCCTTATTATGCTACCCAGATGAAAGGGCTGTGCCTATACAGTTGGTGAGGAAGCACCTGACTGGAGAAAATAGCTCTGCTTTATTTGTGCTTGGTGGAAACTGCTGTTGGAACTTCACTGGCCATCTCCATAGCCACAGTAAGGTAAGAGCTGGGACCGATATCACCTTACTACTGGAAAGCAAAGATGGAAGACAGGACTTTACCTGCAAACTCTACCAAGAAGCTGTGTCACTTCCTTATTGCAGGGAGACAGTGAAATGCAGTATATCAGACTTTGTTCACAGCCTGCATAATGCATGATGGAGAACGGGAGGGGAATGATGATGTCAATTCTCTTTGAATTATTGACAGTAGCCATGGTGACCTGGGAAAGTAGTGTCCCAAAAAATATGTAAAATGAGTCATTCAGTGTCAATATATATTTGAAAGCTGCTTTATGAGTGAGTAAAAGTTCAATATATATCAAATATGAGTTAAGGAGAACAGAATGTTTTGCAAACCTTATGCCCTAACAGTTAGTATTTCATAATGTAAGGTCATAAGAAAAACCTCAGTACCAAAGCATAATTTATTTTCTGCAGAAATTCTAACATGAAAAAGTGCATAGCAAAACATGTGTTTTGTATTTCCATATGTTATTTTCCAAAGATTTGGTTGATAACTATTTTTCCATTATCAATTTTATCCTCTTGCCTACTCCAGATATTTATGTAAATGCCTATCCTAATGGCCACACATTCATTCATGCATTCAGTCATGCATAGACTGTTCGGAACCATGCTGACACGAAAACAATATTGCCTTTTCCATTTAAAATCAGCACTGTAGGTAATGGGTTGTCGTAAGTGGATAAGAGAGATTTTAGACTAGAGAATTTTATGATTATTCCTCAATAAAAAATATTTTTTACTTGTTTTAACAAAAAATTATCCCAGGCTCATTAAAATGAGTTTAAAATATTGAATGACTCCATCAATGAAGGATATTGATTAAAAATAATGATGGAATGAAGTGACTTTTGTTATTTGTGTCAGAAAAATAATAATAACTGAGAATTTGTGGAAAGAAAAGGAACTTTAGAAATACCTTAGTATTTTAGAATAAATTTAAGTTATTCTACAACACTGGGAAGGAAAAAGAGAGATGATCTTGATACCTCCTTCGTGATATTTCAAAAGTTCAAAACATATTCAGCTCTCAAGAAATTGAAAATCTTAATGCCACCTGTGTTTCCTTCAGGTTGTTTAAAATTGTATCACACTGTCTTCGCAATGTATAAGGAAACAAGATTAATGAAGTTGTAATAGCCTGAATATTTTCTTCTTAGGAGGTATGTTTTTCACTCTCTCCACCAATGGAAAAAATAATCAAAATTTTTAAAATAGAGCATTAGAAACAGCAAAAAAGAAATTGTCACATTTCCTGCTGCTATAAAGCTATTTTAATTGTACTTAGATCATTTTGAGTATTTTCAGCCAAAAATTTCCTTCAGGCTCCCTGAAGCACATTTCTCAGGAGGGGGAACAGATTTCTTATTATTGTATAATAGAACTTAATATATTAAAATGACATTTGAAAATATCAAAAAGAAGCAACTTCGAATATGTGTTTTTATATGCATATGGGTATGCACAAACACACACATATACACATGTCAAAGCTTGAATCTTTGAACAACTCATAAATCTCTCAGTCTTTTAAAAATATGCTATTAGCAAATTTCAGTAATTTTAAAGAAAACTAAATGGGTGACACATATGATCCACTAATAATGTTAAGTGATGGCACATTTGCAGATGATGGTAATGAGGTAACAAGAGAACTGGACTGAGTGAGTGTGTGTAAGTCAGTGGCACTTGCCTAGTGTGTGTGAGGCCCTGGATTCACTGCAGAGAGAGAGAGAGACAGAGAGAGGGAGAGAAAGAGAGATAGAGAGAGACTGAGAGAAAAAAGGTAGTCTCTACCTTTTTCTTGTCTAAATAAATAATACTTATTTAAACTATTTTCATGAACAATTACTATGCTCCAAACACTATGTCAGTCACAAAGGTAATGCAGTGTATCCCAACATAATTTACAAAGGAACCAGAAACATGGTAATTATTTTCTAAAGTTATCAATAGGATGATTGATTCTTTCAGATTTATATCCTCTTTTTTCAGGTGACCACCTTGTGTAGAGGGATCATTGATCCTTTCTAAACAACCTGCACTAAAATTTTTCATACCTGTAATTTACAAATAACAAAACAAATTATTTTAATCTGCTTATATGTGATAAAGATATTACCATAATATAAACTATACATTTACCGTAATAAAATGTTTATGAATACTATGATAGGATTTCAGTTTTACTGATATTTTGGCAAACACATTCCAGAGTGTCTTTCTAACCTAAGAAACAAATGCTATGAATCTCTTCCAGAGTTATATTTTATTACCTTGTAAAGTACCTACTGAATTGACAAAACAGAAACCTCAAAGTCATCAGCTCTTTATGTTGCCCTTTGAAATCTATATTTCTCAACAGAGGGTAATTGGCTTATTTACATTCTTGCTTCAATTTACATCAGGAGCTAGTAAAGTGCGCTGTTGCAGAGCTTGGGTGGGGGGACCAGACTACTGGTCTCAGAGCAGGGCTTCTCCACTTGGGGTTGTTTTACATCATCATCATCTCTCTGTCATTCAACTGAATTACATGTAAAATATTCAGATGAAAATAATTGTGTCCATCTTGCTGAGACATGATGATGTATGTTAGATATTTTCAAACACAGAAGAGAAAGGAATATCCAGAAAAACTGTGGCAGTTAATTTACATCCATCACTTTACTGCAATCCACTGACATATGAGATAGGTCTCTTTTCCTTTTATCAGAAGGCGCCTTTAAGGCTCAAAGTGATTGTGATGGGTAGATGCCAGTCAGGCTCTGTGTAGTCAGTGCATGCCTACTGCCCACAGCGATGATCTTGTGAAAGGGAGCTTGCCAAGGTTTCTAAGACATCTTCGGTTAGCGTTGTCTCTGTTCTGTCAATGGATTATCTTTAACAAGAAAAAGTTCTTCTCTCCGAATATGTCACAATATGGTTTTAACTGTTCAAAGAAATGAAAACTGCCCAAGTGAGAGCAAACAAAAGATGTTTCTCCGGGCTTGTTATGGAGAGCAAGAAAACAAGTCAAAGGAAGAGGGTTAGGGAAGTTTGATAGTGGAAGGAGGAGAAAGCTGCAGGTGTTCACTTCCTGAGAGCTGTTGTCTCATGGATAGTTCACATTGTCTCTCTGGAAGGGAGCCATGTGTATTGTTAACTCCCTGTGCATTTAGCCTTCTCCGGTTTGGTCCAAGTTGGAAACTATCCAAAAATTCAGGAATCTGACTATTATTAAACGACATCTGGTCATTTTGAGACAATTGTTGTTGTGGTGATTATTTGTCTTCCTGGATTGGGTGCAGTAAACAGTAGACTGAAATATACAAGTGAGACAATTCAGAGGCAAGTAAGAAAAATAGAACTGAGATGAGTAACAGTGACGGGGAAGTATACTTAGCTGCTGGCAGACAGAGACCTCTGGTAAGTGATGAGGAAATAGGAATTGTACCACATTCCAGTAGCCAAAGGGCAAACGCTGGTAAAACACTTCTACATTAAGTGATACTTGCTTTGGAAACTGCAGAGCCAACCTGTTATCTAAAAATTAGTGATAGTTGTAGGCTGAATGAGTAAGGTATGGCAATACAGTTGTACTTTAAAATGATCTACACTACCCTCAGGAACAACAGTTCCCAATTATTTTGATTCTTCCTCTGGGTAGAAAAAGTAGCTCCATTTGTTGGATGTAAAGTGGTGAGAATTTTCTGAAATGAAGTGACAGCATCTCTGGATGAGTCACCAATTAGCCATTAGCCTTTGGGTAACAGTATTTTTCTACCTTCACATAAAATAAAAGCTACACTACACTCTCTCTATGCTTTCAGGAGTCAATGTACCAGCCAGAGTCATTCCTAGGTCCATTATTTATGTGAGTGAACGCTGTGCCTGTTACCAGAGGAATAACAAAGGCATAATAATACATTTTATTCCAAAATCAAACTATGCTTGAATTCATTTGACCCTGTGGGGCCAAAGTACTTATCAGTATGAGAAGAGAAGCAGAAAACAATATCGTACTGAAGCACAGTGTTGTTACCAAAGGAAGTTTACCTTAGCGGATCTTATCATAACCCTTTTCTGACTTGGTTTTCTAGCTAGAAACAAAGCACTTTAGAGTCATCATGAAAACACTGCGTGTAATTGGGACAGACTCTGTGTAGTGTGGTACAGGCACCTAACAAAGCTCTCTCCATGAAATTCTTGTTGGGGTAAACTTTGAATACAGAATTCCCATACAAGCTGTAACTCTAAGCAAGTATTTTGTGCATAAAGTGGAACTGAAACAAAATAAGAAAGACATTTTTCCTTAAGTCTAGAAACATTTTCTATGATTGTTTGATTTCCAAAAGGGACTCTTAAATCAGAACGGTCTTTTTATGGCCTCTTCTGTTTGCATGAAACCACACTACATAAACATATATCAGTCTGAATAAGAACAATAAATGCAATTGTGTTTATTTCTTTCCCCTGAGGCTAACACAGGGAATAGAATAAACTGTCCAACAATGAATAAATCGTAAGTGGGTCTTAAAATTTTAGATTGCTTTGGGGAAGTGATGAACTTTTAGTTTCAATGACAATATAGTTTTCTTAATTAATTAATCAAGTCTTCAAAGATTAGGTCATTGTTAATAGCTCCTTAGTAGTAAACGGTTGCATAGCAAAACATTGAATTTGAAATTAATTTGGCTCCAAAACATAACAACTTATTAATAAAACAGTATTGTTTTCTGTTGTTTTATATTCATTGAAAAAGTTATGATTACTTTGAAACAATTCATCATTTTTGGTGTCTAAAACCCAAGATTCTAATTTTGCACATGTACCCGTAAATACATGTTATATAAATCCATATATACACAATATAGTTGGATATACAAACATGCAAATCTTTGTTTATGATGTTAGGAGTAATATTAATTTTCTAAGGCTAATTTTATCCAAACCAAAGAATCAAACCAATATTTCCGTGTTCAAAAAATATGCCAAAAAGTTCTATAAAATTGTTTCATAATTGTATATTAAGATACAAAAGCCTATAATTTTTATAAACACTTTATTTTTATAAAGCATTTTAATGTTAGTGTAAGAGAAATTAAAACTGTGAAAATCTGTGTTAAAAAAGCTATACTAGGATTTTTCTACTAAACATAAATTCTTTCATCGTTCTGGATTCAGAGGCATGACTGTAAAGTTAGTCACAGACTTCAGAGAGTATTGTGGAAGCAAATATGGTGTATGTGTTGCTTTAAGTACAAAAAGGAGATTAGCTGATACCATAAAGATAATGGATTCCACAAGGGGTCCTGCTCGAAGCAGGGCAGATAAACTCTGGGAACACGAAACTCAGGAAAGACAGAAAGAACAACTCTGGGTGACCTCTGAGAACTCTGCCGTATGTGCCTCCATTTCACACAGGTGGACAGGCACACAAGGAGAGCATCCAGGGGCTGGGCGGTGACGCCGAGGGCATTCCTGATTGAGAAGGGAAATTCCTATCAGGACAATTTTCTTTCTCAATGCTTCGGGGATTATCTAATGCAGGCAGAAAGTACAGACTGACATACTCAACTGCCCTCCCAATCCAGGCTTTTATAGTTTGAGACAGACTGTATTGATTCATACATATCAGATTTGATGTATCCAGCACAAGTGTTGTAGAGAATTTCATGCCTATTACGCTGGACAGATAGACTTTTGACTGAATTTTTTTCTCTATTTATGCAGCTTTTGCATAGTTTGAAAATTTGTGAGTAAAACAGACCCAGTTTATTTTGTACCTGCTATGTGGGAGATGATGGAACCATATCTACAAGCTCCATCTTAAAAATAGGGAACCACTCTATTTTACTTAGTTTCAGAAAGTGGTGTTTTTATCTACCACTGCATAAAAAAGCATTCCAAAATTACAGACAAAAACAATAGTCACTTTGCACGCTGTACTGATCCTAAGAACTCAGAAAGAGTTCAGCTAGGAACATAACCTTTAGGTATATCATCAGTTGTAAACAATGATGGCTATATGAGGTATGCTCAAAAATGCACATGTTTAAAACATTATTTTAGTAAAATATACCTTGCCATTTATCCCCCTCAAAATAATCCCTTACTTTGAGCTCACTTTTTTTGTACCGTTTTAGTATACGTGCTACTGAAGCGAGCACTAAACTCACTTTTCCCACTAATTCTCACCGCTTTCTGAAGAAATTCTGGAAGTGCTTTATTGTGACGGTCTTTACTTGGGCTTCCTGGCTGTTTTCATCTCCTGAATCCACTCACAACATTTCCCTTTCACGCTCATTTTGACTTTGGAGAAGAATCAAAAGTCACACAGTGCTAGGACCAGTGAATAAAATAGGTGAAATCATATTGTAAATGTTTACCAGCTTGTCTTTCCTTGGATGGCATTCACCGATTCTTGACCACCTATCACAGAAACGTTCATACAAAAGAACAGAACTGCCTCCGAAAGTAGAAACAATGATGGGATTAGGGTGATCGAAGCAAGGGGGACTCTCTTGAGGAAGTGTAACAGCAACATTTCTTTACTTAAATAGTTCTTTTAAACATTTGGTGTGGGCTGGGGATATAGCTCAGTGGACTAAGCGCCTGCCTAGCAAGCGCAGAGTCCTGAGTTCGATCCCCAGTACCGCAAAAAATAAATAAATAAATAAACAGTCAGTGTGGTTTTGGTGAGAGCAGCTAAACGTGTGAGCAAAACTCCCCCCTCGTTGAGTCATGGAATCTGTATCTGTGAACTTTTCATGTATCCCATTGGTGAGGCTGAACTTACACTTCATTCCAGCATGTCAGCTCAGCAGTACAATTAAACTGCTTACTGGAACCCTCAAGAGAGAGTTTCAAGTTAACAGTGCCGGAACCACCATGCCATAAATGCTGTTGGAGATGTAAGGATAAAGGCATCTTTATATACCATTGGTTAAAATGTTCACTACTATACCCTCTATGGAGGTCAGGACAGTGGATTCTAAAATACCAAAAGTGCAACTACCTTATGACCCAGCTACACCACTCCTCAGCATATAACTGAAGAAAGTAAAGTCAGGACACTACAGGGACAGCTACATACTCCTGTTTTGGGAGCACAGTTCACATGAAGTGAGATAAGGCCAAGTACACAACGGCTAGGTGGGTAGAGAAAATGTGGTGTGTACACATCTAGAAAGTAGTATTCAGCCACAAAGAATGAAATTAGGTCATTTGCTGGAAAATGGGAGGAACTGGAAATCATTACATTAAGCAAAATAAGTCTGACCGAGAAAGATCATTATCTCATGTTTTCATGATATTTAGAATCTGAAAAGGATGGTGTGAAAATAAAAGGGAGATGACTATTAGGCAAGTGGAAGGGAACACGGGGGATGGGTTTAAGGGAACGTAGTCGAGGAGAGAGCTAGCATTCAAATTATGTCTTTATTTATGTATATAAATATGTATATTCAAATGTCACCATGAAACTCAATGTTCGGTAAAATATTTTTAAAACAAAAAAGAGGAAAAGGAGAAGACGGAGAAGGAGATGGAGAAGGAGAAAGAACAAAGAGGGAATATGGAAAGAGGCAGAGGGAAAGGAAGAAGAGGGGAGAGGAGGGGGAAGGAGAACAGGACGGAGGAGAAGCGGCAGCAGAAGGAAGAAGGCGAGACAAAGGCAGAAGCGCGTGGTGCCATGCCATCTCTGCCATTCGCTACCGCTTAAGAATATCACAGACCCTTGCCCATTTTCAAGGAGAAGAAATGGATTTCTCCTGTTGAGGCTCAGAATGTAAAAGAACATGTGTATGTATTTTTAAAACACCACACAGAACACCTGTAACATGAAAAACACTTGGCAGACACCAGGTCTGTAAGAATCAATGTCTCTTCCAAGACACTTCAGTGTAATAAAATAAGAGAGTTACAGGAAAACTCCAAGCAAAAACATCACATTTTCTTTCAATACTCCCAAGTGGGGCATTTTTCTGGCTTTATATTTTTCAAATTTGCAAACAACAGTACCAGCTGTAGAAGTAACAGCACTACATAATCAAATTTTGCCTTTGTTTCTCAAATAATATATTACAAATTCAATACATACCCTCTGAATGACGGAGTAATTTATGCCAACTTTAACATAAAAGGTCTCCAGATATGAGGGTCTTCTCTCCGTGCTTTTGTGTAGTTCCCACTCTTTTCATTTGTGTGCTCGAATTTCTGCTTCCTTCCAGTTACATAAAGGCGAAGCATTGAAACCATCCTTTTGTATGCTCTGCCTTTGTGACTGATGGTAGTTTAAGATGGTACACAGCCGCCATAAATAATAGAATTTAATTCCACTATAAATTTTTAAATTGCAAAGGTGAAACAACAGAAGCCCCTTTTGTGAGAGAGCGATGTCAAGCAGATGAATGATTCCTCCACAGGAGAAAGCAACTCGCAGCCAGTACCTGTCATACCCTATCAGAGGCATGTAAGGCAGGTGTGTAAGGCATTCAGGTGTAATTTACAAACCCACCAGTTCCTGCCTATTGTGCCCTGACTCTTCCCTCAGTCTCTCTCTGCCTGATAGAATAGAACAATGCCATCAGCCGGCCTCTGTTCCTCTCACCCTTAACTACCGTGCATATAATTATCCACAGTGTAGGTTTCTCTTGAGATTCTGTTATTTTTATTAGAGAAAGCATATGACAGTGATTGCTTCTTTTTGTTTTTTGCTTATCAACTTATGTTTTTTTTTTATTTTCCACCTGTTACGCCTCATTATATTTTCAACACTTGATTATTTATTTTTGAGAACTGGGTCACTAGAGTCAGACTTGTCATCTATGACATTGAAAAGACAGAAGTTTTATTTAGCTGACAAAAACTTAATTAAGATTACATAGACTATGAGGGAAATATGACAACCACCCATGCGATAAAAGCATGCAAAACATTTTTTGTACTATGAAGACAATTATGGATACATATACATACATATATGTGGCAGAGGGCAGGGGTGAAGAGTAAAAGCTATGTGTAGATTTGAGAAGGCCTTTCAGAAACACGTGTCTATTTAAATGATGATGGACGCAAATTACACTATCATAGTTTACAGATAAGAAATTAATTGGACAAAGTATAGATGCAATTTTCTGTAATATCACAACACAAGGCTATAAGTAAAGGCAGTTTTCAACGAGCTTTTCATTTTTGTAGTGATTGACTCACAGAGACATGACTCTGTTTTAAAGACAGAAGACTATAGACCAGAAAACCAGTGTATGACCAATGTCACGATTTTTCTGGTAGTGCTGCATAGGTGAATGAGGAATGCATGTCTGCACTAACCGGCTAACTGTTCCACCTGTACAATCTTTGTTGATAGAAAAGAAAGGGAGAGGAGGGGGAACAATGGCACTTATCAATAAAAACACAAAATATAAAGTCGCACATAAGAAGCAACATGAGACATAGTTTGGGACACATGGAACTGTAAATAACTGTGCCACAACTTTTAAGATGAAACGCCAAGCTCTGCAAATCCCAAAAACCAGTTTCAGCTACTCATCCCAAAATGCCAATCGTGGAGGCACACAGTGCTGAAAAGCCTGAAAGGAGCTTTATCCTGCTTGGCCATTGTCAGGAAACAGATTATAAGACGTGTCTTTAAGGGCCTGGCAGCGCTTTGAGCTTTTATAGAGAAGGATAACAGAGGAAGGAAGTGGGGATTTGCACAGCTCTGAGGTCCCCTAGCAAGTAGCGTGGGTAACCCTGGTCCGGCTGTGGTCTGGTTGATTGGTATCTCAGGACTAGACCGCTGACGTCCCGGGAATCCATCATGACTTGAAAGGGCAAATCTGTTTCTATGAGAGTTTATGGCTTATGCTTAGGGTGACAGCCTTAGCTCTTGCAGGAAAGTCATTTCCAACTTTGAGGTGGAGTGATTTCATCACAGTTCTGCACATGCAGAGCTCTGCTTCACCTGGAACCCAAGGGGCCTGCAGGCTTAGGGCAATGACCGGAGACTTGTAGGCATTGCTGCAGGACAGTCGGGCATCACGACAAATCCTGAAAATTGCTTTTCGTTGCTATTATCTTTGTCTCTTCTTTCTTGATAGTGGATCGTATTGGTTCAGTCAACTGATCCCTAATAATCGTAGCCTAAGTAAATTTAGGCCAAATAAACTTTGTGCCACAGACACTTCTCAAGTGGTTTTCACATCTTAGTTAAGAACTGAGCAAGAATCTGACCCAAAGTTTTAAGGAAATGAAGACATATACAATGAAGATGCCACACTTTACCCTGCTTAGTTACCCATGAAGCTACCCATTGAGCATCTGCCAACTCAGGATTAAGTCCCCGTTACAACTGTACTTTTACTTTCAAACAAAAACAGAACCCTGGAATCAGAACATTAGTGGGCATTATGAATAACGGTACCAAAATGTGCTCAGAAAATAAAACAATTTCAAGAGAAAACACTGGGAAGGCAGAGCGCATGGCATGAAGATGTTCCAGAAACACTACTTACGCCAGGACACTTCATCATTCTGTCTTACCATATTCACTTCTTCATTCGACCTATTTCAAAAGCACACCCCTGGGAAGCAGGAAATGCAGATGCAGTACATGATTCCTAAAAACAAATGACTCTGTTGCATACATCCTGAACTGACCACAGCCTTATAAAAGGAGGCATGAGCACATTGGTTATCCATTGTTACATGACAAATTACACAGAATTAACAGCTTAAAAGAAGAAACATTAATCTTGTCATTTGTTCCAAACTCTAAGACGGGCTAATGTAGGTGGTTTTGGCTCGTAAAGGATCATTCAAGTGGTTGTCCAGAACACTTGCCTTCTAAAGGTTTGACACAAACAATTTGCTTCCAGAATACAGTTCCTCATTCTGTGCCTTCTTAAAGGGTTATTGTATAGAAAACCTCTTATATTATAACTAGAGTGAATATAGCTGGCAAGTGACCAGAGAAATTTAAGACTTAATATGCAGGTTTTTTCCTAAACTTGGATGTTACACACTCTATCATTTGCTACATCCTATTACTCAAGAGTAAGTCTGAAAATATATCCTACAGTTAATGGTGAAGAACTATGCTCTACCGTTTAAAACAGGCATAAAGAGAATCTACAAATTAAAAAAAAAATAGATTCAGTGGCATCACAGGTCTTACCAATCTGTGAGTCACCCTGCATTATATTTGTATGTTTATGTGCACCCATGTTGTGTTGAAGATTTTCTTAAAGATCACTTGCATTTTTGAGTAATTGGAAATCTAACCATGATTCTCCACAATAGAAAGAATACTAAGCATACTAAAAAGCAGAAACATAAACAAAGAGACAATGATAGACCTGCAAATGTGTCAACAACTAGTAAAAATACAGGATAGCATGTTCGTGTGAAACATAAAAATGCACCTCCTTGGTGGGCTGAATCTTTAAGTGTGAAACTGCCCTATGATACCCCCTGAAAAACATAAAGGTAACATCTAGGATTGGTGGAAAACACATTGCTTTAAAAACTATTTTTATGAAATGCCTTCAGGAGACTGGACAAGTAGTGTTGACAAGTTACATGGCTTTGTGATTCTGTATCTCTGTGATACTACAGGGCCATTTATTATCAACTGTGGCAAATATGTAAATTTTCTGTCAGTTGTAAATATCCTCCCAGTGTTCTATGATTTAAATTGGGGCATGAAATGTCTTCATCATTTCCGTTTCACTGATAAAATTTTGTTACTTACTGTGGGGGTCCGGGCTACTGCTGAGTTTTATTCCATAATTAGAGATATGTGAAGCAAAACAAAAGGCAAAGTCTCACTCATCCTGTATTGAATATTTACTGTGGTGAGAAGTTCACTAAATTAAAGTGCAAACCCGTCTTCAACCATGAAGAGGGGAAATTGTGTTTAAGATATTTTTCAAGCAGGATGATTTTGAAGACAACCATAAAATATTTCAAAATATTCTTCTGTCAATTTATAGAAAATTGGATAGGTCTGAATGAGATAATCTTATTTTGCTATACTATTTTTTCCATAATTATTTATGACAGGTATATGCACAAATGCCCTCTCTCTGTGTTCTGCAATCTTACACATTATGTTGAGATAGGCAGTCAATCACTGCTTACCTTCTGTAATTGATAGGTACAGGGCCATGATCTGATAACTTTGGGCTTATACTTTGGTCAATAATATCTTGTTACTAGAAAGTTGGGAAATACTAAATCTAATAAATACAAAATACAACACCCAGAATAAATTCTCAAGCCTGGAAGAAAGAGCTATAATCCAATAAACTTTACTTGTGTATTGTAGATATTTTGCTGGTTTTGCCAGTAGTTGTATAACTTTGAGAAGACAATTAACCTCTCTGTGCCTCAAGTCTGTATCTATAAAATTACTTACTCCATAAAGGCAGTGTGAGAATTAAGTGCAGTAATGTCTCCAAATCACTTATTTTGATCCCTAACTCACAGTGCGCACTCAGTAAATAGTGTGACTCAATAATGATTTATTTCATTTTATTTGAAGTTACTTGGGATCAGGGTTCCAGGGAGGAATGAAAGGGTTGAGAAATGACATATATGTTCAACATTATAACTTTGAGGGATCATATGTGTTCAACATTATAGCTTTGAGGAATCATAGGTGTAACTTATTATTTTTACCCTTTAGACAAATCTCTCACAGATTTCTATGGAAATTAAAGCATATGTATATGATCTAGGTGTATTGTGGCCCACATTTTGGACCAGAGGTGAGTAGTTCTAAAAGTACTTTTTGCTGGTTCACAGTGAGATATAAATGACATTGATGTGTGTGTGTGTGTGTGTGTACCCAATATACAATGTTATCACCAATCAAAGGACTTTTGTATAGAATTTTTAAAATATTAATTGAAATAAATTGTAAAGAAAAAAACTGATTCCTTAACAAATAACTTTGAGAAATATTGCTCCAGGGTTCATATAAAGTATTCCCAAAGCCTCTTTCACAGTATATCCACATGGCCAGGAATTCATAAGTGTAGAAAATACATATGTCTGCTGATGAAACCAAGGGGAATCTCTAATTTTACTTAAATCTGTTTTCCAGAATTGTGAAGTTCCACCATGGAGTTATAATTATAAGGATCTAATTGCCAAAGAAATCAGAAAACCAACAGGTAATACAGAGCCGAGACCTTATCACACAATGGACAAGAAATGACTGAAAAATCACAAGACGCCATTTAATGGTGTGAATATCCATGCAAAAGTCACCTAAATCAGAGACACCCCATCATTTCATATATCTGGAACAAAAAGTCAAGAATTCTGAATCCACATGTGCAGTTGAGGAAAAATACCCAATTAAAGGAGAGCAGAAAATTAGCAAGAACCTAGCAAATTCCTAAAATCTTTGTTGCCTCAGGTTGATACATGGGAAATTGCTAAGAATCTGAGTAAAGCACTTGCTACCACTCTTCTGCTAAAGTGATGGCTGTTTTCAGCAAAAATGTGCACTTTGCCTTAACAAGTAAGAAATCAATTTTCTCTAGTATCTCCAAAGCATGCAATTTTTCAGTTCTTATAGCTCTTTTAGATAGAATTCAATGGTCAATGCACCTTGTTCTTTCCAAGTACTAAATTAAAACTCATTCTTTCTATGTTTAAAGGTATGATTGGAATATCTTAGTGAGGAAAGTAAATGTGAAATTTATAAATTAGGCAATATAAATGGATTGAAACTGTAAATCCTCAAGTTCTTATTTAAAGGATCCTGCTAGAGGTCATTCAGTGACTTTTCTGATAGGAAGTCCTCAGGGATCTAAACCTCCAGCCATGATTTAAGAAATCTCATCTCACTGCTTTCATGCTTTTCAATTATATTTTTGTTTAGATACCTCATTACCCTCAAGACTTCAAAGTAATTAACATTTAATAGTACATTCACCATTCTTGCACCCTACGTGGCCTTCCTGAGTTTCTCATTTGTAAAAGTGACTTCACTCTCTTCTTAAGCATCAAGGCTGGAAGTCTCTAAGCCACCTGACTCTCTCTTTGACCTTCCCTACCCGTGACTCAAGCATCCCTAAGTCTCTCCGTTCTTCCTTACATATTCAACACTTTATCCTACCTGCTTTAACAGCCATGTTCAGGTTATTATCTCTCTAGACTTTTTTCTCTGTCCCCTAGTAATAATCTTCCCCTGCCTTCTGTTGCCTCGATAAGACTATTTTCCATCTCCTGTGTCCAGAGAATGGATGAATTTTGGGGAATGTTGTATCATCTTAAGGTGGTGTTAATTTATGAGGAATTTATAAGATTGGGCTAATAACTAATATTAAGGGCTGCAGTTTTTCACAGCAGTGAAATTAATTCCAATATAAATGTCTCAGGAAGATGGAAATGGAAATTGAAAGAAGGAGCAGCGTGCTTGCTGTTTCTCTGGAGGTCTTACTGTCATCCATCACTGAAAGAAGAATCATTTCTTCCAAACAGAATACTCCCTAAGCAGAATGTTCCCTTATCAATTTATTAAAAGTTATTACTAATTTCTGGTGATGGATAACAGACACCAAAACCTTGTGCATATCTTTTATTGGTAGTTGTAAATAATTTTGAATAGTAATGTCATAATTATAGGTGCATTTATAGTCATAATTACATTCACAGTCCGAATTTCCATATATTTATAATTATGGTTAAATTTATGATTATAGTTACATTTATGGTTTTTGTTAAATTTCCAATTCCACTCTGTGGATCTGGGACCTTAACCACTTAAGTTCCAGCACTGAGCTTACCACCTGAAACATAGTAAGTTACTTACCAATATGTATTAGATTAAAAAGTACCTGACTTCATCTAACGTGAACATAATTATCCTTACTTACAATGAGCTCTATTGTGGAAAGTCACCTTGAGGTATCTATAAAGTATTTATACATCTATGAAACAGATCCTATCTTAACAGTTAAATTCTCAGCTTCTCCTATTCCAAATAATTTAATTTTATCACAATCTCTAGCTATTAGGATGCTTCAATTTTGCCTTAAAAATTAATTTGTATGCCACTTCAATGTGTTCGGTACTGTTAACAACATTTAAATGAACAAATCAAAGCAAAGCCAGAAGACAGAGATAACAATACAGCTGACATAAACAAAATGATACAAAGTATGAACGAACAGTCTAACAAAGAAATAGAGTCCATGAAAAAGTTCCAAAAAGAATGCAGGAGATTAAAAATCCTATTAAAAGTATTGGCAACAGAAGTGACCAATAAGAAGACAGAGTGTCAAACTAAAAGACAGGCTGGCAGTCAGAGATTGAATACTCAGGATTCCTTAGAAACAAGTCAACATGGAAAATGGATAGAAGCTGCTACATGGTTGCAAGATAATGCAGAGAGGATTAATCTAATTTAATAGAAATTAGTGAAAAATTAAAGACAACACAAATGACAGGGTTAATTCAATATACACAAATCAATAAATCTAACATACAACATAAGGAAAAACAAGGGCAAAAATCACATGATCACCTCAAAATAAATACAGCAAAAGTATTTGACAAATTCCAACCTCCTTTCAGGATAAAAATCCTGAGGAAAATTGGTATAGAGGGACCTTATGTCAATCTAACAAAAGCCGTTGATGACAAAGCAATGGCCAACATCACAGTATATGAGGAAAACTGAAAGCTTTCCACCTAAAATCAAGAACAAAGCAAAGATGCCCATTACCCTTATCCTTGTTCAATACAGTTACTGAAAAGTTAGCCAGAGAGATCAAGGAAGAGAAATAAATCAAAAGGATATGCATATGAAAGGAAGAAGACAAATGTCATGATTTGCAGATGACACAATCCACTTTAGAGAATAACAAGACAATTCTACCAAAGGACTCCTAGAGTTGAAAAGCAAATTCAGCGGTGCCATGTGACACAAAGTCAACACACAAATATCAATAGCATTCCAGGGCACTAATAATGAACACACTGAAAAAGAGATTACAAAATTAATACCATTAAGAATAGCATCAAAAATAAGGAAATACTTAGGTATTAACTTAATAAAGGAAGAGCAAAACATCTACCATTAAAGCTACATTAACCTGCAAAAGGAGATAAAAGAAAACTTCAGAAAATGAAAATATATTCCCTGTTCTTGGATAGGCAGAACCAATGTCATCAAAATGGCCATATTTCCCAAACTGAAATACAAGACTTAATGCAATTACAATCAAAATACTAATATCATTTCTCACAGAAATTGATAAAACTATCCTTAAATTCACATAGAATTGTAAGAGACCTAGAGGAGCAAAAGTAATGCTGCACAATAAGAATAAAACAAGAAGAATCCCAGTTCCGTGCTTCAAAATATGCTACAAAGTTACCGTGACCAAAACAGCATAGTATTAGTAAAATAACAGGCATATGGGTCACTGGAACAGAATACAGGATGCACAAACAACTTCAGGCACATTCAGCTACATGATCTTTAACAAGGGGCTCAAAACATGCACTGGAGGAAGGATATCCTCATTAATAAATGATGTTGAAAAAACTAACTATCCGAATGTATAACACTGAATTTAGACCAATATCTCTCACAATGTACTAAACTAAAGTCAAAATTGACTAGTAATTGAAATGTTAAAATAGACATATTTAATTTGCTGGAAGATAAAATAAATAACTCTTGAAAGTCTGAGATACACAAGGACTTTCTGAAAGGAACACAAATGGCACAAGAAATACTACCAACAATCAACAAAAGGGATCATATCAAATGGAAAGTCTTCTGCAGAGTAAACCAATGGAGTGAAGAGACAACTTGCAAAATGGGAAAATTTTTTGCCTGATGTACCTTCCAGGCTAATACCTAGTTAATAGAAAGAACTAAAAATTTAGACACTCACAACATAAAGAATAAAAGATTCAACACTGAAATTAATAGATACCTTTAAAATACAAAAAGCCAATACATATATTTAAAACATTCAACGTATCTGCCCATTAGAGAAATGCAAATTACAACAGCAATCACCTTTCATCTTACTCCAGAAAGAATGACTATTATCAAGAAACCAGCAATAAATCCTGACAATGGTGCAGGGAAGAAAAGTGAGAAGTAAACCATTTCAAAAAGAAGTGTGGAGATTCCTCAAAAACTAAAACTAGAAATTCTGTTTGTCCTAACTATTTCTGCCCAGGTATCTTCCTGAAAGAGCTAAAGACATCATGTTTCAGTGATACATATACACCTATGTCTGCAGCAGCAGAATTCCCAATAGCTAAATCTTGGAGGTGGCCTGTCTATCCATCAACACATGGATAGAGAAAAATGGTAAATATGCCCAATGGAGTACTACTATGCCACAAAGGATATATCTGAGCCATTTGTAGGAAGAAGGATGCATCTTGAGACCATAATATTAAGTGAAATAAATATGAAACACAAATTTAAATATTGCATGGATTCTCATATAAGAAACCCAAAAATATGTGTGTGTGTGTGTGTGTGTGTGTGTGTGTGTGTATACACACACACACATATATATAACAAAATAAAAGACAGGTAATAGGAAAAATTGTTTAGATCTCAAATTGTTTAGATCTCTTGAAAGGGGCATTGGATCATGAAATGGAGTCAGGGAAAGGTATAATAAAGTAACTAAGATCATTACATATATATGATATATATATATATATCATTGATGGTATATATAATCAATGTATAATCATTGATGATTATATATATATATATATATATATATATATATATATATATATATTCAACTCCCCATAAGGAACATGATCATTATGTACTATAAACATGTGCTGATTAAATTAAAATTATTTACAGAGTTATTTGATCCAATATAATTTACTAGGTTGAAAGAAACTGATATGAATTTAGGAATCCGCAAGGAAAATTATCACAGGGAACACATACAAACTAAAGTGTAAAATAAGAAATTGAAAGAAAGGGTAAATAGAGAAAGAAAATACCCTAAGACAAAAATTTCCTTGGTATCCTGACATCTTCAACAGTATCCATGGAAGAATTTAAGTTGCCCATACCTCTATACTTTCCAGATTTCCCAGAAATGCATGGTATCTCCAAGACATATTTTCTTAACATCCAGGATCCCTATACAAAGTACCTGAGTAAAAACATATAGTGCAGTCAGCAGAAATAAATTTCACTGCACAAATTTGCGTGACAAAGAAATGTCATATTACTTTATTTCAATCCAGTCAAATTAATATGATTTTACGACTATTGGCACAATGGAGTATATAAAATCACCCACGGCTGGGGTAGGTCACCCTCTCTGAAGTCACATATGTGACCCTGACCCTGTAGAGGGGCCATCAATATCTGGCATGTCTAATTTTGCATGGTCCAATATTTCTTCCTATCAGCAGGACTGTGCCATTTCTCTGATAAGCATGAAATTAAGAGCTTGGCTCATGGTGCACCATGGAAAGAGTTCATTGCACTTCCTAGGACATGCCTTAACACCAGGGTCTTGAATCTGAAATACTGGTTTCTTTGCTCTCAGAATTGAAGACCTCAGTTTCTGTCATGTCTCTGAAACTACTGCATTTCCCTTTCTGTTTCTTTCCCTCTATAGCCATAATTCCAGAATTTTATCAGTACCTCATACACCAATTGGCAAGGACGCCCAAAGGTCCTGTCTATCATCTTGATGGAAATTGAAGAGAACTTCATGAACTAAATACATACATATATATGTGTGTATGTATGTGTATATATATATACATATATATGTGTGTATATACATATACATATACATATACATATAAGTGTGTGTGTGTGTGTGTGTGTGTGTGTGTGTGTATCAGTAAATTGTCTTTCTACATTGAAATTTATCATATGGAAAAGCAGAATTGTCACTTCTGGGAAATTTGGAATGTATAGACGTATTAGAAATTTAAATTCTTCCATGGATACCATTGATGATGTCAGGATACAAAGGAACTTTTTGTCTTAGGGTATTTTCTTTCTGTATTTATCCTTTCTTTCCCATTTCTTATTTTACACTTTAGTTTGTATCTGTTGGTGAAGAGTATCTGAAAAGAGGCAGTGTGGAATCCCAAGAATATACAACATCCTTTTATGTGAACTTTTTTGTGAGAAGGGCCAAATACAGCTTGCTAGGTCTTTATCTCCACGATGAATATTTTGACAAAATAAAGTTAAGCAGATAAACCAAAGAATTTTATATTTAGTACATTTTAGACCTTCACTTACTCTACTTACAAACACTATCTAAAAACTATCAAAATAGGGAGAATCAACCTAAACTCCTACTTTTCATCCAAGTCTCTCTCTTCCTCACACAATCAATATTTGGATTTTTTATATAAACGATATTTTTAAAGCTTGTTTATATTAGTCTTTCTAATGTTTTCTTAGTGATAGTGGTATAGGAAGAAGATGGAGGCTTTTCTTAGGGATTGCTGCAGGATACTCAGGGTGATGTAAATTCTATTTTACTGGAACAACTAATAATAACATTTGCTAATTTATGGTTTGAATGTAATTGACCTGATATTTTAACTAGGGATGTAGATAAAAGTGCCTGTATGCATTTGTAGATATTGAATGTTTTCAGTTAGCCAAATTATATTTAATTTCATCCTGGGATAGAGCTGGGGTTTGGCAACCTCTCTGGTGACAATGACAAACCGGAGGAACACAGCCAGCTATGAAATTGCCACTTACTAAACTCCTCTTCAATTCGCTTCTGCATTCTTTGAAAAGAGTGATTTCATACCCTTTTTTTCCTCAGCCCTAATGCCCTTTGTATGATAAATACCCTCCTAAATGGTCACATCGGCTTTCTCTTGGCCCGCAAAAGGCTTAGTCAATGAAATAAGCCACCATAGTACTTTCTTCACTTGACATTAAATCAAATTTTGTGGCAAAGGAACATTGAAGACCAAATTGTGTGTGCTGTTCATACAACTTGTATTACTTCAAAAGTCATTTAATTTTTCCAAGGTCTTTAAAAGCAGTTAATTTCTCATTTATTTACTTGGTCGTTGATTCATTCTACAAATACTCATTACAGTTTACCAGTGCCTAATACTATATTCTCCTATTATAGATTCAAACATTAGTAACAATTTTTGCCTTCAAAGAGACAAATATACCCAAAAGACAAATACAACCAAAAAATAAAATAGAGTTACAAGGATGAGGACAGACGGAGATATGAGAGGGAGAAAATAAACAAAACAGCTGCATGAAGCTGGTGATAATGAAAATATTTAATATCGTTAAAAACAAACAGCAAGAGATTATTATTTATCTTGATATGAATCAAGTAAATGACTGGCAGACATTAGATGCATTACGTCGAGCAATTATAGGACTATTTCTTTGCCTTTTATAAGCATTTCTGCTTTCACATTGGCCTTTGGCTTACAAACATCAAAAAGAACAATTTCTTTGTCAGACAAATTTTTATGAAGACACTCATTTTACTTACATTGTAAACAAGTATACGATTCAAAGAAGGATTAATAATTTCTATTTTTATTGTTACTTTATTGTGTGCAATTTCCAAGGCAAATTATACGTAAGCAAAGGCATCCAATTCCTTTAATTACAGCAAAAAAGAACAAAAGCACATTGCTCCCTTCAAATAATCTCTAAACATCAGTGCCCCTAGAAACCGAGGGTGACAACGGTAGGCATATTTCCTGCAAATAGAAAACATTTAACGTGATAAAATAGCATACTGAAAACTGTATTATGAACTTGTGAGAGGAGAAATATGATTAATAATTTACTTAGGCTGAAAATTTGATCTTAAATACATAGGAGATGTATAAAATATTACTACAGTTATTTATGATGTTCTTTTGACATCCTTCCTCAGTCTATCTGAAAGTGAATTCATGAACCAAAGAATGGTGACTCTTGAGCTGTGATATGAGCCACTTAATGGATGGAAAGCCTGGAACCTGGAGTACTTAATTCTACTGTCTCTATGATTATCCTTTACCAATTTTTCACCAATCTTTCATAAATATTAAAATGAATAAAGCTAAGATTTGAATGCGTGAAACTGTGAAAACCACAAAACATTAAATTAGCAAGTGATACACAGATTCAAACTATACATTTTTTAATGTGTGTCATTAAATATTTCATAATATCTACTAAGAAGACAAACTCTGGCCCAAATATACAAGAATATAATCCATTTCAAAATTCATATTTCACCCAGTGTTCAATATAACAAATAACTTATATCAAGCTATCATTGTTCATCATCTGTAAGATTTCAAAAGATGTAAAAGAATGATGTGACATGCTCTTAGCAACTGACCACCTAACAAATTTTGTACCACCCTCTTAGAGAGAATATGACAGTAAATATCAAAAGATTGAAGAATTCTAGATCTTTTATTCAACAATTTTATTTTTGAGTATCAATTTAAAGATCTTTCAAACTGTCAAAACTCTATTAAATTTGATGTTTATCACAGTACTACATACAAGACCAAAGGAGCCAACTAAATATTGAACATATAATTTCAGAATTGCATTCTACAACCAATAAAAAAAAATGTAGGTATAATTTACCAATTTTTGTAGTTGTTAGTTTTATTTTCTAAATAAAGCTCCTCATCAGGTTATTTATGCCATTAATTCAAGAAAAATTATACTGTATGCACATTTGTAGCAATAGACAAAATTTTGACTAGGAATAATCCGCAATGTTAAAAGTGTTTATATCAGTATTGTAAGATTTTCCTTTTTTATTTCTGTTTCTTTGTCTCATCTTATTATTTTCTATAATGATCATAGAATACTGCAAAAATTTTAAGGAGCACAAAGGTTTCACTACCCCTCTCCCCCAAAAGAAGAGAAAGGAAAAAGTAGCATTATTGATAAGAGGAAGGCTCTGACAAAGACGGAGGTATCATATTTAAGAACACTTTGTGAGCTACTGATAGAAAATACACCGAAAAGAGCCCTACAGATCTTGCTAAAGGCCACAGGCTGGACAGAAAATCCGAGTATCTTCAATATGGTCCCAATGTAGAGCATAGGCAATAACCAAAAAATTATTTAAAAAAAAACTCCACAACACACCACATTTTTATGAGGATCTTGTTTCCTAGTCAGAACGTCAGTATTAGTCAGAAATGGAACTTTCCACATAACAGAAGCCTTGAAATGTTCACTGATAAGGGCAAAGGATCAAAGTGCACCTGCGAGCTTTGTCCAGGGAGCAGGCTCCCTGGCTTGGACACGTCCTGGTTACTGATTGTGCTGAGTCTTCTAATAATTCCTCCTTACCGGGAAAGAGGAGCGTGATAGCTACTTTAAAGAGATGAGACATAACAAAGGCATCAAATCAATTCTGAATTTTTCCCACACTGAGGGGAGATAAATGAAAGGTAAATATTTCAGTATAAATTGGACATTTACAAGAATTATCACTAATAGGTAATACAATAAATTGCTTTTTTGAGATTAAGACTTCCTGTTTTGTTCCAACGAAGGTAGGAAAGATAGTATTTTTGGGGTTATTAGTCATTTCTTTTTGTTAGATAAGAGAATGTACTGAATAATTTCTACCCTCCCTTCCAATTTGAACATTGATTCAGTGAAACATGCATAAAAAATCCGAGCTTATCTTAAATACAAGCTTAAATTTCTTAGCTCAATTTCAAAGGGCAAACAAATGCACTTCATCAACGTGCATGGACTTCAAAATGTCTTATCTATACCTTTAGGAAGAACTAGAGAAATGTTGTGTTATAAAAATATGACTTCAGGCATTACATAATGTTAAACTTTTAATAGATGTTTTCATCTAATACATTTTAAAAAGTAGAAAGACACATGTTAACGGGGCATGGTGGCACACACCTGTAATCCCAGCACTTGGGAGGTTGAAGTAGGAGGATCCTTGAGAGCTGGACACCAGCCTTGGTTACAAAGTCAGCTCAAAGCCAGCCTGAACTGCACAGAGAGACCCTGTCTCAAAAAGACAAAAAAAAAAAAAAGAAAGAAAGAAAGAAAGAAGAAAGAAAGAAAGAAAGAAAGAAAGAAAGAAAGAAAGAAAGAAACACACATGTTAATTTAATAATCTTATTTTTATCCAGTACTAAACAATTATGAATATTTGCTTATATAAACTAATCAGTATATAGGAAAAGTTAACAAATGACATTACATTATGTTTTTGAAATCTGATATATATTTTATACTTAATTATACCTCAAATTAAATACTAATTTGTTATTTGAAATAATGATCTACACTTAGATTTCATAAATTTACCATTGAAAAAATGGGTCCTCATCCTCATATTGTTCCAAATACAATTTTCTGATAACTGAATTGACCATCAGCTTCTAAAATTATATGTAAAATAATTGAAACTAAACAAATGTGAAATGCCAGTAATCAGATGCCAATAATCAGACACATTTGAAGGATTCAGTCACTACGGGTGGCTTTTAGCCCCCTTACTAATAAAACAGTACTAGAGGAACCTGAGATCTCAACCACAGGGTAAAGTCGTGGGAAATTTCCCTTGGTGGGGTTACGTTGAAAATAATTGAAAAGAAGTATGTCTGTAGAGCAGTGCAGCGGAGCAAATTATAGCCAAGTGATACTTCTTCACTGAAGGTTAATCCCTTCCTACTGACTTAATGTGTTATTTTGTCTGTTTCATTCATTTTTTTTATTTCTAAATAACTTCTTTTTTGGAGATTTTAGCTTATCAATATTTTTATACATTATCTATGAAATCTGTCATTTAAAATATTTTACCTAAACACAAATGTAAAACTATGAAGTATTTATCTGATGCTGTATGGCTTTTATTTCATTCAATACGCAGAACAAACCTGTGAAGGAGGGTATAGAGAAATGGCAGCAAAGTGGGGTTAAATGGCTTAGGGTCACAGTGCTAGAAAAAGCCAGACCTGTAAATCAAACCAAGGTCACCATGACACTTAACCAGCAAAACTAGACTCTTGATCAATATTGTATCATAATATGACACTGTGAAAACCTTTGTACCTGTTTGCAGTACATAATGATTCCATTTACCATGGGGAAGTTTGCACATGTACGTCACACCTCTTAATTTTTTTCGTTCGTTCCCTCTACCTTTCTCTTTGTTCCCTCCAACTCTTGTTCCCCTTCCTATTTGCAAAAGTTGTTTCCACTGTTTTTCTTCAATTCTTTGTCTTTTCTTTTCACCCCTTTTTCCTTCCCTCCAGATCAACTTTGACCCACAAGAGAAGACTTGTAATGCTGTGTGTGTTTCCTGCCAGCATAAAGGAGTTCTGAGAATGCTGGGAAAGAGAAGGAGATATCATTAAGAAATGTTTCTAAAACCATGCTTTAGGTTTTCACCAGAATAGTCAAGGATTGACTGCAGAGTCTCTGGCCAGGGCTATTTTCTTTCTTGTTTATACTTCCCTGATAATAGGCATCAAGACAGAAATAATGGAAGCTAATTTCTTTCCAGGGCAATTTTCTTTTTAATCTGTATGTTAGATATTCATTTTCTGATTTTTCCTTTAACAAATTAGATCTGTGCCTAAAAAGAAGTAGTTATATCAATAAAAAAAAATAAATAAATATGGAGCATTTTTTTTCCTACACTACCTTTGTCCTGTAGCCCAAAAAGCCAGATGGGGGATTTACTTATATACTTATTTGTTTGTATTTCACACGAGAAATTTGTATGTTTTTCTTGGTTTTGCTTAGAACCAGAATAAGAGAAAAGACACTGAGGCAGGGGGAAGGGAGCTAAGGGTGTAAACACGTGTGAGTAAGGGCATATGAGGCTTGAATTACATGAATGGAAAGTAATGTCAGGACTCTGATTCCAGCATGCAGTGGGAGTTGGCTCTATCCCCAAGTAGACCCCTTGGAGATGAAGTAATTACAATTGTTCCTCAATGAGGAATTGGATCTGGGACCTTCTCCAGAACTGAAATTCATGAATGTTCAAGTTTCTCACATGAATTACACAGTATTTTCATTTGATCTATTTACATCCTAAGTTACTTATGTAATATAATGTAAATATTTGGTATAGTGTTTAACATATAACTATTAATAATACACATTTACTTTCCATTATTTCTGAGTACACCAGTTTACTACCACATTTTCACGTGTTTCCTTGTTCTAATCAGTCAGTCTCAGTCCTAATGCTACCTAATTAGCTTCCGCCTGACCTGTTCACTAACAATCCTCTAGGAGGTGTCCCAAACCATTCAATGACAGACTGGCCAAATTATACTGAGAAGTATTTTAATAAAAATGTTTGCACAATAGTGAATTTAGCACATTTGTAGGCATGTATATATCAAGTAAATTTATTTTCTTTAATTTATATTGGGCTTATCGCAAACTTCATTGGGTCAGAAGATACCACAAGTTAAAGAAAATCACTTTGGGAAATCCCTCTCTCAGTGATGTGTTGGACCTGGGTTACCAGAGTGAAAATTAAATTCTCAGTAAACTTTAGAGTTGGTTTCTAAAGACAGTCATTATTAAAAATTAAATTGTATTCAATTAGCATTAACCAAGTTACCTTATAACACAGGAACAATAGGCTCTTCAAATCTACCAACACCTAAACAATTTACAGTATTCTCAATGGCCAGGAAACATGTTCAGAAAATGGGGCAGATAATAAACAGTTTTGTCTTTGTGTGCTCTACAGTCTCTTGTCATAACCATTCAACTCCAGCTTGCTAGTGTGGAATCATCTACAACGTAGACTGTGTGAATGAATGGGTTTAGCAGAGCTCATTAAAACTTTACGTACAAAGATGAACGACAGGAGCTGAGGGTGTAGCTCAGTGGTAGAGCAGTTGCTTAGCATATAGAAGGTTCTAGATTTAATCTCTAGAAGGGCATAAAACAAACAGATGATAGAGAGATGAGAGACATAGATAGACGACAGAGATAGATGTGAAAATCCAGAATTGACTCACATAATTTTCAGACACGTCTACAGTCTTGAAGTTCCCTGCAGCTGTCATGTGCATATAGTGGAGAAGATGTGAAGTGGCACGCTAATGTACATCTTTCCCCAAATCCACTTTTGGAGACTTCATACTGATAGCTTGAAATTGGCCATGATGGTAATATTTGTGGCATTCAGCTTAGCAACACTACTAATCGTGTCTTTTATTTCTCCCTCAGAGTGCTGGTTGTAAACATTTACCGACACATCTCACCTAAGCCCACTCAAGAAGAACAAAACAAATAGACAAACACTTGGTAAAGATGGCAATGCATATTTTTTTTTTTCAACAGAGAGGGATGGAACAATAGTCCTGAGTGGAGAGACTGGACTCAACTCCACATTCAGTGAGGACAGATGAAGATTTCTAACAAGGAAGCCATGTTGAGGGTCAGGAGAAAATTATGAAAAGGTAACACCAAGGAGAAGGAATTTCTAACTAAGTTCACTTGATGGGATTCTTACTGAGACCCTGTCAGGGTATTAAGGTATTGGAGTATGGGCAGATACAAAGGTTGGTGGATTTTCCTAAACTGGCCAAGCAGGATACATGTTCCATCCATTTACAAATACAGAGAAGGCTGACACTAAGCCTGCTCAAAGGACTCAGAGGAGACCTACTAAGGTGTTTCTCAGTGAGAGTCTTTGTAAAGCCCACCACCACAACACCAGAGATCATATTGGCATAACTTGAAACAAACAAAAAGTCAACACACTCCTGAAATGCCTGTTTCTTCCTTCCTGACAACTATTGTGCTGTCGGATAGCAGAGTCTGACAGGAATAGGAAAGGTTCTGCTTTTATGTTACGACACAGCTGCGTGTTTACAGTTTAAAAATATGTAAAAATGGCATATAGGTCAGTGACTAGAATATGTTTAGCATTTCCACTTCACTCGAGATTTTGAAATATATGGTCGAGTTAATATTAAAAAAATACGGAGCACACCTTTTATACTAGGCACAGGAAATATATCGGCAGAGATTGCATCAGTAAGTTAATAAAATAATGCTGCAATGAAAATAAAGCAGGAAAAAGAATAAGGAATGATTTTGGTGGATTACTATTTTAAGATACCATCCAGAAAATGCTACATTTGTTATTGTAAAGAGAATAGTAAAAATAAAAGAACAATAGCAAAATACAAACAAAATGAAGCAAGGACATTAAAAATCATACAGGATTTCTAACCAAATGATAGGGATTAACACTGGTTGTTATATTACATATGTGTATATAGAAGGACAGCTAGGATAACTGTACCACTGATGTCTGGTGGTTTATTGAAAGGAACAGTTAGTGCTTAATTTTATATGTATATATTTTGTCCAATTTTGCATTATTATGTCTGGTAATCTGAGCAACGGATCTGAAGACAACAATATGCAATAGAACAACCATTGGTGAGTCCCTACCATCCTCTCCAGTGCAACTCTGTATTGTCTCTAATGTCTTTGTAAATTATTTTCTTATTCTCTTTAATGGTTTGATCAATCTTCCATTCTCACGTCTGGTCATCCAAGCAACTTCATTGAACAGAAAAAGTTATATTTTTTTTTAAATTTTTTTTTTATTTTTAAAATTAAAAGAAAACTAACAAAACGACAATGAAGATAAAATCAAAATAACACAAAGACAACAAAAACCAGGGTTGGGGACATAGCTCAGTGGATTAAGCGGCTGCCTGGCAAACGCAAGATCCTCAGTTCAATCCCTAGTACTGAAAAAAAAGAAAAAAGAAAGAAAGAAAACCAAAACGATACATGACCTCAAAACAGAATGATAGGAATTAACAATGGTTGGTACATTACATGCTGTTATCTTCAATGAAGTTGCACCAGACATAGGAATGTAAGATTGATCAAACAATAAAAGAGAGTAACAAGGAATAATAATAATAATAATAAAGCAGTGAAAATGATGCAGAGCTTCACCGTGCATGATGGCAGGAGTTCAGCAATGGTTTTTATACTGCATATTGTCCTTTTCAGATCAGTCATTCTGATTATCAAATTAAAGCATGCAAAATGCTACATTTAAAAGTAACACTTGAGTAAAGACTTCGAAAAGTCAAAGGAGGGATTTTCTCATATGTGGACGAAAGGACAGGATCTCTCCTGCTGTCCAGAGTGCAGTTTTCTAACGTGAGAGCAGATCATGGTGTTTGGCTGACACCAAGGGGACCAGCAGCCACAGGGAATGAGCAGCGGGCTGCTAGGCCGGAAGGATAAGCAGGAAGATTAGGAGGGGGTAGGAGCCATTGAAAGCGCTAATGTACCTCCTTCCAAGTGCGGAAACTTTTGGTACATTTTGAGAGCTAACTTACTCTAACTAGATCTTTTTATAAAGCTTGATCTTCACGCTTTGAAGAATTAGGAAATGGGAAGAATACCATAGATCTAAGATCTGAACAATGCTGAAAATTCAACACTGATGATGGATACGTGACAGTTCATTGTATTCTCGCTATTGTGTGGCTGTATAAAAATTAAAAAGAAAACAGAAAAAAAGATTTTATGATGAAACACCGTGGAGAATGATGTTTGCAACTTTAAGTGAAAGCTATTATAGTTCTAGAAAGAAATGATTGTGATTTAGACAGATTCATGAAGACAGTAAAACTTAAAATCCACATTCTGGGAATATTTAAAAAATATAGTCCATAGTACTAACTGAAGAATTTAAATATGTGAGACAGTCTTTCTTTTCCCACAATTTCAATGCGTTTTTTATTATTTATGTCTGTTTTTTATTTCATTATTTTTACATGACACAAAAATTATAACTTTAAATAGATTTTTTAATAATAAAATGCTTCTCTTTCTCTCTTCTACTAGCACGTGGCTCCTCTTAACCTTCAGCAATGTGACTGTTATTAAAGGTGTTTTATGCACCTGGCAGGAGATCAGTTTCTCTCTTGTCCAGGTTTATGGATTCCAATCACCAGGGGTCTTGTTTAAGCCAAGAATCTCAGGCTGTCACTCCTCTCGAGATCGAATCAGTCTCTCTCTCAGCATTTCTCTGTGTTAAAATAAGGCCATCTGTTGTTAGCCAAGCTTTCACCAGAGTCTCACCTGGAAAGACGGATGTAGAATTTTGCCATAAATTATGCTCATTCCAGGTGGTGTGCCAGCCTTCAAAATGAAGAGAGACTGTTTCACATGCTAGAATTAGCTCTGAGGAAAAAAGTCAAAAGTGTGTAACTTATTTCACATATTAAAAAGAAGAACCAATTCGCCAGTAGTTTAGGCTCTCTCTAAAATATTATCTACTTGGATGAAATTAGAAAACGCAGTGTTGAAATTATTTCACAGAAAAACTGAGCATTAGGCATTATGTCCTGAGTATTCTCAAGACAAAATGTAGCATGATGAAACAATTAAAGTGAAATAAGAAACTTTGGAGAAATGTTAGATGCAGAATATTTGAAAATGTCGTTATGATCTTAAGGAAAAAGGAAAGAGACACTGAGGTGAATGAAAATCATAAACCTAAAATAAAAATTATTATTCTTGTTAGAACTACATGCCTTGGATTCTAAGGGCTTTGGTTTCATTTGCCTGTGTAGGGGAGATGGTTATAAGTGAGAAAGCTGGGGTATTTCCACAGAAAAATGTGGAAATAGCTCACTGTAATGTCAGCAAAGTTGTTCTGTCTCTGACTGGTGACTCTTCAGTAAAAATTAAAGTAATGTTACCTAAAATACAGAACCATATACCTTCTACAGCATGCAGTTTGAAAATAACTTGGCCATACTCGTGTAAATCTAGACTCTTATGCATCAAACATCGCCACATAGGTAGTTGTAGATAAGAAATATCACCAGAGTGGGTTTCAGGAAGCACTGGTACCTCTCCTGAAAAGATATTTCAGAACAAAGTCATCAGTGATACTTACATCCTACCATTCATCCAACTAGGACTTGACAGGACAAAATTACCAAAGACATGAAGAGATAATTTTCTGTGACTGAGCATCAGGTATAACTGACAAGAGGGCTCTAATACCTAAGTGATCATAAACAGAACATAAATTATGAATGTGGAAACCTATGAAAGAACCATAAAAGTTAATTGATACTCCTAAAAACAGAAGAGCTATGTGATGAGAAACAATGGGAAATTTTGAAAAGGAAACAAGCAATGCTTCTTTAGAAGAAAATAGAGTTACTAAAAGAGAAAAATAACTAGAAAGGTAACATACAAAAGCAGAAGTTATGGAATGTAGCATTGGTTTTAGGTTTTTCTCTCTCTTTTTTTTTTTTTTTTTTTTTGGTACCAGGAATTGAACTCAGTGCTGCTTGCTAGGCAGGTGCCACTGCCCCTGAGCTATATCCTCAGCCCCATATTGGCTTTAGAAAGAGAAAGAGTGAGAGAGACAGTGTTGAGTGATGTATTTGCTGACAATTTTACAGAAGTGCTTACAAACATATATTCTCCAAATCTGTCTGGAAAAGTTTTGTGAGAGATGTCAATGAAGCCAGAGTATATCCAAGATATTACATATCCCAGTCATAGAATTCTGAAAGTCTAAATCACAAAGAAGTCAATAAACGTTATGTAAAGTTGAATGTTAAACTAGTAACAAACTTCCAGATACACTAAATGCCAGAATGCTGACGAATAAGCAACAATCAACTTCGAATTCTGAACTACAAGAAAATTGCAAATTATGTTATGAATAATAAATTATGAATCATTTATTCTAAAAAGATCAAGAAGTTGAAAAACTGGAGGATAAAAAGAAATATCTTTTGATCTGTTATTTTGATTTGCTTGATATCTTTAATATAAAACCAAACCTTAATTTTTAAAAATCGAAATTTGTTTCCAATTACCATAAATCTAAAAAATGCCAGGAAATTTATTGGAAGAATATCTGTGTGGCTTATATAAATTTTCAGCAGCTAAAAATCACAAGGAGAAAAGGAAATAGGACATTTTCAGCACTCACAGTTCTTCTGTCTACAACTCCCTGGTATAATTCAGCTCCATGATTCTCATTTTACGATTCTCATTTACTTTTTCCATCTGTTCACATTTTTAGGTGACTCTGTACCAGTTGTTATCCACTGGGAGCTCACATGTATTGAGTCCCATTCTCATAAAAGAGAAAGTTGTTATGAAACAGCCCTTTGTTCTATGATTTTTCTATTAAATTTATCCTTTATTGCTTGGCACAGACATGTTCTTCCCTATATCTAAACACACCTTCATTTAATACATGCGGTAAACACCCTTGCTAGCTCCGTAGAGGGAGAGAATCCCAAGTGATGTCTGAACGCCAAATCCACCTTTGGTCCTGTCTTAGCTCCTTTCTTTGTTGCCAGTACCTGACACCTGCAACTGAAAGAAGGCAAGGTTGTTTTCGCTCCTAGTTTCCGAGATTTGAGTTCATAGTAAGACAACTGGAAGCAGAACTGGCATAACTGTGAGCTATAGGAGAACAAAAGCTGCTTACATCACGGTGTAACAGGAAGCAAAGAAAGAAAGAAAGAGCCCATGAGGGAAAAATATCCTTTCAGCTCACACCCCCAGCCACCATTCTTTCAAACTAGACCCCAACTCCTAACAAAAAGTGACCTGACAGTATACTTCCTCCAAACACTTGAGGCTTTGGGAACTATTTTGGATCTAAGCCATAGCATTTCCCAAATAATAACTCTTGCCCTTATCCGGGTTCGGTGGACAATGAGTGATCCGAGAGAATTTGTCCTTTACCATCTGATGTAAAGCTTTATTTCAGAGGACCAATATTCAGTTTAATTAAATTGACCCGTTCTTAATTATCAGGCAATTGCCTATGCTCAGAGTGCATTAATGAACAAAATGTAATGCTTTTGTAGAAGAACAAAGCAAAGAACAAATTTTAAAAATAAATAGTAATATATATTGGACTTCAGTAGTACTTGGAAAAAGCAAAATACTATAAAAGTAACAGCAAAAAAACTGGATAGTATAACACTACACAGGCAGATCAGTCCCCTTTTTCAGATGATCAGGGAAGGATGATTATCTGGGTAAAATATGGAAAAAACAAGGATATTAGGTATGTTTTCATCATCAGAATGAAAAGCTTTGTGCACACAGGAAGTGTCCAGTGCAGGGACTCTAAGCCTAAAGGATGTCAAAGCAGGGAGGATAAATTGAAGAGTCCAGGTTAGAGACATAATGGAGGTTCCAGTCATGAAGCACCATGTTAGAGCTACTGCTCTTCACTCAGTATGAGCATTATAACTTGAATTGTGTCTTCACAAAATTTATACATCAATGTGCAAACCTCCACAACCTCAGAAATGACCTTATTTTCAACAAGGCCATTGCAGATATAATTTGTCAAAATGAGATTATTAGGGTGGTCACTAATCCAATATGTCTGGGGTCCTTTTAAGAAAGCGAAGTTGGGTGATAGAATATCATATGAATATGAACACACGAAATGGGGTATGTTTCTCTTGCTACACATTCCATATGGGCAAAAATAAAAAAGTTTAGCAGAGAGACATGGAACAGCTTACTGTTCAAAGTTCTCAGAATGAATTAATTCTGCTGTTACTTTAACGCTGGAGGTAAAACTGTGAGAAAACAAATTCATGTTGTTTGAATTTTCTAGGCTGGTGTTCTTGGTGATGGCAGCCCTAATACACCAATGTGGTAGATAGTAAACCCCCCAAAAAAGAAGCCTGCTTCAGTTTCAGAGGGAGCACTCCGGCTATGATGCTGGATAAGGTAGGCAAGGAAGGAAGTCAGAAAACCAGCCGCTTCTTGCATTCATACCACCAAGAAATTGAAGGAGGCTAAGACCAGCATAGACATGGTAAAGATATGGAAAAGTGGTCGGAACTATTTTGAAGGTAGAGACAAAAGGATGTCTCGAGGGACTGGACATTGCATTATGAAAAGAGCAATGATAGATCTGAGGTTTTTGACATGTGTAACTATAAAGGAGATGCCATGACCTGAAGTGTAGGTATAGAACTAGGACCGAGATTGGTAATGTCATTATCCTTGAAACTATGACGGGGAAGATGTGCCAATAATAGTTTATTCTCATAGCCTTTAAATACACACACACACACACACACACACACACACACACACACACACACGATGGTGCTCTTTTCTCACACTTAATTTGTGATACCTAGAACATTTGGATCCTAACCTATCATATCTCTTCATCTATTGCACTGCCTTAATGTGAAAGCCAATTTCTTCATTTGTCTAACAGTATGTCTTTCTGATACATAAGTGATTCATCTTGGGGAACTGATACATTTACTTATCACATCTTAATTATTTTTAATTTTCTTTCCCTCTTAGCCATTCTATCTCTTTAACTCTCTTGAGAAGCTACTCAGAAGTATAGATGGGTCAAATGGAATCGCTACTTTTCCTTGTTGAGGAGTCTTCAGACAGTAAGTTGCCCGCTTCTGTAAGAGTTCTGTTCCAAGAGACCATTTGTATGTACCTAAGTCCAACAAAGTGAGGCATCAAAGAAGCTTTTATCTTTTTCTTGAGTAAGTATGAAAATGAGTGGGACCCAGCACTGATTCTGACCCTACATCCAAGCACAGAGAAGTTTCTCCATGTCCTCTACCCCTCTACCATGCTTTTTGGATATTATTGTTGAGCAGTGGCACAGCAAACTGCACCTGTTCCATGACCTTGTGCTTGTTCTTTATAATTGTGCCATTTGTTGAGTGACTCTCTTTAAAATAACAAGGCTCACTGACTATCATTTTCCCTTGGTCCAATCTCTCAATTAATTTCACTTTTGTTCACCTAGATACTGTTTTGCATTTTGCAGCTGTTCCCTACACATCACCAGTGCTTTTCTGGACATGCCGGGCTCTGATTGAACATGATATTACTCTGCACTATTGCACTGTACAGTAAGCACAGAGCAGCTCAACTGCAACAATGTCCAATAGATACGTGAGCTACTTTCGTGATTGTTCACAACTGCGAATGTTCAGAATACAAGGTCCATTCCTATCTGTGAAATTTTGCAACTCAGATGTTTGTACCTTGGAGACTTACTGTACTGATTTCAATGTGTTTGTGCTCTTTATACTTTCCTACCAACAATACTGAGGGTTCCTTTCATCTGTAAAACCTGCTCACCATTTGTTGTTTCTTGAATTTTAGATAATGGTCATTTTTTCTAGAATAAGATGGAATCTCCGCATTGTTTTGATACACATTTCTCTAATGACAAATGATGCTGAAAATTTTTTCATGTACTTATTGACCATTTGTACTTCCTCATTTGAGAAGTTTCTGCTCATTTCAGTTAACTGTTTTGACTGGTCTTTTATTTGAAGGGGGGTCTATTTTTAGTTTTTTATATACCCTAAACATTCATCTTCTGTCCTGCAGTGGCTAGCAAATTTTTCCCATTATTTAACTAATTGTCTCTCTTCTTCAGATATAAAATATTTCTAATTTCTTAAATTTAGTTTAAAAAGATTTCAATAAGTGATACTTGTTGTTCTATCCATTTGTCAGTCTCCTAGGGAAAGTCTATGCTTGTGAACATTCTTCATATCTTTGAGTTATAATTATGTTGTACTGAATAATTTTCCTCAATAGTTACTTACTCTAAAAGATGATACAGGATGCCAGAAATAAAAGCAAAATCTTATTGTGCACCTGCAAGTTGATGATTTACAATGTGAGAATCTTGGAGAACACCCAGCCCTTTTTATGACACCCTGTGGTAGAATTATTCCAGATAATGCAATTAGCAACACTAAATGAAGGAATCCAATGCAATAATCTCCTTTATGCCCAGAGAAGATAAAGTACTCAAAATATCTGCCTTTGGAAATATCTCATATCCACAGGGATATGACTTTATCCCTTGAAATCTGGGGTCAAAAGAAGGTACACATATAATTTACATCTAGTATTCCTCAAGACCTTATTTTATAAGTTTATCAGGTAGGAAATACCTAGCTGTACCTACAGTGATGGTAATTTCATGCTAAATACATAAAACAATTACATGTGTGTTATATTAAACATATTATTTATATGTGTAATTTATATTATATGAAATATATAAGAATAATTCAGAGAACATGATGTTTAGGAAAAATTGGCACTGAGGATCACTTTCAACCTACTTGTAAATTAGCTTCCCACATTTCAGAGTCTTGAAGCTAAAGCAGCTCTTTTCCAGACTTGCTTAGAGTTGCACCAAAGAGTGGGAATTAGTTTCTTCGAACTACAAGCACTCACACGGAATCCAAAGGATGCAAGAGGATTATCTTGAAACTCCTTTGACAACAGCTATCAAAAGCGGAGTAGTGGAGCCACTGGGTGTTTCTTAGCAGCTTCAGTGACTAACGGGGAGATGAAGCGTGATTTTAGCAGGGAGAGTGTGGCAGCAAAACCAGCAAAAGTATCGGCAGCCCAATAGATACAACATAATCTAGAAGTCAGTAGAGTTGTAGTAGTAATGAGATGCCCCCTCTGGATGCCCTAGTATGCTAGGTTGTTTATATTGCTCTGGAAGTGACTGTGGGAAACCCAGGTTAGGTCCTGCCCTTTACTCTTAGCAAGGATGTCATAAGTACAGTACCGTTGCTTTGTCTACAATGTTACTTTGCAAGGTCAACAACAATCTATAAATATGGCTACATTGTGATGAAGAATTAAGATAGAGTGTGTATATGAGAGAGTCGCATATAACTGGATATTGTTATAATTGTTTTACTTTATTATTAGTCAAGTATGTTACTTTTCTTATGATGCATAACTTATAAGCTAAACTTCAGCATAGATAAGTGTGTAAAAGAAAAAAATCCTAGTATATACTACATATAGTGTTAGACACTATTTGAAATTTCAGGATTGCATAGGGGGATTGATAATTTATTCCCCACAGAAAAAGGACTACAATATCTATTCCCATGAATAAATCACTTCCTGCTTTAGAACATCAAGAAGCCCAAGTGATGAAAGGGTTTGGGGGGGATAATCCTTCGACAGGCTTTCAAATTGGAAATAAAACGTTAAATTGTACCTGTTTTTCAGACATGATATTATATATAGAAAATCCTAAAGATTCTGCTTTCAAAGAGCAGCCTATAAGAATTAATATACACATGCTGTAAACTTGCAGGACCCAAAATCAAAATGCAAAAAAAGTCAGTAGTATTCATAGACAGTAATAGCAAATGATTTGCAAAAGAAATTTTTAAAAATTTCATTTTCAATAATTATCAGAAAAGGTAACTGAGAATAAATTTAACCAAGGAGATGAATGTCAAAAATTTTGAAACAATCAGAAAGCGTAACTTTTCCATCCCAACTTAAAGCATCAGTTTTACCAGAACTGTACTCTGGAGAGATGGATTAACCAGAATCTTGCATCCTGACCAAACACAGGTCTAGGAATTTCTGTCGGGCAGAATGCTTGCATGTTTTAATCATATATTTCTTATTCAAAACCTGGGAGCAATTCAGATCTCAAAAACTTAACCAAACACTACAAAAAGTTCTATCCCTTTCCTAAAACTACTAAAAAGAGAAATTTTAGCAAAAACTCTTACCCTTTAGTCCCACCCTATCATCATTTCTTTGCAGTAAGAACAACTAAAATCTGTTCTATTTTGAAACAGAGCCATGACTTTGTCCTGTTATTCAGTTATTTCCGCTTATACTTTGTCCTCCTCTTCCCTATTAAAAAGATGAATGGAAAAACAAAGTCACTTGTGTGTCTGTTTTTCTAAGGCAACCAATGTGTTCAGTAAATAAATAAAAATTTGAAACCATGGACTTTAAGTGGAGTGTCACACCTTGATAGAACATATTGGTTAAAAATAGCAAACCCTGACAAATGAGATAAATTTGCATTCTCATCTAACTGCTGCTCATAATAAGACCTAGATTACTCCAAAGAATATAATTCTTCTCAGTAGCCCCTATTTTAAACTTTAATCATTATTCATTAATTTTGTATTTTTTCCATTTTTAATCTGATTTTTTGGGATGCAAAAATGGCTTGATGTGTACCATCAATACACGTGAAAGAGTTGAAAATGCTCACTCTATGTTACAACATCAAGCTTAATTTAAAATAAAAACATATCTATGATATATTATTTCCAAATATGAGTAGTCTACATTTTTCAAAAGTAATCACTTCTTCCCAAGGTAAATTAAACAATAAAAGTACATAATGTATCTGTTCAGATATAGTTTTTGGATTAATTATGCCAGAATGCAAAAAAGATGAAATAATGCAAATAAAGTTATAAACAGAAAACCTTTATAAAATATATGACTGCAAGAGAATGGAGTTGTTTTAAACGCTCTGACAATTCTTTTACTGAAGGATTATGTTTTACAAAATAAACATGTAAAATTTGATGGAACAATTTATTGCTAACTGATCATTCAAAAAGTACAGTATGAACCTAGGTCCCAAGTGAATATTTTCAATAGTAATGATCATATTGGAATTATAATTATGTGATTAGTCTCTTAAGATTAGTAGCAAGTGAAGATTACACATTTTTATAAAAGAAAAGATATTATGGTAAAGCAATATGCTAGCAATATGTTCAGACATTTTTTCAAGTTTCCATGTGAATTATTTTAATAACCCACATCACAGTCTTTTATAGTAAGTGTGTATTTTCCTATGTTTCTATCCAAGTAACAGCAAAAGCATCAAAGATTTTTGGGACCATCATGTCAAGCAATAGCACCCAAAAGAAGCTTTTCATAAAGTTTTCTGTAGGGTTTTCAATTAAAATAACCACATTATTGTTACTTTATTATGTTATGGGCATTATGTTAAGTATGTTGAATTTCTTCTCTCATGTAATTCTCAGAAATGAAGTTAATACTTTTATGTCTTCAATTAAAAGGAAGAAATTGCTAACTAATGATATGTGAAGTATGTGGTAAACAAACCATATGGAAAAACAAAGGGAGAAGATGTAGAATTGCCTTATGTTAATAGGAACTTTGACTTGCTAATCTATCTATTGTTATTTATAAATATTATTTCAGGAAGATGTATTTATATTTTACCCTAGAGCTTGAAACTAAAACTAATAATCACCACAACAACTTCAATTATGCAGTTTATTCGGGAAGACAAGGCATGGTGTTTGTACTAAGATTTACACCCTCACTTTTGATAGCAGAAACAAAGAGGCGTGAGGGTGATAATACCGGATGTAATGTGGGAATCTAAGGACGGGAGCCAGAGCAAGCACCAGAATGAAAGATTGATCAGTACATCGGAAACCAAAAAGATAAGCATGCTAGTCAAGGTGTAGACATGGGTCGGGTGTGGTGGTGCACACCTGGAATCCCAGCACTCGAGAGGCCAAGAGGCCGAGGCAGGATGATCATTGTGAGTTCGAGATCAGCCTGGGCTACAAAATGAGCTCATGCTAACCTGAACTGCATAGCAAGACCCTGTTTCAAAGAGACAGGGGGAGAAAAAGATATAGCTATGGGAAATTGTTAGCAGCATAACAAAGAAAAATGAGAGAAATTGTAAATAAAATAGAGGGAGGCTACCTGAACAGCTGAATGAAAAGCCAGTTAGTATAAGCTACTCACCTATATGAGTAAGCACTTCAGTCATTTAGGTGCTTGCGTTTATATAGACAGCGTCCCTGTTAGTCATACAAAGGACTCTATAGCAGTTTGTTTGTTTGTTTGTTTGTTTATTTATCTTTTTGGCGGGACTGGGGATCGAACTCAGGACCCTGCGCTTGCTAGGCAGGCGCTTATTCCACTGAGCTATATCCCCATCCCCTTATAGCAGTTTCTTTATGTTATAGGCAGCTTAGTTAGATAGAAATATTATAGGCAGTCAGACAGGGTCAGGCCCTCCAAGGAACCAACCTGAAAGCCAAGATAAGATACCCAAGGGCCACATCTCAAGACAAAAGGCTAAACATATACACCCACATACCTCCCTAGGTGTACACCTCAGGGATTGATATTCTAAATAGGTAGCAATCACCTTGAAGAGTCATTGAACTGATGCCCCGCAGGAAAAGACCCTGTTCTGTATTGGAGCATGCTTTCTACACGACTTGCTTCCCCATTTGACCCCAATTTAATCAATTTTACCTCAATAATTCTTATTGGCTGACCATAGTTTTATCCATTTCCCCTACCTTGGACCCGCCTGTCTCGTGGTTTTACTCTATAAAATTTCCTGGAAAACACAGAGTCTTGGGTAACCCACTTGGGCCCCCCTCTGTCTCTCTCTTGGACAGAAGCTTTCTTCCCCTTAATAAATATATTCTGCTCTTAATCTCCGTTGTTCCTAAAATGCATTCTTCGATTTTAGAGAACACAAACTCAAACTTCTCTCAGATATCGCCCAGGTTGGGAGCATTTATTTTCCTGTATCGTTTGTATCTTCATTGTATTTACTTAAAAGATTTGAATGCTATGTATACAAGTATTTTCCAGAAATGTTGGAGTCCACCTTTAGTCATATTTTCAGGAGTACATTCCAATTTGATTCTCATTTTATACAACACAATGACTGACACAAAGTAAGCAATTCAAAAAAGCTTTTTAAGGGCAATAAAAGATAAAAATGGTTCCAGGATTAAAAGAAGGAGCAAAAGTATTGAAATGACTGCAATTATATTCACCACAATGTGATGACACCCAGACAGAGATCTAAAGAGAAATCACATGTTGGAAACTCACCACGTAACATTTTGAGTCCCCTTTCTGAACACTAATGTTTGTTTATAAAAATGTCCTAAAGAAATTAATGATATTGTTATTTCCTACTCCTTTAAATAAAAGTCTATATAAATGTTTAAGAATGAAAAGGTGATAACCTGCAGATGACAGTAACCCTCTTTCCCTCTGATTCCCAGAGTGAGAACTTTCATTTTTAGATCCTGGTAAGTTCCAGATTGTTTAACCCTGGCAGGAAGCAAGTTTGCATGCTCTGCTGAGCTCCACAAGACCTTATTAAAGCTCTGTGCCAATCATCTGTGACAGTCATTTGCAGACATTCCAAAGATGAGTTGCAAGAGGCTGTCTCTCTTCCCAGGTAGAAATGCTTACTGTTGTTTCCAAGGAACATAAAGGAGGTGTTTCTATTGTGATGTCCTAATAGAGCTGCAGTTCCCACACATTTTGGTAACTGTTTGATATAATTATTGGGCCCCATAAAAGTAAATTTTATACAGTAATACTCCAGCCTGCTGTGCTGTTTCACTTCAAAATAACTTATGGTTACTAGATTCCCCTGTACAATATTGGTCCCCAGCAGTAATAAAGTTGTCATCAGGAGGTGATGATAGACCACTTTGCATTGTTATAACTGCCTTTTTGGATTATAACTGTTTGCAACTTTATGAGGTCTTCATAAATGTGATCAATTGCAATAATAAAGTTGGGAGGCATTTGTGATAGTTTATTTTTCTATGCCTCAAAATAGGAGCTGCCTGGCTTGTTGGTCTGTCTGAGAGTGCACTGTTGGCTAGGGCAGAGCTCTGGGCTATGACAGGAACAGAAGCGAGTTTCTACCATTGTTCCCTGGCATCTGGACACTTCTAAGAATTAATCATGTAAATAGTAAACCCATTTAGTTCAATCAGTAGAGGGATAAGCTGTGTGTGCTACATAAACTGGGAGCGGCAAGTCAAGCAGTCCATTCAGAATTTTTTTTACTATTTTTACAAACATTAGGAAGTTATGAAACATATTTTATTATTACTTTGATTTACTAACAACTGGGATTTTTTTTTTTTCATTATTCGAGTGGTGTATAGTAATGTGTTCATTTACTTTGCAATGATGGGAAAATCACCTATTGCCAAATGTGGCAAAGTGTTTGGAAGACACGTCCATGAAAGATACAGCTGTACACCAGCTGCTGGAACAAATGTAATTTAATTATTTTTAAATAGATAATTCACATTATATTCAACATGTTGCTTATGGTAAGTAAGGTGAAAATACAGCTATCATATTTTCACAGTAAATGAACCATAGCCCCCAAGATTGACCCTGACGGTACAATTGAAGTTTCAATGACAAGTAACACCTTTTACAGTTTTGTTGCTTTGAAAACATTATTTTCATTCCTGCAAAAAATATAGATGACTCATTGCTTCTCTTTAGAAATACTTTACCCCAAACTCAGCCCACACGTATATAAAGTAAAAGAAGAAAATGAATTACATTTGGGTCATGTTGTTCATGTTCTCACCCATAAGCAAACAAAAAATAATTGGAATAAAGATTTGTAAACTGTCTAAACTTTAATCAAATAACTTAAATATAAAAGTTAATATATTTTTATGAAGCAACACATTGCCAATGTTTTACAAAATTTTGTATACATAAAAATTAATCTATTTTGGCAATTATTGCATGAATTAATATGCAATTTAACACCTGCATTATAAATTAAGAAAGGAACACATACTTTAAAAAGTTTTCACTGGACAAGAGAGATACTGATAGCTCATAAAATATTTATGTTAATTAAACTCTGTTTCTTATGTCTGTGTTTCTATAGCATGATATATACAAATAAATTGAAGAAAATTAAATATTATGTTTTAATCATACAGTTGTTTTATCCCTATTGACTTACCAAATCATCTTTGCAGAGGTAACAAATTAATAAACAATTTATACCCCTAAAAATTAGTTTTGATTTATTTTGCTTTCATTAGTTAGTTTATTAAGATGAGGATGGTAAAAAAAAAAAAAAAAACTACGATTCTGAAGGAGTTATTTTCACTGTCAGTAAATTGCTCCTGATTGCTATCCTGTGACCTAGCAAGCAGTGCTCTGATTTGTGAACATACTTAAACTGTATGGTTGCAAAATAAGGATACACATCTGTAATTTGTATCATCACCTAAAACTTAAATATATAAAAACTCTGCCTGGCATTTTGTGTGACCTACTTAATTTATGTGGTGTCAGTGTGGCATGTAAACAAGATATCTAAGGAAATGAGATACTTTCAAATAGTATAGCAGTCATGGTAAAAACTACTGGAGTTTTGAAGTCTTTGTTTCAAATCCCAACCTTGCTCTGTCCTTACTGTGTCCTATGTAAAAGAAGAAAGATTTAGGCACAAAGTAATATACAATAGTTTGATAATCTTCCCGTTGATTAAAAAGGAAATGGAGTGCTTTGAGAAGCAAGAAATTTTTAATTATTGACGACACATTATAAATGTCTAAATAAGCACACAAAAGACATTAGAATAGAGGGAATCTGTGCCCTTTGGTAAAGATTCTCTGTTTCCAAGAAAGGAAGTGCTTCCACACACATCCGTTAATCATTTCCCTTTCTGCATCATTCTCCTTTCATGTACTCTACATCCTGACCTCCTCCTATCCCAAATTATCAAATTATTTCCAACAGATAGTAACTCTAAAGGTGGAGGGCAAGTATAGGATAGTGAAATATTACTGCATTTTATAACATTTTTATGAAATATAGACTTTCACAATCACTGTCAAAATTGAACTTAGCAATACTTAATTTTTACTTTAATTATCTCTGTAGATTATGCTCCTTCACAAGCTCTCCAAGTTCAAGAATGCAGGTACTTTGGAGACATTCCAGGAAAAGGCAGTGAAAATGATTAAGATGCTAGGAAATTGGCTCTGTTATTAAACGGAAGAATTAAAGAGACTAAGAAATGGAAAATATGGAATTATACATTAGGAATATCCTTACTTTTTTCTTGGTGTACCGCAAGAATAGGCAAGAAAAGATTCAATTACATTAATTCATCATTGTAATTATGTGTTTTAAATTTTTGAATAAAATTGGACATCAGAAAAATAAACTAGTAGTTTTCATTTAAAAAATTATCTAAGGCATGAATATGTCAATCACTATCTGACAAAGATACTGCACTTACTGGAATTTAACACTGACATTTTAGGAGTTTCAAGATGGAGAGCAAGGGAAAATAAAAAATAAAATGTTCCCTCTGCAATAGTAATTTGAATTTGACAATGCATTATTCAATAACGTACAACTCTAGGGAACTATGTGTTCTCACTTTTGAGGCTCGGGCTACAAGAATGAGTGTTTAATTTGTAACAGGTTTGTGAATACACACTACTGAATGAGACTAGATGCCCTCAGTGATGGTTCTGGTAACACCCTTGCTTATGGGCATGCTTTCTCCCCTCTGCAAACTATTGAACCATATATGACTTTACATTTCTTTTGGATGTCGCTTTAGAAATTGAAAGACTTTGCATTATAGTTTCATGACTTCTCTCAGAAATAAAAAAATCCTTCATCATTTAGGGTAAGATAACTGTGGCAAGCATTCTCACATGAAAATTAATAATTAGGGTTGGGCGGTAGCATTTATCCTTTGAGATATGTCACATGTGATGCTCACCAAGATAATTTCCATCGCTCTCCCTTTTTTGTAGGAATCTGCATCTGATACATTGCTTATAATCTTGAGTAGTCCCATTTATTTGTTTGTTCTCTGCATTAATTTACTTGAAAATGCTGACCTAATACATTTTTATTTTCACATAGTCTGTAAGAGAGTTCAGCAATAATTCTATCTGTTTCACTCTGGAATTGGGGAATTTTTGTCATTAGACATGAATTTGTGGAGGAAAAAATTTTAAAAGGTCATTTGAAAAATACTGGCATTTGAAGCATGGAGGGAATAAGATATCACCATATTGGAACCTGACAAGTCATATGGATTAATTAATTATCATATTGGCTTTTTGTCATCAGTCTTTCTGAGGTCATACTGCAAGTAGGGTAAATCGTGATGCATACCTGCTTGTCATGTCTTCATGAATGCTTTCCCCTGATTTTATTCCATTGAAAAAATTACATTAGAAAATGTAGAAGAAACAAAACTACAAAATGAAAAGAAACTACTCAGCAACTTTTATTTTCACTTTTGTCATATTTTAATATTTATACTTTCAATGTGTTCATAACTTCACATTTCCTTACCCAGTGTTTTTAAAACCTACCTGTTTCAACACTTATTTAACAAGTATCTAATGAGAAATTATTATGAGGAACTATATTATAAGAATAGTGATAACTCCCCTTAAGAACTTAATTTGCTGCAATTCATTTTCTAAGTACTAAATCAATCAGAGAAATTTATGCATAAAATTATATTTCTCTAGAATCATTTCAGATTCCGAATTCTGTATTAGTTAGGATTTTCTGGAGGAACCAATACAATACAGAATATATGTGTAAGTATACAAAAATACATGAGGTAGGCTTACAGGATCAGAGTTACAAGAGTCCCAATGACCTTATGTTGAATCAGAGAAAGACTCCAAACTGGCTTGTGTACACTGGAGCGCCTGAGGATTCAGTAATAGTCCAGGAAGCTCACTGCAATCATGGATGGCATTCTGCTTCAGAGAGCCAAAGACTGTGTTGGAAGGATGAGGAGTCTGTGTTGGGAGCCTGAAGGAGATAGATACCAACATCTGAAGGTAATGGTGATAACTGGGGTGTGTACAAAGAAAAGAGGAGAATTCCTTCTTATTCCCTTTTTTTCCTCGAGGTTACAGGGCCAATTGATTGGTACTACCCATAACCACGGTAGATCAAAGCTCTTAAATTTGCTAGCTAAAGGTTGATCATCTGTTGAAACAAGAGCTCTACTGATCTGCTAAGTGATTCTCATTCAAGTCAAGTTGACATACCAAAATTAACAATTACAGGCTCACTTTACTAATCAGTGAATAAATCCCCTGATGCATTCAGAGCTAAATGTAGTGAGCCCTGGTTAGACTGGTGAGTCACTGAAGGGCATGATCAAGAAACACATATTCATCCTGTTTTTACCTGCATTCCCTGTTATCTGACCACCAAAATATGAGCCACTTTCCTTTACCAGCACCTCTACAATGACTTTTCTGTCTTAGAGCCAGACTAAAATATGAATGAAAATAAAACGGTCCTTTAAGTTGTAGGTGTTGGGTATTTTGTCTCAGTGACAAGAAAGTCACAGATTTTTGTATCAGAGAAGTAGTTGCTGCTGTGAGTGTATCTGACTATGTGATTTATAAGTAAACACGAGGAGCTTGGAAAGTTTTGGAGATGCCAGTCATTGAAACTCTAGGCTGCTGTAAGGGGAGTTTGCTGGGTGACACTGACCAGGACTCAGGATACAAGAATGCTGACAAAAACTTAAATAATGAAGACAAGGTTTAGGAGGTTTCAGTCAGAATAAAGGACTCAATTGGCCATTGGAACAAGGATACAGCCTTCTATAGCCTGGCAGGAAAAAATGTGGTTTTACCTTACTAGATCCTGAGACTTTGCAAGGCACTGAAAATAAGGGTGGTTGACTAATTAATTTGGCAGAGGAAATTTCAAGGCAGTGCAAGTTCAGGTGGAGACATTAGTACTTCTAGCTTCCAACCCAGTTTACAGGGAAAATCTGAAGGATTATTTTTTAACATTTTCGGCTATTGATAAAATTTTCAGCATTCCCAGCAAGAAAGTATGCAAAGTTTGGGTTAAAGGCAGCAGGGTTGTTGAAAAGATTAGCATTAACAAGAATTCAGGTATTTTTCATAATAAAAATGGCTTGAGGGCCTCTCCAGAAGCAGTGAAACTCCATCCTTTGCAGGTTCAAAGAAGACAGAGCTGTAATATTCTTATTTGAGAAGACAACACATATGCCTTTTTGTGGAGAAGGCAGGTGTAGGAAATTGGTTTCCTGGAGTTTATTTCATAGTGCTCAGCTATCTAGCCACTCAGAGGCCTCTGCAGTCATGGTCCCAGGGGACCTAGCTACTGTTCCAACTAGATGAAGACTTTGGTGTAATCTACACAAGGCTAGTGTTGGGGCTTGCAAATATAAAAGTTGTGGGGTCAGAGAAGCTTTTACCCAAATTTCAAGGGAAGATCTAAGAGGACAACTAATATGCTCCTGTGACAGCAATTCATAAAACTGTCCAAAATCCTTCTTGTTTTCTGCATCCTGGCTACAATGGTGGCCATTTTTAAACTGTGGTTATTAGGCATTTTGTCCCAGGGTAAAGAAAATTGACTAAGACAATGATCTTATCAAAGACTATCACCAACAGTTCAATGGTGAATATATGTGTGTGTGTGTGTGTGTGTGTGTGTGTGTGTGTGTGTGTGTGTATAATGAAAGGCAAGTGACAAAGAAATTGGGAGTCAGTAATTAGTCACTGCCTGGCAAGCTCAAGGTCCCAAGTTCAATTCCTGGTACAAAAAAAAAAAAAAGAATGGAAGCCCTTTGACAGCTAGAAGTGGTTGTTAAGCCATGTAATGCAGACTGCATATAAGATGGAAATTATTCATGGGTAAATTCTATGACTGGAGCCCAGAACCACACAAGCTGTGGTCCTGGTAATTTGGGGATGGTTTGTATTCAATTATTTACTGTTATTTTTCCAATATCACTTAGAAAATAAGCCATATTTTCTGAGTGAGATGAAACCTATCTATTGTTCTTTTATTCAACTGGACATCCTCTCCTGTTTTTCTGTAGTTTATAAAATTAGACAAGTAAGAATTTTTAGCCAGTCTGTCAGAACTCTATTTCTCCCAAAGAATAGAGTCCTTAATAATTTAATTGTGAAACCATGTATCATTTTATATTACATAATCAAATATAACCTTATGCCTTAGGTGCCTTAAAAAATGTAATTCAGTGGTATGAATCTCTTTCTAAACCATCTGTCCATCAATTATCAGAATGAATATCCTTCTAAACCATCTGTCAGTAGTTCTTGCTATAAAAATGATAAAACTACCAAACAGAAATAATTGAATATGTACTAGTTCCTTTAATAATGAGACACCACAGAAAAGCAGAAAAAGCAGCAAGGACATTGAAACAAAATGGGCTGTGTTAAATGTGTAGCACAGTTAACTGTGAGAGTCAGACTTTTATAAGTCTAGTTCTTCATATTCCCTTTTCTGTCTTATCACGCAAGCTAAGGCCAGGTTTCTTCTGTTTCTCAGATATGCTCCACATAGCTCATGCTAAATACCTTTGAAGGGTCATATCTTCCCCCTGGCGGCTCATTCCTCGCTCTACTTTCTAACTCCTATGAGATAAGCTGCTTTCTTCTCACATGTGCTTCCTCCCTGACATTTCTGCCTGGAGGCCAACTCACCAAGAACTGAATCCTCTTTGAGCCAAAACACACCTCTTCTCCTCTGTTTTCTCTTTCAGATATTTTGTCCCAGTGACTAATGCATGGAGGCACCCATGTTTTTTGTTACCAACAGCAGCTCGAATTTAGGCAATAAGGGTAACATCCTGGCTCTTTTATCCACAAACTGTCAGATTTAGACCATTTTCTCCACATCCTATTCTATAACAACTATAAAATAAGGACATTCATAGTAACTCCTTCCCCATGGTTATGTTGAGAGTTAAATGATTCATGGATTTATGTGCCTTCAATATGGTTATGAATGAGATTAATTATATAGTCCATATTATATTACATATATGATATAGCATGTTACTATATGGTATTTTAACATACTATATATTATTTTATTACAATTTTAAGTGTTTACAAATGGCTGCTATGAAGTAGGCACTCTTAAGTGCTGGCTATATTTATTAATCCATTTCACAAATGTTATTGAATTTCCATTTAATGAACTAGGTCCCAATCTAACTCTTAGTACCTTATAGATACATTTAGGTTTTCTACTTCTACTGCCAACTTGATAACACCAAAGACTATCTTCCTTATTACACATTCCCTAAAGCACTGTACCCAAAGTACAATGCTCAGATGTGTGGTACAATATGCCATTTGGTTAGTGCAGTATGAATTGCACACAGAGTTATACCCTGTATGGTGTACACAGTGATGAAGTGTCCTAAATATCCTTATTGATAATCAGTGCATTACTTCATTATCTGATCTATAGACTTTAAAGTTTTACCATTTTTCTAATTTTTCACTTACTTTTCAGTATCCAGTCCAAGGTCCCACAATGCACTTCAGTTTTCACATTTCCTTGGTCACCAATAAGATTTGATAGTTTTTCAGTCATTCTTTGCCTTTAATGACTTTATTACCTTGGATACTATTAATCGGTTGAGATGGTCATATACATTCTCATGAGTAGAATTATGTTATGCATTCTTGTCTAGAAAACTGAATACCAGAGAAGATATGTTGTGTCTGTCTCTGGCACATCACGTCAATGTGCTTGTGTATTGACAGTGATATTTACTTTGATGACATGTTTCTCATGGGATCTGCCGAATGTTTCCACCATATTGTTGAATGTTTTTCCTTTGTGATGGATATGTATGACTTCATTTGTTTACTTTCAACTGTGAAAATTCGTTTCTCCTCCCATTCTGATTAAACATCTTTGAGCTCATCAACAGATCTTGCTTGCAACAATATCACTATCTTATGCATAATAATCATTTCAGATTTCTCTCATTCTCTTTATACAATTATAATTCTCTGTAAGAAAGACCTGTTCTCTCATTAATTAATTAATTTATTTATTTATTTAAATTTATTTATCAATTGTTTATTTATATCAGTATAGACTCATATTTACTCTATGTGTTGCAATCCAATACTGTCATTTATTTTGCTTTTCAAGTCCTTTAACATGGGATCTGTATGCTTATATTGGTTAGATTTAATGTTGCTTAGCCAAAACGTGTGACACCTGCAATATAAAAGAGAAATTTAATTTGGCTCACAGTTTCAGAGGTTTAAGTCCATGGTAAACTCTACAGTGGGAACATCACCTGGTAAAGGGACACCATTCATTTTCCAGAAAGCAGAGTTAAGGCGAAGAATACCAGAGAGGAAAGGGTCAGGGATCAGACAATAGTCCCAACATTTATGCTTACATGACCTAGACATAACTAGAAGTATGCTTTACTAAGTCCCTATAGCGCTGTCAAGCCAATGAGGTTGAAAATAAAGTTTAATCCATCACTGTCCTTTTGACATGTTCTCTTTTTTTGAGTACTGTTTAATTTCTAGGATATATATTTGGGATGCAAAATATTAATCTATTTGTTGTTATAGTTATAAATGATCATTCCTTACATATAAGAACTCTTTTTAAAAGGAACACATTCTGTTGAAAATTTGTGAATGCTTGATAATTTTCCATGGTAAATTATTTCATGATCAAAACCTACTCACCTGTGTCATCTATGGAAATTATTCATGTAACTGGAAAACAACCACAAAAATCATACTGAAAAGTTCCTAAAAATAAAGTGTTACTGTAGTTTTAAATCTACTTCTCGATTACAATAATGCAATCTTTCACTTACTTTGTAAGCAATACTTCTGAAAATTGTCATAGAAGTTCTCAAAGCATATTATTACATAACACTTTTTAAGGTTATAGATACGTAATAAAAATAAATAACCAAGTGTATTAAATAGCATCTAGGTAGACCTTTTCTCATATATATATATGTATATATATATACACACACACACACATACACACACACACACACATATATATATATATACATATATATATATCCCTTTATGGACTGTTATTTTCTGTTAACGTATTATAAAACCATGTGGAAGAGTAAGTGAATCAAATGCACCAACTACTGTGCCCTAAATATTTCATCAATATTTTGAATTCAGGGTTGATCTGCTACTCACTGGAGGATTGTCAAGGCCCTAATTTTGATTCTTATCCCCACCAAAAAAATCAGTTTAAAAAAAGTCAAAATTTTCTCACTAAAATTATTAAAGAGTTTTATGCCACAAATAGACAATATAGCAGTGATCTCTATCTCATATTGTGTACACATTTTAGAAAATAAATAATACAATAAAATAGTTCCTGTATATTAGTAAAATAAATGTACATGTGCTAGATTCCTACAATAAAATTAATAATAAAAAATTGAATGAGTGGTTTAAACACATTTATACTACCTTTAAAACTAGGATTCTACCCATAAAATGATATAAGTGCTTCTTCTCTTTTATCTTCAGCAAAGTACACATTTGTGAGAGCTTAAACTTAAATGGAAATTTTATACTGAGTCCGTTTGGCATTGTGCCCTGTCAATATGTCAGAAAGGCATGCTTAACATAGATGGTAACAGAACAAACATAGAATACCAGCCCTATACTTCTCTCTCAAAGGAATAGCTTCTCCATCTTATGGAACCCAGAAATAGGCACCTGAATTTTCTAAAGAGAAATGTGATAATTTAAAGGCAAGATTTTGGGGAAGCTTCTGAGATGACAACAAATGGATTTTTTTCTCTCACTTTTCAAGTCAGGAACCTGTATTATAACAATCTAAATTCTTCAATAATGTTATCATTTTATAGTCTATGGCTATATTTTTGTTTTGTGTGGTTATCTGCTAGGTTTTCAAGAGAAGTTTGGGAACAAAAAGGGAGTGTAAAGAATTGTAAAAAAGTAAAGGAATAGAACAGTAGGACAGTGTCTTGGTCACTTTTCTTTCATTGCTGAGACAAAACGCCCAACACCCAAAATGAAGAAAGGAAAGGTTTATTTAGCTTACAGTTTGTGGAGGTTTCAGTCCATACTTGGCTGCTTCAGAGGCAGAGTGGCACATGGAAGAGGGCAAACTTCATGGCAGCAGAGCACAGCAAAAACCTTAAGAGCAAAAGGGAAGAATGGCTGCAAGCAGCCTCCTTTTCTCCCCTTCATTGTAAACAGCCTACCCCCACCCAGGGGGTGTGTACCTCTCACATAACCTCCATACCCTCCACTTCCACAGGCTCAGGATGTATACAAAGTAAGCACCCTGGCTTCCTGCTGAATCACTCAGCCAAACCTCCGGACTCCCCAAGTTGACACAATGCATCAACCATAACAGACAGTATATGTTTTATTGTTTTCTATAAGCATTTATGTTTATTCCTATAAGTTTGTGTAAAGTGAATTTTTCAAAGACACTTCTTATGAAAGTTTTCCAATATGAGATAATCCTGTTTGCCTTACACTAATTGCAGATATGTCCCAGACTGATTCATCTCAATTAAGATTCAGAAATTTTCTACCATGGACTTTTTAAAAAAATCTTCTTAAGTCACCAAATGCAGAGAAAATATTCACATCAGAAATACCAAGATTTTACATAACACTATTCACCTTTTCCTTGTAAAATTCATTTTACCTGCTTTAAGAATTAATAAAGATGAAATATTTATATTTCAATGAGGATTTCTCTCTACATCCCCTTTCATCTTTAATTTGGTCCTGCAGGGTAAGAAATGCTTTGAGCAATGGTATAGATCTCTGAACTTCATAAAAGACAGATATTACATCATCCTAACAAGAAATTCATTCCAAACATCAAAAAGCATAGAAATATACCCCAGGAGAAAACTCAAAATATCACACCCAAGTCAGATTGAAGAGTAATTCAATTAAAACTTGAGTTTTGTAGATATCAGTACAGATGGCTTAGGCAATATGTAGACCGTTTTAGGTCTACCTAGGCAATTTATAGACCTACATTTAGCAAAATAGGAAGCTAGAAGTTTGTCTTGGGTACCTTATGAGTTATTTTTTTTTCAGTAAAACTTCTAATCATATGAATTCCCCGTTCCAATATGGCTCCAAAACCAAGACAATAATTACAACCATGTTTATCTTATGTTATTAATTTAGCATTGAATTGGAAATTACTTGGACCAGTATCATGTATAACAAAATATTATATATATACATAAACCTTGCTTTGAAATTTTTATTTTCAATGTTTATTAGAAAAAGAGATTTATCAGAGTAGCTCCATAGTATAATTTTAGGTCAGAGCTTTGGTGCCCTTTGCTATGTCTTTGTTGCCCAAAACTGTTTTTGCTACCATAGGTCTCTTCTGGTTTTGAGTAAATTTTGGTAATATTTTCTCCAGTTCTGAGAGGAATTCTAATGGTGTTTAATTTGGAACTGCATTAAATCTGTATAACAATTTGGGGAGTAGGGCCATTTTTAGTATGTTGGTTCTTCCTACCCATGAGCAAGGGATATCTTTGCATCTGAAATCATCTTATATTTCCATTTTCAGAGTACTACAGTTTCACTGTGTAGATCTTTTACTTCTTTGTTAGACTGATTCCTAAATAGTTTATTTTTTGATGCTATTTTGAAAAGTATGGCTTCTCTAATTTCTTTCTCAGTGAGAATATTTGTTGCTTGTGCACAGGAATGCTTTTGATTTTTGAATGTTAACTTTGTATTCAGCTATGTGAATGAATCTATGGTTATTAAATCTAGGATCTTCTGATGGAACTTTTGGGGTCTTCTATGGAGAGTATAGTGTCATAATTTAACTTCTTCCTTTCCTATCCTTATACTTTTCATTTTTCTCTTGTCTAGCTGCTCTACCTAACTCTTCCAGATCTAGAGTAAATAGGAGTGGTTATAGAGGACACTCTTCTCTTGTTCCTGATTTTCAATTTTCACCATTCAATATGATGTTGGCTGTTGGTTTATCATACATGGCTTCTATTAAATTGACATAAAGACCATCTATTCCAATTTTCTGTCTAGTTTTATTATAAATGAGTGTTGGACTGTGATAATACTTTATACTACAGAGGTACTGTGATAAAAACAGTATAGTACAGGCAAAACACATACCCTAGAATCAGTACAATAGATTAGAAGAAGTAGAAACAGCTTCAAACTTGCTCAGTCATCTTATCTTTGACAAATGGGATAAATATTTTCAGTGGAAGAAAGAAAGCCTCTTCCATAACTGGCACTGGAAAAACTGGCTTTCCATATGAAAACTAAAACTAGACCAATGTATTTCACCATGCTCTAAACTAAAGTCAAAATAGATCAAATATCTTCATATTAAAAGTTAAACACTAAATCTGCTGGAAGAGAAAATAAGTAGAACTCTAGAAGACGTAGGTTTAAGTGAAGACTTCATGAATAAAACTTCAAAAGCAAATACTACAAAGAATCAACAACTGAGATCTCATCTTATTAAGTCTTTTGCACACCAAAAGAGTGAAAAGACAACCCATAGAGCGGGAAAAAATTACAGCGAGTTGCTCTTCAGACAAAGGGCTAATGCCTAGAACATATATAGAATTGAAAAACATCAGACCCCCCAAATATAAAGACCCAGTCCAAGAAATGAGCATCCGAAATGAGTAGACACTTCTCAGAAGAAATATAAGTGACAAATAAAATACATTTTAAAATGTTCAATATCACTGTTCATTTGAAAGATGCAAATTAAAATGATGCTGAGTTGGCATCTCGTTCCAGAAGAATGGCTATTCTCAACAAATCAACCAATAACAAATACTGGTGGGGCTGTGGGGTAGAAAGGACACCTCTCCACTGTTAGTGAGAATGTACACTGGTGCAACCACTGTAGAAATCAGTGTAGAGATTCCTCAGAAATATAACACTAGGGTTCCATTTGACACAGCTATTCCTCTTCTCGGTATCATCTCAAAATAATTGAAAGCATCATATGACAGCAATATATATGCACCCCTGTTTATAGCAATGCAGTTTGCAATAGTAAAATTTCAGAAACAACACAAATGACCTCCAACCGATGAATGGATAAAAGAAAGATGTGGGTTTTTTATACAATACAATACTACTAAACCATAAAGAAGGATAAACTTGAGACGTTTTAGCTAAATGAATGGACCTTGAGACCATAATCTTAAGTGAAATAAATTGGACGTGTATGTATAAAATATTGCATTGTCTCTCTGGTGTGAGAAACTGAAAGTTTAAGTAAAAATCAAAATATAATAGATACTGTGAAATGGGAAGTAATCTTTCAAAGAGAAAAGGATATGGGTAGGGGACGGAAGAGGAAAAAGAATAAAATGTAAACAAAACTTGTAACTAAGGAGGGGAAGAGACATTAAAGAGAGGGAAGTCGAATGGGAAAAGAAAGAGGAACAAAGGCATATCACGTACTGGTACCAATTCCCTATGACAAATATCATTATGCATATCTAAATATTACCAATAAACTTAATTATAAAAATGATTAAACCTCTAACATGGTTGTACTATTGTCTCATGTCACTTTATTGTAACAAACAATCACTGATTAGCTGTTTAATCAACAGTGTATGTCTATTTGCATTATCCTGAACATACACTTTGAAGTTATCAATGTGTAGTACAACCATTGTTAATCCCCGATCACCTTATCTGTGTTCAGTTTTTGTACTGTTTTTGTGCTACTGTGTGTCTGTTTGTTAATGTTTTCATCCTTTTACTTTTAAAATAAAAAAGTTTTTAGAAAGATTAAAACTCAAAAATATTAACCAATATCTTTATAGTCATTGTGCTAAAATTGCTCTCTGTAGGTGCAACTTCAAATACAGTTTTGCAAATTCTTCAATATATTATTACATTACTTTTCCAGATAAGATCTTTCAGGACACTATTTAAACACCCAGATTGTGCATGGCTCTTACATGATACACATGAGCATTGATACAGTGCAAACACTGGACTCTGACCACTCAGATCTGAATTATAAACTCAACATTTTCTAGTAATGTAAACCAGGGCACATTTTACTCAATTTCTCTACTTGTCAATTTCCTGAACAAGAAAATATGCATAAACATGATTTCTAGTTGTGAATTCACTATGAGAATTCTGCAGATATTTATGTAAAAACACTAAGCACTGTGCCTAGCACATGGCCGTCACCCACACGCCATGAACTTGTATGGTTTATTGGTCTGTAAGCTCCATTAGAAGAAGAAGAAAGGTGTTTTTGCTGTAACTTCAAGACTTCACACAGCCTAGTTCCTGGATCAAAGGGGAAATTTTGTAGTTATTCATGGAATGAATGAATGAATGAATGAAACCAGTGCCTTGTCCAGATAAGTTTTTCATTGAAAATAGCAATAAAATTGTACAGCAATTTGAACGATTCCTCGCCCATGAATCTATTCCAGATGTTTGAAACATAAGGCTCTTTAATAAATATAATTTATAATACTGAAGCCTATATGTTTCCAAGAGGAGTTAGCAGGCTTTCAGCACAGGTATTCTATTATGAAACCTGTGTCTTTATCCTTCAACTGCAAAGCATGTCAATGAGAAAAAAAATAAGGTTACTATCTACTTTTATTGAATTTTATCAACCTCCACTTATGAAATAGAGCTAGCTACATCTACAGTACATGCATCACTTTAATAATTGTGATTAATAGCACTTTTGAAGACCTGTACTTTCACATCACCTGAGCATCAATGCCTGAAGGAATATTGTCCTGGCAGAGCAAGTAATGGTATCAAGTGGTGTGAAAGATTATATATATTGGAAATCTGTCTTTAATTTTACTTTGCTTACTGAATATTCTTTCTGAGTGAACTGGATAAATGTCAGCCTGTTACTATAAATAAATAAATTTTATCCAAGTTCATGATTTTTTGTGTGTACAGTACTGGGACTGGTCCCAGGGCCTTCACATTGAGCTATATCCTCTGCTCTTCATTTTTTTTTTTTAGTTATTATGCAGGTTGGTCTCTTATGATCATATTGTCATATATAACAATGACTTTACTAGACACCTGGCTAAATCTCTAAGGATGTAGAAGTGGATGATCATAAAAACATCAAATTTTGACAAACATTATTTGAAATTATGGACTTAAATTATGCAGTTCTATGAAAGAGCTTATGAAATAGATGCTTGTTCTTCCTTTCTCTTTACTACCTACACGTAAGAATATAAACCTAGTCAAAAACCTACAAAATCATGCACCACATCCTTACCAAAATATACAATCTGTATTCTCACCTCTATCTAACTGATGCACCACATCCTTACCAAAATATACAATCTGTATTCTCACCTCTATCTAACTGATATGGAAATTTTATTTCTTATATTTTATCATAGCCCTTTGTTTGCTTTGATCTTTTAAAGCTCAGATCAAATTTGTGAGCCATCTCCTGAAACTAAACTAAAACAAAGAAACCACAAATTGCTGTACATTAACTTTTCTTAAGCTTCGTCTTATTTTCCTACAATATTTGGATTTTCTCTCATTTTTCATCAATTCAAATAGGTCACTTTATACATCTAACTATATGGAAAATTGAAATGATTGACATTTACATGTGTTTCCATGTCTTATGCATCCACCTTCACATACAATATTCCAAGAAGGTTTGCTGTAATTATACTGTTCTAGGATCAGTCATCGGTAGAGCAGTCTGTTTAGACCATCTGATACCTATGTTCCTGGTATTAAAGTAATCTGACTTCTCAGTGACAGTTATTTATCACCAAGCCTTTGCTGAGGAACAAAAGACTTCACTCAACATTCGCGTCCTCCATGCTCTTGCACTTTTCCTCTTTCCTCCTTGAAACTCCCACAGTCTCACTTGTGAATTCTTCCTTCTCTAATCTAATGAAACGGATGTCCCTTTCTTTCTTCTTTTGCCACTTCAAGTTTTTAAAGGGAATAAACAAATGTATTATAGTTCCCATTATCATCTATTGATTATAGTAAAAGTCCAAATATCTTGACCCATCTCCTTTTACACTTCCAATTGAGTACTGTGATTAAAATATTAAAATCACTATGTCTAAAATGAATCCTGATCTCTCCTCTCCAAATCTACTTAGCTTTCTAGGTTCTCTATCTAGGCCACTGACCGAAAACAAGAAAGCTACTCTTAAATCAGGGTTCACTTCACTACAAAAAAACAAAATTCTGACATCTATATATACCATACAGCTTATTTATTTCTCTATTTTCAAGTATATTTTGCTTTGAATCTTTTGGACTATGATTTGCTATATAAATTCTGATATTTGAGACTTCTTTTTGTAGTTGCTTTTTATTTAGGATGAAGTTGTTCATCTATCTATTTGTATTTGGTGAAGTAGTTTTGTCTGAGCCAGTTTTTCTATAACTGGATTTGTTTGGGTCATTTTTCTGCTCTCGGAACATAAAATATGTTGAGACCTCTGTCCGGTGAGGGCCCACACTGAGTCTCAGTCCATTGGAAAATGATGCTGCCATTTGACTCTTTCTTCCGTCTTGCAACACCTTTTTGACCTCTGACTACAGGTGCACTCTTCCACCAATGAATCACAGCTTTGCTCCTTCTCTTTCCCATTCTGCTGTCAGAGCTAAGCCTCCAAAGTTCCATACCAGTAAGTTTCTGGCAGTGGTACTGTTACACCTTTATAAATCAATTTTCAGTATCTTCTTTAATTTTTTTTCTATGTTGAGTGTGCCTGATGAAGCTGTCATTTTCATACCAGCTTCAGTTTTTGAATGCCATGCTAGCTTTATTTCTTTTTTATGTTTACATTGACGACTGTATTTCAAGTGACTTTGTCCACTGACTCCTAAACAGGAAGCAATCAAATAGGGTCAGTGATTTCTCAATTAACATTTTACAGACACATATACATAGATTCCTTTCCAGTATATTTTCTTGCTTTCTTTTCCTGTTTGCATGGAGAAATAGCTTTCTCATTTAAATTTCAATGTATGTGATCTCTCAAAGTTTTCTTATTTTTCAATTGATAGCTGAAAGGATTTGCATCACTGGTCCAGGAATTTTTAATTTGGATATTAACTTAGATAAATTATTTTCTTTTCCTTTCAATCATTTTAAAACTTAATGTATATCCCAAGTTTACTTCTATGCTGCAAAGCAAAAATACCAACAACTGTGGTAATAATTCACTTAAAAGTTTACTCTGCGGCATATGCTTCTCTGGAAATGATAGGAACCATCACAAATAGGCTTTTCCCCATTGCAGTTTACAGGCTTCAGTAGATTTCAAGTGACCAAACATAAAATACATATGAATAATAGCAAGCCTTAGTCATGGATACAAGAGATATGTATTGAGCACCTAAAATATACCCACCTCATAATTATTGTAGTATGGGGTGAAATAATTTGATTTTTAAAAGCCTGCTACCATTGAAATTTTATTCAAGTAGGGCTTATGCTAGGAAGCAAAATTAAAGGCTACAGTAATTTCTAACTAGGGACAATTGCCTTTCTTTCTCTAGAGACAAGCACGGCAAGTGCAAGTAATTGGCATTTGCGATGTGCTCTGAAGCGTAAGTATTTATTTTTAGATAATGACTAGACTGGCTAAGGCTGTGCGTAGTGTAGGACGTAGAGGTTCCAAAAAGAAGGAATGAAATGCAAGAAGGCTTGAAGGTAGCATGAAAGGGAGACAGACTTAAGACGCCAGGCCCTGCGAGCCACAGAGAGCTGAAGAGTTTGGGTTGGATCAAACAATGCAGAGCTTGGAGGCTTTCTTAGGGACTGGGGTCTGACTCCAAGAAGAGTAGAAAATTATTTAAAGACTTCAACCAAGTAAATATAATGATTCTTAAAATAATGCACCATGCAAAGATCAGAGAATAGTGGTGTACAGGGAAAGAATGCCAGCTACTATCATGGAAATTAGAGCTCTTATTTCCAGTTTTATTCTTTAAAAAAAATTTTTGGTATGGTTTTGAAATAATGAACAGGGCTACTTTGAAGTATTTCTTAGTCATAATTTTATATAAGGGTTAATTATCCAAAAATATATAAATATGTGTATAGATGGGGGAAACCCCTTGTAGTAGTTATTTTACTTGAGAAGTAAATTGTTGGTATCTCCTGTTGGTGATTAAATTGGAATCAAATGCATAAAGCAAAGTTATTTAGTTCACTTTCATTAAATAAGAGAAGAGACATTTCCTGGTTATGGACAAACTTAAAGTGAATTACAATAACACCAAAACATCTAGTAATAGTAACCAAAGACTAAATTCAATACAAATCCAAGAGCGTAAAGACTTGCCGATTTGCTTTGGATTATACTTATACCACACTGGAAATCAGAAAAGATAGAAGAAGTTGCAAACATAAATTGAATGGGTGATAATGTCAATAGTCACATCCCACAAGATCTAGAAAAATCTCCTTAATTTTTGAGACTTGTAGCAAAGAGGACAAAGTCGGCACGTACCCATCTGGCTGAGCTGTAAACAATGATGACTTGACAGTGCACAACAGCCTTCGCTTTCTTCATACGTCCAGCTTGGACTTACTTTTCTTAATAATTACCTTGGTTTCCACAAGACTTTTGTGGTTACAAATGTTCTACTCTGTGAAATGTAGTAGGAACTTCACATTCTTCCTAATATTAGCTCCTTGCTAGAAATTTCCCCAAATAGTTTATATGACACTAACATGATTAATTTTTAAAAACTCCAAAAGGTAAAGAAATCTGTTTTAATTTGTGATATATAATAAGAAATTTGAACTTCTTATTCCAATCTACTATCAAGCATTCATGTCGATTTGCAACATACTGTGTTTTAGTCAATACACAGTAGATCACTGAACCTAAAATGGGAGAAGTTAGATCTATTGATACCTTGAAAGTTACAAAAAAGCAAACTGCATTTACCATAGTGAATCTAATTTTTAAAATATGCTCTTTTATGGGCAAACCTAATCCTATATATACAATTCATTCACTCTTAGGTATGATTGGAAAAAGATAATTACAAGGGGAAATAAACCACATTATTTTAAAAGACTTTTATATCCATAATTATAAGTTAACCAATATCTTGCTTTTATTTGAAACTATATATTAGTTTCATTCCTTAATCTCATAGAAAAAGAGGCATAATCAATAAAATTACTTCAAAGATATTGTACTATGATTTTTAAATCATTATTTTTTGGTACTATGTCTGTCCTCCTCATTTTTTTATCTCTGAGACACAATATCAAACACCCACAACTTAAAAAAGGAGAGGCTTATTTTGACTGATGATTGGAATCATGGTTGGCTGCCTGCCGGGTAAAAGTGGCACAGCAGGGTGCACATGGAGGGAAAGATGCTCAATTCATTGTGATCAGGGAGCAAAGAACTAAGAGCAGACCCAGGGAGGGAAATACAGCCTCCCAGGTCATGCCCCCGATGACCCACATTTTCTGATAAGGGCCCAGTTCCTGAAGCACATTGCTCTGAACTCACGCATAAATTGATTACCTGAAGAGAACTGCACACCTATCCATGACCCACTCACCTCCTTAAAGCCGTATAGCTGGACTCAAGAGGATATGTGAGAATATTCCAGATTGAACTGTAACTATAGCTAAATCATCAGCTCTAGGATTTCTTCCCTCTAATTTTGATAGGCTGAAAACTGCCTTTCAATAAATATTAACATTTTATTTCATATCACTTTTGTCCACTCTCACTGGATAGAATGCATTAGACAAAAAATCACATATAGAATATAATTCTTTGAAATTTCAATTGAAACCACACTTAGAATTTTCAGAATATGTTGAATAATATTGGAAGTATGTAAGAGTCATATTTATAGTTCTTACAAAAGTACAAATTCTAAGTATTAGGTATACTTCGAATTTATCTTTTTTATGAAAATTGATATGAGCACAGAGATGAACTGCATTTCAGTAATATGCTATTCACATTATTTTCTGATGGCATAGACATCTCAAAAGAAGTGTGGTATGGTCTATGAATACCATCAAGCCTCCTTGTCTTAATATTCATCAGTAGATGGTGGATTTGCTTTTATATGACAGGATAAATATATTTCAAATGCAGCTACTATAGAAGTAGCTGACATTATGAGTAAGAAATGGGAAGAAGGGCATTTCTTTTGGAGCTAATTTTAGGAAACTAGACAGGCATCAGTTATTACACAAAATATTCAAGAATTATCTGAAATTCTACTATAGCTTATATTAACAGTACTGCTGCCCCTTTATTAACTATGGTTCCCTGGGATCCTGGACTAAATGAAAGTGATGGAAATCAGCTTTCTTACAGAATCTTAGAAACTTTCTTGAATTTACAATCCCTGTCAATAGTTTAAGAGCAAGTAAAACAAGGTCTCAAGCTTCAATGTGTAAATTTTCAAAGTAATACTGTGTATACTTGTTCACAAAGTATGTACCGTTTTCCACACTCTTTTGGTACATATACATTAGCATTGAATAGAAATCCATAGCAATGAAAGAACATGTTAAGAACTAAGGTGTATAAGCTCATTGTTGTCTGAAATTCTGCTTTAAAGATCAGTGGGCTTATGGAGTTGTCCCTGATTGTTTTTTCCCACTACAATCAAAAGTTTTATACCTGGTTGTGCTCAACACTTATCAAAAAACATCACATAGTGTGTCTGGTTTTCTCTACCAGTGATCTTATCATATTTGTGAAATATATTTCTTAAAATAATTTAGGAACTAAGACCTTATAAAATCACAAAACAAGCTGATGACATATTTGAACTCCAAATAAATGAAATGTGTTAGGTACATGCACCAACTACCCATGAAGAGTGTAATCACTGTGTACTAGAAATGCATACTAATTAACTTAAAAAAACAAAATTAGTCTATGATAAAAGAGAATGTAGAAAAATATACAGAGGCAGATTATATATCATAAAGTCATTATTCAAAGAGTACAAAAAGCCTTTAATACCAATGTTCTAGTCAAATGCAAGCTGCAGTCTCACCATCCCAGAAATCAAAATCACTCAACAATTTTCTTCTTAAGTACCCTATTTTAAAATTCAGGCATGGTGTTGCACACCCATAATCCCAGCACCCACGAGGCTGAAGCAGGAAGAAGACTGTGAGTTCAAAGCCTGCCTGGGCTACATAGTGAGTTCAAGGTCAACCGGAATTGCATGACAAGACCTTGACTCAAAACATCGTAGCTCAATATTTTGCATTCTTTACTACAAATTCTCTTTTTGGTCCCTTTAATCTTACAGTCCAGGTGCTTATCTAATATTTCTAGCCTCACTAAAACAATGATTCACTGTTTGAAACGATTGCCTGGATAGATCATGTGCTATATTGCAGCCATAGGGAAAATATGTAATTATGCATTGATTTTCTTTAGCCCTTGGCCATAGTAAACAAGAAATATTCCCAATGTGTAGACAAAATAGCAATAGAAATACACTATGAAAACTTAAGTAAGCAAAACCCTTCACCTCTGCAGGAATATGAAGGAAGCCCTAAACACATTTTCCAAAGGGTAGTCCACTATACTTTGATTAACACACTCAGACCCACATACACAGGCACACACATGGCATATCTCTTGGAATATATTCCCACACTATAACTGCAGTTATACACCTTTAACCAATCTCTTTTCATGCTTTTTCTACCTCCTAATACTCCAGCCCCTAGTAACCACTACTATTTCTACAGGATCAAAAGTTCAGAGTCCACAAGTAAGATCACATACAATTTATCTTTCTGGGCTTGCTTATTATATTTAATATATCTCCCAGGTTCATCCTTTTCATTGCGAACAGCAAGGACTGCAAAGTGATCATTGTTGATGAACTATTATATTATTGAAAAAATGTAGAATGGATGATATTTCCTCTTATCATAAAAATGATAACTATATGGGGGTAATTCATTTGTTAAGCAGAAAAATTTAATCATTCCAAAATGCATGTATATTTTAAAACATGTAATACATAATAAAATATACAATATTTTCTGTCCATTAACCTATATGCAAACATACACACACATATATAACAAGCATACAAACATACACAAATATATATATATATATATATATATATATATATATAATGTTTTAAACTTCTAAGAAAATA